>JALPQD010000183.1:3600000-3935000 GCA_023101885.1 Typhlomys cinereus | reverse complement strand
AGACGAATACTGGAAAATTTCATATCCGATAGGATTTTTGGGATGTGATTTCCAGAAACAAAAATACTTATCAAGTTACGCATGTTGAATATGTGCTAAAAATTCATAACAACAAAACTATTTTTAAGAAGAACTATAGCATCTCCTTGTATTGAAATCCTGTCTTTGTTTTTTGAAGAAAATTCAACATAGGGCTGGGGAGATGGTTCAGTGGCTAAAGCACCTGCCACACAAGCTAAAACACCAGAGTTCTGTAAAATACCAGGTGAGTGTGGAGGACACCAGTTATTTCAGCCCCAGAAAGGAAGTCTGGGAACCCACATAGGAAATTAGCTAGCTAGATTATCCCTATAGACAATCTCTAGGTTTAATTACAGACCAACCTCAAGTCAATAAAGTGGAAGAGCAATCAAGGACGATTCCTAATATCAACCTCAGCCTTTCACAAGCATATACATACATGTACTTATGCACCTGCGCACACATACATGCATCTGCACAAATGAAAACATGCAAACATGCACACACCCATTCCCATGAAAATGGGGGGGAGGCAAGAAAAGCCAGCAGAAAGCCCTTCCATTGCACTGATAAAATTTGAAAGTCCAATATGTAGTGTTGTGTGGGACACCAAAGCACTACCAGGACATACAAGGGTGCTTGACCTTTCTCCAAAAGGAGAAAGAGCCGGAAACTGAGAGGAGCAGAGACAGCTCCAGACAGCATGAGAAGGCAGGAGATACTGGAACCGCCACACAGCATGGTTGTCTTAGAGGACACAGAGGGATGTGTGGTGCTAGCTGGGTTGTCACTGGCTGCCATGTGTACAAACAGAACCTTCGAGTTACACTTTCCACCAAGATTCTTCACACTTGGGAAGTAGACCTTGAAGAGCTGTGAAATTACTAAAGCCCTGGAAAAAAAAACCTACAGACTGGGAAAAACTCTAAACCAGGTCTCAAAGAAAGCATCAGGGGTCCCTGTTGACCCAGGGATAGACACTTGTAGTGTCCTGTCCCCCATCCAGGCGAAGGAACATGCTTGGAAAGGCAGAGGGTTTCGAGGCAGATTGGACAGGCAGGCAGAGGCGAAAGTTTTCTCCATTCCTTCAGGGTGAGTAGGACTTTCAATTGGCCAGGACATCTCTCACATTGGGGAATAGTTCTTATTGGAACTATGTCTCAGATACACTATGGTTTTGCAGCACAGTGGTAAGAACATCTCCCTATATATGATTTCATCCAAAAATAAAAAATAAGAAGTTGGAAAAGTAAATAATGAGAAGTTGGAGGAAGGCTCAGAGGATACAGTGTTTGCTACAGAAATGCTAGGTACAGAAACACCAGTACCTGAGTTCGGTCCCCAGGACTTACACAAAAAGCGAGGTGTATTGGTGAGCGCTTGTGATTCCAGCATTGGAGAGACAGACACGTTGGATTCCCGGAGTGGATCTTTTGAGTTCGTTGCCAGCCAGCTCCACGTTCAACGAAAGATCTCGTCTCAAAAACCAAAGTGGACAGCTCGTGAGCAGAGACACCTGAGGTAGGCTTGTGGCTTCTGACTTACACACACACACACACACACACACACACACACACACACACACACACACCATCCAAATTAATTCTTGCATCTCCCATCTTTAATGCCACTTTCTAAAGTTAGTCCATCCCTTGGGCTGTAATACTTGAGTGCATACTTCATTGGAAATCTGGAAAGCTAGATTCAAAAAGCGAGACTGAATCTTCACCTGGAAGCAAAACAAACACAGGAGTAAGTTAAGGTTTGGGGGGGGAGGAGTTTGGGTGAACTCACATCCAAGGATAAAGGGATCGAGTCACAGGGGTCTATGAGCTCAGTAGTTCTGGGACACAGTGCCAGGTTGCTGCCCACACTGAGCGTGGAGGGACCAGCGTGCAGCACCAGATCACTCCAGGGTAGGTCCATGGACAGGGAGCTGATGAAGGAAGTCACTTCTGTCACTGCACTTGCACAAGCTGCACATGGAAGACAAGAGTGGCACATGAAGAGCATCCTAGTGCCACTAGTGTATGGGTGGGGAGACAGTTTAGTCCTCTTGCCCACATGCATCTGGGCATCCAGGCTCTAGTCCCTCCAGCTAGTCTGCTTAAATTTAAGGGCTTCTTTCTAGGGGGCTTTCATTTTTCTGTCTTCAAGCATCCAATGGAGTCACCATGCTGCCTTGGCCATGCCTGGCCTCACTTGGGAAAAGTGGCCCATCTCCACCTGCTGCTACCATGGCAACCAGTGCAGATGGTATCTGACTAAAACACAGTGCTGAGGAAAACAAAACACAACACACACACACACACACACACACACACACACACACACACAAACTCTCATAAAACATTTGGGAATATTTAGGACAATTATGGGAATTTATTTTTGTGTATATAGAAAATTGAATTGGGGCAAATGCAATCTAGCGATTGAGTAGTTCTGGCAGTAGGGTTGGGAAGCTCTCTCTTTATACGGAAGACATTTGAATTTTAACTGAATTGCCTTTGCAGTCATAAACAAAGATCCTGCCAATTTTGCCTGTAATATGTTCTCTGACCCTTAGAGTTCAGTGTTAGGCAACGTTGTTCACAGCAGCACTGTTTACAATAGCAAAGTCATGGAATCAACCCAAATGTCCAACAGTTGACGAGTGGATAAGGAAAATGTGGTACATCTATACAATGGAGTACTATTCAGCCATCAAAACTGATGAATTAATGGAATTTACCGGGAAATGGATGGAATTAGAAACAACTATATTGAGTGAAGTATCCCAGACATGGAAAATTAAGCACTCACTGTATGTACTCCCTAATAGGTGGCTCCTAGTTCCAAACCCACTTAGAGACACGCAAGGATAAATCTCTGTAATACCTACAGTAATTGCAAAGATTGTGAACAGGAGGGATGGGGTAGGAGGGCCCCACAAGAAACAAGGAGAGAGGGGACCATGTTACAGCAGAGAAAATAGGCCTCTATCAAGGACTGCAAGTAAGTAATGAGACATCTAGTTAAGTTCACAGACTTTCCTTCCTGATCATTTGCAACTGATTATGATCTTACCAGAAGGGGAGGGCATATAGTCTGGCAGATAGAAAGTAACCATTTTGCAAATGGGTGATTGACCCCTCCCTCACTGCGGTTTCCACTTTTATTACATTTACCTTTGAATATACTCTTATAACAAGACTCTAGTTTAACAGGTTTTTATCTCTGACCAGGGGGTGACATCCAATACCCATCAGGATGGAGTGAAGGGCATTGCAGGAACAGCAAAACTGAAAAAAAAAAAAAAAACAACAAACCATAATCCAGAACATCAGAGACTCTATATCAACCACCTGGAACTAGACCAGCCTAATCTCTCCCCATCCTGAAGCTCAGGGAAATTTGTGGAAGAGGGGGAGGTGAGATTGTAAGAACACAAGGATGGGAGGAGTAATGATATGCAAGATACTCCACACAAGTTAGGGCCGAAGCAATCATAATTGGACTTTGCATGCCCTGCGCAATGTCCAACACATTATTGACCCCAGCAAAGTCTAGCATGGGCTAAAGGCACTAGAATCCTTGGAGACAAGGGATTGACAGCCACAGTAGTGTTCCTATGCTTAAAGGGAACACAGGAAAGGGTTCTGGGAAATGCCACTGGGTCCTTGCACCTCATCGGAGAGGAGGACGCAGAGGAGAGTCTGGCATGCACATTAAAGGATGCTCCGGGGATGGGAGGGGGAGGCACTGGGGGATAAGGAGGGAGGGGGAGGGGAGGAAAAGGGGAGGGGAGGGGGATACAGGGGGTGGGGGTGAAGAGGAGGGAGGGGACCAGGTGTACCTGTTAAGTTTGTATGAGTGGAAATAATAATAAAAAAAAGAGTTCAGTGCTAGGAACTAACTGTCAGGTAGCCTGCAAGGGAATATGGTAATAAACATGTGATTCCTCACCGCAATGCTCCTCAGAACATCCTAAGTAGAGTGGGCACATCCATGTTTCCATCTATTCCTGCATAAGTTTTCTGTGCCTGGTGACTTCCAGGACCCAGTCTTGCACAGCTCACAACATTCAGGGGGCGGGTCAGAGCAAGTGGACACAGAGTATTGATGTATCCTAACTTCAGAAGTAAGGTCTGGTTATCTGCACTGCTTTCTGTTGAGCAACTTGGTAGTTAAAGTCAGACTTCCCAAACTGGGCATGGCGGTGTATCCTGTAATCCCATTACTTGAGAGATCCAAGCAGGAAGATTGTTAAAATACTGAGGCTGGCCTGAGCTACATAAAGAGCCCCAAGTTGGGTAAGGTTTATATAACAAGACCTTATGTCAACCTTTCCTCCACAAAAAAGAGAAAAACAAGTAATATATATTTGTAAACTTGTGTTGGAAAGACAAACAAGAAATTAAATGTCAAGAAGTAAAAGACACAAAATTTCTGTTCCTGGACAAATGGCTAGTTTTTGGTAGTTTAAAAGTAGATAACAGAGAGTTTGTCTCTTAATTCATGTTATTGCTATAATGAAGCACTTGGGACAGGCTAACTTTATAAAGAAAAGAGGTTTGTGTAATTCACAGTTTCAGATACTAGAAGTCCAAACAGTATAGCCCAGGCTCTGATGTAGTCTCCCCTTTAGCTTCATCACTCACAGAGGAAGGCAATGGCAAGAAGGAATGCATGCAGAAGGAAGAGATTAAAACTCTTGACCTGAGGCCAGTTGGATGGTTGGTTCAGTGAGTAAAAGCTCGTATTGCTAAGCCTTATGACCTGAGTTCAATCTCCAGAGTCTAGTAGAAGACAGACTGACTCCTGCAAGTTGCCCTCTCCGTCACATGCACACCCCCCAGCATACAAATACACACACGATAAATAAGTATAAGTAAAAAACATTTAGGCCTTTTAATCTAATATCTCACCATCCTTTCTTTGCAGGAGCATATCCCAACACCTACGGACCTCCTAGGGGGATCCCCACTTAAAGGTGCCCCCTGAGGACCAACCCCACCACATGAACTTCTGCAAGACAAACTTAAACCAGCTACACACCAAAGCAGTTTCCATCCATGTACTATTACAATTGTATTGATATATGCGAAAAGACCAATCGACTAGTTTTGACTTAAAATACAGAAACAATACAAACTTAGAGATAAACCTCATATTCTCTACTCATAAAATACCATCAATAAGCCACAGCAGCTGGGGAGCTGACTTAGTAAAGGTAAAAGCACTTGTACAAGGCTTTTACAAGTACAAGGGCCTGAATTCAAATCTCCTCCACCCACATAAATAGCTGTGATCATCTATAACCCCAGCATTGGGAGAGGGCTCAGAGAACCCCTAGAGCTCACTGGCCAGTCAGCCTAGTCCTAAGCTTCTGGTCTCAAGGCATTAAGGTGGAGAGTGACAGAAGAAGGCACCTGAGTCCTCCCACATCTATACACATGTGCATGAGCTGATATACACAGTCACACAGACACAGGCAGACAGACAGACACACACACACACACACACATACACATACAAAGACATACACAAACACACTGAAATAAGTAAAGTCAATGTTAATGTTATTCTAAATGCTATATTCTTTACAATTATTCAAAGTAGTAGTATTACAAGTTTTTAGATGTCAGCTCAACCTAAAAAGTTCAAAGAGCCACACTGGTTTTTTTTTTTCATCTGTTTTGGTTTTATTTATTTATTTATTTATTTATTTATTTATTTATTTATTTATTTATTTTATTTCCACTCATACAAACTTAACAGGTACACCAGTCCCCTCCCTCCCTCCAAACACCCACCGCCCTGTGCCCCCCTCCTCTCCTCCCTCTCTCCCCATCCCCCAGTGCCTCCCCCTCCCATCCCCGGAGCATCCTTTAATGTGCATGCCAGACTCTCCTCTGCGTCCTCCTCTCCGATGAGGTACAAGGATCCAGTGGCATTTCTCAGAACCCTTTCCTGTGTGCCACACTGGTTTTGTTTTTGTTTTTTCTAGAAATGTTGAGTTTAAAGCATATACTTTGGAGCTGTTGTTCCAAACATGATTTGCTGTGGGCTATTAGCAAGGTTTAGCTAGTCTGTCCCTGAAGTCTACAGAGTAGCTATTCCCACCTCTGACTCTTTGGGGATCCTTGACATGATGCAAAGTGTCTCTCTCCTTCCTGCTTCCCACATTTTGTGTGACTCCCTGTGCCTCTGTCTCTCACTCTACAACTTCTCTCATGGGGAGAAGCAGCCCCCGGGTGTGACGATTCTCATTTTCTTTCATGTGTAGTGAGGATTCCGGGTGCCTTATATAATTGCTTTTCCTGGACGTGTGTTCTGGCCACATGCCATCCGTCTGCGCAGAGAAGCATTACAGGGAAGAGCTGCTTGAAGCATCTTCCTTATTTTTCACAGCGACACTACTGAGAAGGTCTTCTAGAAGCTCCATGAGCCTGCGCAAAGGGAAGCTAAGGCCTTTTCTTCAGGTCTCTGGTCACTTTCATGCTTTCTGGATGCTTCCACGGCCCCACCAAAGTAAACACAGAAAAACATTTTGGCAGATAGATCAGAAAGGCAAGTTTATTCACTTGCCCCTGATTCTGAGAATAGTTTTCAAGACTTCATCTTCCCTTTCATGAGAACAAGGCTCTGATTTCTGTTTTCAGGAAGGGTTTTGTGTGCGTGAGCTCTTGCTAATGCTCCATGCCCTTGACTGTAACTGGCAAGGAACCATGGAGTTGAAGGCGTTGTCTGAGATTCTACAGATTCTGGCCTCTAAGTAGATGTAGCAACTCCTACAGGTGGTTTCTTTTTTCTGTAGGAAACAAGGAATGTGGTGTAGGGAGGCCGGGAAAAAATGGGTTTCACCCCAGATATTCTTTCTTATGTTAGTTATGACATTAGTGATGAGTCTAGGGCTGTTTGGAGGGCAGAAGTGTTTAGCATCTGTCTAGAGTCGGGGGGCTTGCGCCTGCAAACAAACTACCAACCTGTGGTTCCTGCAGCCCTGCAGACGTGGATGAGGAAGAAGATGGCCCACCTGTGCAGGCTCCCCTGGGATAACAGCCACACTAGGCAGAGAGGGGAAAGAAAGGCAAGCCAGCCCTCCAGGAGAAGGTTCCAGAAAGCGTCTGAGGCACTCTGGAATGAAAGTCTGCTTGCATGTTCGTGCACAGCAGCTGGAAGGGACCAGGATCCCTCTGCCCACACTGAGGGGCCAATGGGAAAGGGCCACCAGTTCCAAGTAAGCCCCTTGTCCTTCCTCTCCTCTTCTGTCCTGGACAGCAGCTGGAAGAACAAGTCCTCATGGTCCTCATCTGTAACCCTATCAGGGAAAACATCCTGAGCATCTCTCTCCGCAGGAAATATTTGACTTGTTCAACTTATTATGTCACATGGTGTGACATAAAGAAAAATGGAAAAACTGGATGACGTTGTGGCTAAACGTAAAGTCTAGTAGACTCCTTGTCTGTTGGGAGGTCTGTGGGAAGATGCCCAGCAGCTAATGCAGTCTACAGTTTTTCTATAGTACATGTGCACAATAAGAATTAATTTATAATTATGTGCAGTGAGTGATTAGTAGCTAATGACAATGTAGAATTGTGGTAACAGCGTCCCTTTGGGTCGGTTTGTTTTAACATTTATGGTATTTGCTACTTGGGCAGTTTTTCCATTTGATGTTTTCAGACCATGGTTGACCTTCAGTAGTTGAAACTACAGACAGTTTCGGCAGATTGTCTTGTGCACAATTGATTGGTTGTCTCTCTGTCTCATGGCCCTCAGGTCAAAAGGGAATCCCAATAATAGGATGCGAATGTGAATGGCCTTTGAAATTCCTGTCCAGTCCTCCAAGAAGTTTTAGTATAGTTCTCAGACCTGTCTTCAGCTTTACATGACTTCTTTGGATTTGGGTGGTAAGAATTCTGAAAATTGGAAAAATCGAATGTGAGCGTGCATATTTGGAGAATCTCCTGTGTCTGGCCCCATCTGTGCAGAATTCTTTAGCTAGTGTGTCCTTACCAATCTAGACTCAGACATTAACTAATCCATCCCTTTGTTGTGGTTGTTAGGAATCTTTAGTCCAGTGGGTTTTTCTGGACCCAAAACACAAAGGCAAAATAGTTTTTAATAATTCTGAAGCAAGGACTGGAGATATGGCTCAGGGATTAAAATTCAGTCTTACAAACAGAAGGTCCTGAATCCCACAGAAAAAAGCCAGGTGGAAATGGTTGCAGCCTGCACTTCTGGCCCTGGTGGGTGGGGAAATTCCAGAGCTAAACAAGAAGGAGGTAGAAGCAGGGTAATTCCTGAAGTCACCCTTGGTCCTCCATGGGGACACACAGTGACCTCTAATACACACACACGCACACACACAAAATAAATAAATAAATAAAATAAGTAATTCTGGAACAAGATTTTTTGAAACATCTTTTAAATATTGACACTGAAACCCGGTATCTGTATACATTCCCCCAAAGGACAGGTCTAGACAGCTTGTATCAAGTGGAATTGATCATGAGCCTTCATTTTTTTCCCCCTGGGGGAAAGAAGTTGGTAGCCTTACCCCATGAGATTTGCTCCGTTGCCTTGAATTGGAAAAGGGCTTGCGCTTGCTGTGGTGATGTGATGCTGCAGGTGATGGAGTGGTCTGTGGAAAACAAGCATCAATAACAAGAAACCACACTTCTACATTTAAGCGAGTGGCTTTTTAAAGGGGTTAAACCAAAAGAGTAATTAATTCAACAGAAACATCCTGAGCACTGACCTCAGGCAAGGAAAACCAGCAACGAACAAAAGATCTGATGACCTTAAACACTCCTGCAGGATCAGCCACAATCGTTACTAACCAAGTGTTTAAAATAAAGTTTCAAGCGATAATATATGTTTTAAAGCCCATTTGGACAAGCTACAAGAGTCCATTAGCTCTTTTTTTCCCCCAATGGACAGTTGATTTGGTCAGACACTTGGTCTTTTGTAAATACTGGATTTGCTTGGTTCATCATCTTTATGTGTCAGTTTCTAGTTTCAGAAGCCTCGATTTAAACCAACTTTAAAAATAAGGAAACCCGCAAAATTGTCTGTCTTCCGACAACCATGCAGCTGCTGCGGCATGTGCATACTGCCCACCCCCCATAATAATTATAAATAAATATTTGTTTTTGAAAAAGGAAATCCACTAGCTGATACAGATGATAGTTGAGAGCTGTTTGCAGTGGGCTGTGTCTGAGAATCCAGCATTCTGGAGGTTGAGGTAGGATCATGAGTTTGAAAACTTCCTGAATTACATAGAAAACTCCAAACCAGCTAGGGTATATAGTGAGACCCTGTTTCAAAGTTTTGGTTTTTTTCAAAGTTTTTTTTTTAAGATAATCTGCCGATTTGAAGGTAAAATGTTCTCCATAGACGGGTCATGTGCTGGAACACCTGGTTCCCAGCAGGTGGTGCTGTTTGGGAGGTTGTGGAACCTTTAGGAGGTAGAACTTTGTTGAAAGACCAAAGGGGAAGAGAAAGGGGGAAAGTGGGGGAAGGTTAATGCCCTGGACACACTTCCTGTTTCCTCTCTGCTTGCAGAGTATGGATGCAAAGTGAGCCAATATCCTGCCCCTGACACCACATCTTCTATTTTCTGCCATTATGTCTTGCCTGTTAGGATGGACTGTATGCCAAAATAGCGAACCTTTCTCCATTAACTTGCTTTGGTGTGAGTATTTTATCACAGCAACATAAACGTGACAAAAACAGGTAGTTTAAAGCAAATTATTTCAGGACTGAATGTCTTCAAGAAGTATTGATTTCAAGTTTCTGGTATGACACAAAGGCCTTCAACGTTGTGGGTCCAACTCTAACAAATCAAAAGGTCAACAAACAGAAACACCAACTCCTACAGGCCAGGGAAGACAGGTCATGGGCCCACTGCTGCCCACGGATTGGAAAGACAAATGGGCAGGCAAGGAAAACCCTGTCTTACCACAGAAGATGCCTGTGAGCAGGAACATCTGTGGGACCTGACTGAGCTGGACCGCACAGACAGCTAAGGCTCAGCGGACAAAGCTGACTGCTCAAAACTCCATAGTCCTACCTGCTTCCACGACTTCCTGTCAGGACCTTGGCCAGGTTTCCACCTAGAGACATAGGAAAAGTACACCAAATTCTTCTCTTTAAAAAGGACTGGCTTCAAGAGAAACTAGCTTACCAGAGCCTAACCTGTTGGTGTCTTATCAGAGTCTATCCAGGCTGGAGGAAGGGTATAACTTCCCATCTCACCTAAAGGGGGAAGAACCAGAGGCACTTGTAATGCTCAGCATTAGGGGGTGACTGCCTGCCAGGAACTGACACTCCAGACTCAAATGCCGATGGAAAAGCTGATTGATTACTCTAGCCAGAAGACCCCAGCTCTCTGGTCAAAAACCATGAGCCAGAAGCCATGAAAGATGGGTGTCATAGTTAAGCACGGGTGTCAACTTGACTGTTGGGGGTTTGAGCTCTGGGCACAGTTGTAGAGAGTTGATGGTTGAGTTAAGCCCAGAGCGAACCTGAGGGAGATTGTCCGGCTGATGGGGAAGACCCAGCCCATAGTGGGTGGGATTAGGCCCTGGATAAATCACAGAGAGCTGGTTGAGAGAGTTGGCGTCCTTCTATTCACTTGGCCAGATGTGCTGGTCTGGCAAGTAAGGATTGTCCATCTCTCAGCCGTTATGCAGTGATGGTGTGGCCAGTTCCTTTGCCCTTGGTGTTGGTGCATGCTTTCCTGTCAAGCTGGACTGAGAACTGTAACCGGACTGTTGTAAGAAAGTAAACTCCTTGTTCCCTTAAGCCGTTTGATGGTCGTTTATCAGCAACCATGCAGGCTGACTGCAACAATGGGATATACACATTATATACACATCTTGTTTAAATAGAAGAGAGATAAAAAGAAAAAAGGATCAATGATCTACTTAAGGAATATGGCAGTCTTCTAGATGGCCGTATACTCTATTTGCTAAGGAAAGGAAGCAGGAGCCAGTACTGAGGTAATCAGACACTAGAAGAGCTGTTTGATGAAGGCAGAAGCCTTGGACTTTTATCTTTTGTGAACTTTCTCATAGCAACCTCTTATCTCAGTCCCAGTGGAAAAGCGTGGGAGAGGGGGGAATAAGACAGGCTTTCTATAGTATAGGCTTTTATTAATATTTCCTCATATTTCAACAGGTCAGGAACACATTTCACTGAAAAACTGATTCATAATCATAGATTAGAGAATGCTCCCCTTTCCATCATCTTACAACACATCAATAGTAAAAGCTTATTTATCTGTAAGAGTTAGTTTCACAGAGTTAATTATGTCTGACCTTCAATGAAAGGTTACATGAAATGTAAAGACAAAAAATGAATTTGAAGAGAGAGAGTACATGTGAGAAACAGACTCAGCTGACAGCAGAGACAAGGGAATCATCGGTCCCAGAATTTAAGACAACCACAATTACTATTATAAGGGCTTAATGGGAAAACATGAGTACAGGTGGGCAATGTAAACAGAGAGATGGGAACTCTGAATGAAGAAGAAAATGCTAGAAATCAAAAACACTGTAACAGAATGAAGAATGGCTTTGATCTCATTGGTAGATGACAGGATCTGAATTTTGCATGTCAATAGAAACTTCCATAACTCAGCAGACATTTCTCCAAGAAGACATGCAAATGGCTGACAGGTACATGAAAAATGGTCAACATTTCTAATAATCAGGAAAATGTAAAAACCATAATGAGATATACCACCACACATCTGTGCAATATGTGATCTTAAGTATTAATCGTGAACTTCACAGAATCTAGAGTCACCTAAGAGACAAACCTTTGGGTATGTGTGTGAGAATTTCTGTTATCTGAGATGGAAAAGTTTATTCAATAAGTGGGTGACACCATTTCATGGGCTGTGGAACAAGACTGAATGAAAGGGGGAAACTAGCATCATCTCCATCTGCTTTCTGATTGCAGGTGCGATGTGACCAGCTGCCTCAAATCTTACTACCAAGATTTCCCCCTCATAGTGGACTCTACTCCTTGAATTATGTGTCAGAATAAGTCCTTTACTGAGTTGCTTCTTGTCAGGTGCTTGGTCATTGTCATGGTTTGAAATGTGTCCCCCACAGTCTCATGTGTTTGGCAGGATCATGGCACCTTGAGGGTGGAGCCTTGCTGGAGGAAGGCAGTCACAAGAAGTGGGCCATGCCGCCTCCGCCATCTGAATAAATCTCTCTTTCTCCTTTAAGTTGCTTGACTTTGGGTGCTCTCTCACAGCAATAGTTAAGAGTAACTGTTACAGTTATATCAACAAAAAATGACTAATACAGAAAATTATTTCTGAGAAGTGGGACCATTGCTGTGATAAACCTGGCATGTGATTCTTAGGAACTTGTTGATAGAAGGGAATGTAGATGCATTTGGAACTTCAGATTAGAAAATCCCTAGACTACTAAGCAGACAATTCTAACAGAGTTTAGAAAAACAGAATGTCAAGAGAAGTAGGGGTGGCAGGGGCTCTGAGGTTTCAGAGTAGAACTAGAGACTCTTTGGGGACTGGTGCTAGAGACCATTCACATTATTGTCTATCAAATAATCTAGATGCATTCTGTCTGTTTCCCAAGAACTTGAGTGAGTGATGCCCATGGAGAAAAGTTGTATGCACAGAGCAAAAGTGATGAACTAATGTGCTTGCTGGAGGAAATTTCAAGAAAGGGTAGCATTCCGGCTGCCACAGCTCCTACTTACAGCAGTTGACAAGCTTTACAGCAAGAGCACAAGCAGAGCAGGGAGTTGTGGAAGACTGTGACCTTTGGTGGGGATAGGAGTGTGTTTAAAGTTGCCTAAAAAGAAGCTAAGAAAACAGCTGTAAGTCTGAAGAGATTACTACCACTGACAAGAAACCTCTTCTGCTTCACGAGGAGAATGGGAAAGGTGCCACACAGGAAACCTCCATCGTGTGAAAAATGCAAATTCCTTTGAAAGGAGAGAACCTGAAGTGGGGATGCTGTTGATCGGGTTCCCTCTTGAGAATAACGGCATGGGGGAGTGTTTCCCCAGAGTCAGCAGACAGAAGCTGCTGCAGCTTTGGTCCAAGAGGTCCAGCTACATCTGAAGTTGGCAGCAGACCCTGGCAGTGGTGATACTAGTTTTCATTATGCATGAAAGACGCAAGTTTGAGGAGTCTATGGAATCTAGCATTAAAGTTCTGACTACTACAGTCAGAAAATGTGTGGCAGGGATTGAAGGGCCTTAAAGTAAGCCCTGACTGGCATTGTGTGACGCTATGAAAGTGTAGTGTAAGTTGCAATGGAGACCCCAGAATGCCAAGACCGTGATGCCCATAGAGGAAAGTTTATGCACAGAGCAAAATAGACCAGCAGAGAGGCTATGTGTTCTGCAGGTGGTAGAGCTGAGGGCACGGGACTCTAGGCCCTTTGGAGCTCAGACATGAGCTCCACATGTTAGCGTAGTAGTTACAGTTGATAAAAATATATTTGAGCAAGAGTAGATTCTTTTAATATTATGCCACTAAAACTCTAAGCACGAAGCCAAGTTTGATTGAATGACTTCATAACATATGCATAGATCAAAACATCATGTTATGTACTTTAAATATACACAATTTTTGTTTAAAAATAAAAATCATGTATGAAAGAAAAAAAAAGAGAAAAGCTTTTAAGCAGATAAATAGAAAAAAGCCTAAAAGAAAAAAGTAGAATATCCAATAACTACAGAAGGTCTATCAATCATTTACATGATTGAGAATGGCATACCATATAGAAAGAAAAAGAGAGAAGCAATACTTGAAGCAATAATAATTAGAATTTCCCCCCAAATCAATGCCATACACTAAACACATTATAGAAAACTCTAAGACTGGGAATATTGCAGAACTGAGTTTGGATCCCCAGATTCCACAAACCTGGACATAATGGAATGCATCTATAACTCCAGTGAAAGAGTGGGGGGCAGAGATAAGCAGATCTCTGGACCTTGCTGGCCAGTCTATCCAAAACAGTAAGCTCCAGATTCAGCGAGAGACCCTGTCTCAAAAAATTAGATGGAGGATGGTTCAGTGGTAAAAGTGCTTGTTGTGTAGTGTGAGGACCAGAGTTTAGATACTCAGAACCCATGTAAATACTGCATGGGCAGGGTAGCATGCGTGTAATTCTATCCTTGGAAGGCAGAGATGGTTTCTCTAGGTTTGACTGAGAAAATATGCCTCAAAGCAATAAGGCATAATAGGAAATGGGAAATTTGCCCAACATCAACCATGGGCTTTCACATACATGCACACATGAAGGTACATGCACCCACACATGTGTGTGCCTACATCCATGCAAATACTCATATACACATTCATGCATATATATATGAAAGCAGAAAAAAATAAATAATAGAGGAAGAAATCACGTCTGCTTCTCACCTCCAACATGTACATGTGTAGATCAGTGCATACACAAACTGCAGGTCAAAGATAAAGATCTTGAAAGAAATCAAAATGAAAATACCTCACGTAATAAATAATAATAGTTAAATCTAACTTTTCCTCAAAAATAACACAAACAAGAACAGGGGTAAAATATCTAAGGCATCAAGATGAATAAAGCTTATCACCCTATCACCTTGCAATCGTCCATTGCAAATCAAGGAAAAATACTTTCTGACTCAGAAAAATTGAAGGTACTTGTGACCAGCAGACCAACCTTGTAATGAAATCAAAAAGAAGTTCTAAGAGATCAGGAAAATGATATGCCAGCGCTATATAAAAGAAGAAAGACTATTAAACACTGAATAAGAGAAGGAGAGCTATTGTTCTCAATAGCTAATAGAATACAATTTATTCAAAACACTAACAGCAGCACAATATGCAACAGTTTAGATCTTAGATGTCTCCTAAAGACTCATGGGAGGTAGCAGAATCTTTAAGAGGGCTTCTGAGAGACCTTTAAGCCATTAGGGATGTGCCCTTGAAGACAATAGTAGGACCCCAGGCCCTGCCTCTTCCTCTCTTACTCTTTTCTACCATGATCTTCCATGAAAATTGCCTCATCACATGCCCAAACATAATGTGAACAACTAATCATGAACTGAAACCCGCAAAGCTGTGAGATCAAGAAACCCCTTTCTCTTTATATGTTCATTCTTTCAGTTATTTGTTAAGGTAACTGTATGGTTACTCTTTCTGTGTTGCTGTGAAACACCACCCCAAGTCAAACAATTTAAGGGAGAAAAAAGAGATTTATTCAGCTTAAGGGTCCATTGGAAGAGATACAGTTTTTCATGGTGGAGGCGGCATGGCTGCTGGCAGAAGCTGAAGACAAGCTAAGCCATTGCAGACATCTTGGTGGCTGAGAGCTGCAAGACTGCTTGCTGAAAGGCAGACTTGTCCTGCAGGTAGAGTGGGACTAATCCACCTCAAGGCCCACCCCCTGTGACTGCCTTCTTCCAGCAAGACTACACCTCTCAAAGGTACCATGATCTTCCCAAACATATGTCTCAATCCACGACACTCCACCCCTGTCCCCCACAGGCTCATTGCCATCTAATTATGGAAACCATACTCAGTGGGACTACTGTATCAGTAGTCCCAACACAGTCCAAAAGTCCAAAGTCCAAAGCCTCCTGTAATCAAACGACAAGTTACATACTTCCAACATACAATGGCACAGCATAAACATTCCCATTCCAAAAGGGAGGAAAGGAGGCATATCAAGGAAAGACTGGTCCATAACAATACCAAAAAACAGCAGGACAAACTCCAAATCCTGCAGATCCAAGTCCAACAGGTGAGCTTCTTATTGAAATCATCTAAGTTCCTAAGAGCTTCGGTTCCACTCCTTGAATACAACTGCCTGTAGAACACATCACTGTCTTGGACTGACTCCTCCCAGGGTATACAGTTCTCCTTGGCAGATGTCCCATGTTATCTCTAGCATCTCTAATATCTTCACTTCTCAATGATGAATCAGGGTTTAACTCCACAGCACAAACTGCCTTTCTTGAACCTACACACTGTTCTTATAGGTGGTGCAAGCCTTCCCTGAGAATCTTGGTCTCAAGCTATTATCCAAATTGAGAGCAGACTTTGATTTACTAATGGAGCTAATCTCTTTAACACCTGACATTTTATCCTCTGCTTCTTCCTGGTTTAACTCTTTAAATTTGCCATTACATTTTTAATCATCAGATCTTACAGTTTTTGCTTCTTCCTGCCTGATTTCTTGCTCTTTTTCATAACTCTGAAGACAACTAAAAAGTAGTCATATCACATTGTTAAGACTACATTGTTTTGAAATTTCCTCTGTCAAACACTCAGTTTAATTTTAGGCAAGCTTTCAGGACAAGGACAAAACGTCACTAAGCTTTTTGCCAATGCGTGGCTCTATTTATCACTTATCCAGTTCTAAACACAGTCTCTATTCCCCTCTGGACCATCACAAACAAGGTTTCCACCGCTCACATCTGTCACAGCATTGTGCTCTTCTGAGCTCTCAAGAGAAAGGCCCATTTGGCTCCATCACCAAGACTCAAAGACTTTCCCAGAACAAAGTTGCAAAGTTCTCCATATTTCTCCCAACAAACAGTTCCAATGGCACACTAGCCACGTCAAAGCATTGGGCATACTCCTGGGTACCAAATTCTCTCAGCTTCACAAACAACTTCACTTTTTTGGTACCAGGTGCTCTTAATCTCACAGCAATACCCTATTACTCGGTACCAATTTCTGTATTAGTTACTCTTATCTGTGGCTGTGAACACCCCAAGTCGAGTAACTTAGAGGAAGAAAGGGAGATTTATTCAGCTTAGAGTTCCAGAGGGGAGATACAGACTTTTATGGTGGAGGCGGCATGGCTGCTGGCAGAAGCTGGAGGCCTAGGTCACTACAAACATCTTGGAAGCTGAGAGAGGAAAGACTACTTGCTGAAAAGCAGTCTTCTCCTGCAGGTGGAGTGGGACTAATCCACCTCAACGCCCACCCCCTGTGACTGGCTTTTTCCAGCAAGGCTCCACCTCTCAATAGTGCCATGACCTTCCCAAACACATGAGACTGTGGAGGACACATTTCAAACCACGACAGTAACAGAATGTTAACTAACATGATGTGGTTTATTATTATATGTACATGCAAGTGAAGGAGATAACAGTAGCAATAGAGAGGAGAAGGGGGGGACCACCCAGAGATGTTTTGTCATCTTAAGATACCTGGGCTATCTGTAAAGAGGTCTAGTGTCGTCTGACTTATAGAGACAGAGTGCAGGAGAATGGTTAATAGGTTATGGAGAGATGCTGTTAAAAAAACTTACTCAGGTTGTAAGTTATGAGACCCTGATCTACGGTCTCATCACTTCAACTAATATGAATATACTGAATACTTGAAATTTTCTGGGAAAGTAAATCTTGAGTATTTACATTACTCATGCCCAGGTAACTAGGTGAAGTGATGGGTGTGCTAATTAGTTCGATGTAGTAATTATTTTACAATGTATATGTATATCAAAATTTCAGTTATACCTTGGAAATATATATATACATATATAATGTATATATATATGTGTGTGTGTGTGTGTAGTCCCCAAAAAGTTTGAAAAAAGGGGGAAGAAAGTGAAGATGGGTAAGCTGCAAGTGTATATTGTAAATTCTCTAGATAGTCACTAAGAAAGATTCTTAGAACATTTTTCATATTGTACGCTAAGAAAGGAAAGCAAAATAAAGAAAGTTCAATTGAAACTAGCAATGGCATAAAATCATAGAAGACAAAAACAAGAGCAACAATGAGATAAGATAGGCAGTTTATTTTCTAATCATGTTGATAATTGCTTACATTCTGATGGCTTAAGTATACCAATTAAAAATGGAGGCTTAGAAAGCATTAAAACAATTGAGCAACTAAAACCTACATTTTGTCTACAAGAAATTTTCTTTAAATTTAAAGACACCTACAGTTTAGAAGCAAATAGGGAAGACATGCCAGACTTGCATCCATCACAAGAAAGCTGACTAAATTAACTTTAGACAGAGTAATCATAGAGCAAGGAAATGATCAAGAATAAAAAGGGCCTTTGCAAAACGAGAAAGGGTTCATTCCCAAGAACATAAAACAATCTCTATTGCATATGTAACAACAGAACATCAAAATATGAGCATAGGCCAATAAGATGGCTCAGTGGATAAAGGTGCCTGCATACAAACGTGGTAATCTGAGTTCAATCCCAGGGCTGATGTAGTGGAGGGAGATAAACAATTCCTGAAAGTTGTCCTTTGACTTTCATGCGTGTGCTGTGACTTGCACACACTTGCTTCCTCTCTCTCCCCCACTTCAAATAAATAAAATATATGAGCAAAAATGATAAAAAGTCAAGGTCAAATAGATAAATGTACTGCTACAGATGGGGAACTCAGCTCTACCAGACAGATCCAGCAGGCAGAAAACCAGGAAGGAAATGTTCAACCACTTCATCCAACGATAGTAGAATCCACATTTTTCTAAAGTTCACATGGAACTGACTTAAAATAGAGTCTGTTCTGATCCATAAAATATCTCAAGGAGTTTAAGAAATGGATATCATACAATGTGTGCTATTATATCACAATGTAATTGAACTAGAAATCAGTACAGGAAGACAGTTTGTAAGCACCAAAAAAAGAGATTAAACAAGGTACTTCTACATAACACAAAGATTAATGGAGAAATCAAGAGAAATTAAAGATATTTGGAACTAAATGAGAATGAAAAATTCATTTGCCACATCCCGAAGGGCACGAATAGCTGCAATTAGCTGGAAATTTACAGCATCAAATGCCCATATCTTAGCTTTTTAACTTCAATGCTATAAATATAAGGGAACATGGTATTTTTTTATTCGTGCTCACAATATGAATGTTTCAGTCTAGCATGGCAGGGGAAGTCCCACCAGCAGGAACCAAAAGAATTGGACACATCCACATCCACAGCAAGAGCATGAGGCCTGTGGCCACCTTTGCCACATGACACCTAGCTGTCTCTCCATTTTATTCACCTGCCCAGGGAATGGCCACACCCACTCTGGGCAGGGCTTTCCTTTTCAATTGAAGCAATTAAAACAATCACCTACAGACTTATTCAGAGGCCAGTCCTAGCTAAATAATTCCTGATAGATGCATCTAGAAATCAAGTTGACAACTAGGGAAATGTTAATTAAATGGGAGAGTCAAGATTCAGAACACGAACACCCTTAAATGTTAGCAAAGACGTGGGGCAGGAAGCTTTCATTTACTATTGGTGGGAATGCAAAATGGTAGTCAGTTTGGAACACAACTTGATAGCTTCTCATGAATCTAAACATAGTCTTACTATTTAGCTCAAATGAACAAAAGCACTGGTCTGGGGCATAGCTCTGTGGTAGAGCACTTGCCTAGCATCAGGATGTGGGTGCATTGGTTCTCAGTCACTTACCCACCAAACCAAACAAAGAAAATGAAAATAGCATAAAAAAACAAAACTTAGCAGCTTCGGTTCTAATTGGCGGCAGCTGAGACCATCTTCGATATAGTGAATGAATAAACTGTAGAACACCCAGAAAAAGCAAAATTATGTAGCACTAAAAAGAGATGTGTTAACAAGGAGAGAAGTGACCATGTTACAGTAGAGAAAATAGGCCTCCATCAAGGACTGCAAGTAAGTAATGTGACACCTGGTTAAGTTCACAGACGTTAGTTCCTGATCATTTACAACTAAGGGGGTATGATCTCACCAGAAGGGGAGGGCATATAGTCTGGCAGATAAAAAGTAACCATTTTGCAAATGGGTGATTGACCCCTCCCTCACTAAGGTTTCCTACTTTTATTACATCTACCCTTGAATGTGCTCTTATAATAAGACTCCAGTTTAACAGCTTTTGTCTCTGGCCAGGGGGTGACATACAGTGCCCAGCAGGATGAAGTGAAGGGCATTGCAGGAGCAACAAAACTGCAAAAGAAAATCAACAAACCACAATCCAGAACTTCAGAGACTCTATATCAACTACCTAGAACTAGGCCAGACTAATCTCTCCCCATCCTGAAGCTCAGGGAAATTTGCAGAAGAGGGGGCGGTAAGAGTGTAAGAGCACAAGGATGGGAGGAACAATGATTTGCAAGATACTCCACACAAGTTAGGGCCGAAGCAATCATAATTGGACTTTGCATGCCCTGCACAATGTCCAACACACTATTGACCTCACAGAGTCTAGCATCTGCTAAAGGCACCAAGATCCTTGGAGGCAAGGGATTGGCAGCCACAGTAGTGTTCCTATGCTTAAGGGGAACATGGGAAAGGGTTCAGGGAAATGCCACTGGGTCCTTGTATGTCATCGGAGAGGAGGGCCCAGAAGAGAGTCAGGGATGCACATTAAAGGACTCTCTGGGAATTGGGGTGGGAGGCACTGGGGGATGGGGAGGGAGGAGTGAGGGGAGGAGGAGCAGGGGGTTTGGGGGTAGGAGGAGGAAGGGAGGGAACCGGTGTACCTATTAAGTTTGTATGAGCAGAAATAATAATAAAAAATGTTAAATAAATAAAAAAAGAGATGTGTTATCAAGCTACAAAAAGACGTGGAAGAACTTGAAATACACATTACTAAGTAAAAGGCCATCGGGAAAGGTTGGAGCATAGACCTTTGAGTCTAGGGACAGGACCTTTTGAAGGCTGTGGCTATGAAGCTAGTGTAGCTTCTTAACATCTGTAACTCCAGCACTCAGGCCTCTGAGGCGGAAGGATCATTGTGGGCTTCAGGCCAGCCTGGCCTACAGAGCGAGACCCTGTCTGAAAAAGCAAACAACTAAAGCTATGGAGCCTGAAATGATCACTGGCTGATAGGGTACGGGTCAGGGCAAGACTAATGAAGTACAGTGGTTATCAGGTAGGTCCATGTCATCATGTTCATGTAAGCCAGACAGCACTGAGGGACAGCCCTAATGAGGAGAAGAACCCATGCATCGGGGAAGGCTCACTAGTTGCAGGGAATAATACATTCCTCTTGCGGGGAGACGGTGGTCGTTGGGAAGGCTGTGCAAGTATGGAGCAGGGTAGCCTGGAATTTTTCTCTCTGTTCTGCCAGGGCTGTCGCTGGCCTTCCCAGGACTCCTTGAGTGTAAATTTATCTCCTGTTCTTTGACCTTTCCATTGTCTGTTATTTGTCCTGTGATCTAATCTGGGAATGGAAAGATTGATACCACACAGCTCAACATGATTTTTCCCTAAAGCCTTAAATAGGGTCCCAGCATTGTAGCAGAAAATGTGTCCTTTTAGATACTGTTAACTGTAGACAATTACCGAGGATGTAGTAAATCACATATGTCTTTATGTACTTTCTTGTATCTTCCCTGTTTACAGCTGTTGACTGTTTAGGATTGCTGATGTCTTTATATATTTCTTTGCATGCCTTTCTGCTATTCACTTTTGTGTTTCTTGTTCCCACGAGATTTTGCTGTTCCTTATTATTATCTTTATAGTCATTGATTCTGGAAGATATATAACACTTATAAGCACATCTAGCTGAAAATAAATTTGTCTCAGTACAGTCTCACACGTGCTGAGATCCCTCTAGTCCCAGGCCTGGAACCAATTCCTGTCACTTCCTTTCAGAAACCCCACATTACTGTAAAGGGTGGCATTTATGCTGTTGTTATGCTAGGAATGCAAAACTGCTCTCCAAAGAACTCTGTTTAAAAAGCAAAACTGTGTGGTGGGGTTAGAGAGATGGCTCAGAGGTTAAGACTCTGCAAGCAGAAGGATCTGAGTCCAGATCCCAGATCTCACCAAAAAAAAAAATGCCAGGGGGAAATAGTGGCAGCCTGTACTTCTAGTCCTAGAAGGCAGAGCCTGGGAACTCCCAGATTGAAGCAAAAAGGAGGTAAAGCAATCCCTTGGACGTCCACAGGCACATACAGTGCCTTCACACACACACACACACACACACACACACACGCACGCACACACGCACGCACACACTCACGCATGCAAAAAAAATGTGGTATGTAGAGAAAAGTTAATTAGACATGCCAAGAATTTTCAACATATAAACTGTCTTTTTTTTAAAAAGCAATTTTATTTAAAAAATTATCACCATGTTGAAAATGAAACTTTTCAAAAATGCAATAATGAGGTGTTATAGACAGATAAACTAAGAGACTTATTAAAGAATAATTATTTTTTACTTTGTTTTATTTGTTTTATTGTTAATGCTTAAAGAATCCAAATCAAGCTTTTAAAATTATGTAAATGTGCTAGATAATAAGTTTTAAGAATGATATTCCCATAAGGCATTTTTTTCTCAATTTAAAAAAATTCCACAAATAATACAAAATGATTATTCAATAAGTATAAGGTTTTTGCCCCCAAAACATGCCATGGTGCAGATTAGATGGAAGTTTTAAAGATGTTCTATAACTGCTGGGTCAATCGTAGGAAAAGGGTGAGAAAGACCTGGATGAGGGGGACCTATAACCTCAGAGTTGATAGATGGGCGAAGGGATCAGGGTCTGGAAGAAGTTCCTCCTTTTGTAAGGTGATATCCTGCTATTTTGCCCAACCCAGGAAGTGTGTTCGGGGTCAGTCCTTGACTTTGGCCCCGCTGCCACTAAGGCTCAGGTGAGCGCCTGTTTTTCAAGTGCCAGCTGGCCATTAGGGGGCAGAGACCATCAAGCAGAAGCTCTGCCCTGAGTATGGGGGGAATGGAGGACAGGGAATGGAGGACAGGGAATGGAGGACAGGGAATTCTATCAATAACAAATATATTTTCTGAGTTTAAATTTTTCTTTAATACTCTGACAGCAATTTCCATCACTATTCTAAAAGTAATTTTTCATTGCTATTGAATGGTTGCTACTGGCAACTAGAACTGCCTGTTTCCCTTGTTCACCTCTGGTGCAAGAGTGGCTGACTTCTTACCGCTCTAACCTTTTTACTCAGAAATGTGAAAGAACATTTCTAGAAGCTTCCAGGTAACCTCTCTTGATGCTTTGTCTAAGTATGGATGACCCAAGTTTGTGTCAAGCATTGGCAAGTGTGATGGAATTTCAGTTCAGCTTCCAGGACTTAACCGAGGTTTCTATTGTATGGGTAAGGATGAGATGAATATCTAAACAAAGAATTCTCCTAAGGAAGAACATGGAGAATAGGAGCCAACTTAGCCTCCACATTTGCTATTGGCAATGTTACCACATTGCATTCATCTTATCAAAGTAGAATTTTATGATCTGGTGAATTCTTTCTTCCTCTTTGTGTGTGTGTGTGTGTGTGTGTGTGTGGTGAACAAGAGGGAGTAGACCTGTGGAGGACCAAGGGTGGTCTTCAGGAATCATTTTGGATAGCCTCTACCTCCTTTTGCTTTGCTCTGGGATTTCCCAGGCTCGGCCTATAGGCAGCTGCCATTTCTGCTTGGCACATGGGACCTGGGATCAGAACCCAGGTCCTTCTGCTTCTAAGGCAGTATCTTAACACCTGAGCCATCTCTCCAGCCCTGTTCTGCTTTCTTATTGTTTTGTTCTAAGGTTTCCTAGGCTCTGTCTTCTAGGGCCGGAATTGGTGGCTGCCAATATTTCTGCCTTACATTTTTACATCGGGTCTGGGGAACCAAACACAGATCCTGTTGTTTGCCAAGGCAAAGACTTTAAACCCTGAGCCATCTTTCCAGTCCTGATCTGGTGAATTTTATAAAAATGATTATGTTCTATTTTCACTTTCATTCAGCTCAATACATTTTTTTCTTTTTTTATTCTCCTGAGATTTATTTGTTCCTTGGAAATTTGTAACTTTTTGGAGGTTTCCTCTTGTCTGCTCCTGATGGTTCAAACAGATTTTCTATGCTTTCATTTATTCTATATGTGTTGCATAATGCTATGTGTGCTTCACATGATGCAAAAGAAAGTATGCTCAGTATCAGTTGGAGGGGCAGTTCTGTAGCTGCCTACTCTGTTTAGTAGTTTCGTTCCTTACTAGAAAAGTGTAGTTACAAAGAGCACCTACATTTGTGCCTCTTAGTTGTGTCAATTTTTGATTCTGTATTTTGCCACTGTGTCATTGGGTGCACATAATTTAACATTGTGTTCTTTTAATTGAACCATTTTACTATTATGTAACATCTTTTGCTGTTCCTGGCAAATTTCTTTTGTTCTTCAGTTCTACTTCATTTGATATTATTGCAATCAATCCAATTTTCTTGGTTAAGTGTTTTTAATACAGATGTATATACATTTTTTGACAAGGGCAGGAGGGAGGGAAGGGGGAAAGAAGGGAGAGTAGAGGAAAGAAGGAAGAGAAGGAGGAGAAGAAAGAGGAGAGGGAGGAAGGGAGGAAGGAGGGAAAGAGAGAACACATGCCATGGCGTACATGGACAGAGATCAGAAGACAACTTTTGGAAATAATTCTCTTCTAGGCCTAGAACTCAACTTGCCAGCTTTGTAAGCAAGCAGCTTATCCGATAACTGGACAAGCCATAGATAAGTCTCTCACAGTATTTATTTATTTATTTATTTATTTACTGTTAACCCATCAATATCTTTATAGTTTAACCAAGTTGGATGCGGACCGGTCTTGCCAAATGTTGCAGGGTCACTGTTCAGGGCCCAAAAGTTACAGAAACAACCGTCCCAATGTTGCAGGGTTCTCGTGTTCCAGAGTCAAAGACTGAAACCAGAACACGTGTAGAGGATTAAAGTAGACCTTATTAGGAAAGAAAGGCTGGAGCACATGGACTCCAGATGTGGAGTGCCATGAGGGGCTAGGGCGCCCTGGAGAACTCATGGAACTAGAAACAGACTCATGGCACCCTGAGTGCCATGAGGGGCAGGTGCCCTGGAGAACTCATGAGAAGCAGGCAGATAGAAAGAACTCATGGAATCCTTGAGAAGCAGGTGTGGAGCTAGAAAGAACTCCAAGTGCCACAAGGGGTTAGGGTGCCAGAGGACTCATGGACCCCAGGCATGGAGTCCATAAGAAACAGGCAAAGAGGAGAACTCATGACACTCCAAATGCCATGCGGAGCTAGGGCGCCAAAGATGGCTGCCAGGGCCAGGCATAGTTACACACCTAGACAAGCCCAGGAAACAGGCTTTTCTCATTGATTAGCTCCCATTGGGCCCAACCTAGTTGCTCTTAAGCCCAATGAGATGGAGATGGAGAGCAAGTTGTTTGCTGGATATGGAGAGCTCATCTTCATAATCCCTTCATAGGGAAGTTGGCCATCCTATCTCTGGGAGGATCAGCGTCAGGTCCTCCGCAGGGGTGTTCCTTCAAGATGATCCCAGCAGCAGAATTCCCTTCAGGATTCCTTGAGAGACCCATCCCAGCATAGCTGCTCTAATCCTGCCTCATTTACACCACTTATTGTTGAGTGTAATTATTCACATTGGCCATATGTAGACCTGTCATTTGTTTTGTTTTGTTTTTTGTTCCTCTTACCTATCTTCAAGTAAGCATTCGTTAGTATTCTACTTTGATTCACCTGCGTTGTTGAGTATATCCCTTTATACCATTTTTTTCAGTGGTGATTCCAGGAACCTCAAATACTCTACTGAAATCTACTAGTATCAACAGTTTCCACTGCAATGAAATGTGAATATTTAACTGTCACTTTCCTTTTTATTCTTCCTCAGTGATAATTATCTTCAATATTGCCTCTGCATGTATTGAAAAATATATCATATAAAGCAGTAATTTTTGTTTTTGTAATTGGATATTATACTTGCCTTTCATAATATCCAGCACTATTCACACATTTAAACTACTTAACCCAGCATCCAACCACCCATGAACTTGTCATTTTTCCATGTTTTCCTTTTCATACATCTATTTGTGTTGTTTTTTACTAGTATATATGTTCTAATATGTTTATAATACATTTCTAATATGTTCCTAATACAGTATAGACTCTGATAAAAAAAAATCCGATATGTTTCTAAGTTCATCCTATAAGTGTGACTGTCCTTTATTTTTTTTAAAATGCATTCCTGTTTTGTAAGTATTTACCCTTGTTTGGGATATTTTTTCCACCGTTCCATAGATTTCTCAGCAATGAATTTCATTTTGTGTGTTAACCCAGGACCCATTAAAGTGTTCTCGCACCTAAGTAACTCTACAAATTTCCATCCATTTAAAAAACAATCATTCAGCCAACTATTCAGTAAGGTTTCCACGACCATCATACTTATATATCTAACATCAACACTCTAAGGAGTCTGTGATTGCTGGTTGTTCCTGAAGCGCGCTGCACACACACACACACACACACACACACACACTAACCTGAATGTTTTCTACCCTAAGCCATCTGTGGGGTTTTACCTCACAATATATGTGTGCTGTGTGCGTGCATATTAGAGAAACTGTGTGTCCCTGTGGAGGGTCAGAGGTGACTTCAGGAGCCATCCTGGATTGCTTCTACCTTTTCCCTTCACTCTGGGATTTTCAGGTTCTACCCACCAGGGCCAGAAATGCAGACCTTTGCATTTCCCCTGGCGTTTTTACCTGGGACCTGGGATCAGAACTCAGGTCCTTTCTACCTGTGAGAGAGTTAACCCCTGAGCCAACCACACCCGATCATTACCTCACTTCCCAGTAACTCCTAGGCCACTCACTAGCAATGCTAGACTATAAAAGATTGTGGCTCCACCCTATCTCCTCTCTCAGTCTTCTTCCTGCTCTCTTGCCATGTGGTCATACCATGGTAGCTCTGTCCTTTCCCAGCCATGTGCTGATACGGTGGCTCTTCCTGTTTCTCTAATCTTAAGCTATCTTCTCCGCTTTAATGTGCCTCTCATTCACACTGCTAAACTGTGTGGGGTTTCTCTTCCTTGAGAGATTAAAGCGGGGATTTTATTGAAAGTGAGGGAAAAGGCAAGAAACTCCCTTGGACATAGCCTTAAGGTGGGAGAGCACTAGGTTAGTGGCCAGGGTTTCTCTTCCCTGGGGTTCTTTTTTTCTGGAGCCAAACATTGAAACTAGAACACATCGAGAGGTACGAGCAGGGATTTTATTGAAAAGGAGGGAAGAAACTCTTGGGTGCTCAGTTCAAGAGAGACAAGAAGGAAGCCTATAGCCTTAAGGTGGGAGAGCATTAGACCAGATAGCTTAAGGTCAGAGACAACAGAGTACGTGGCAGGAGGAAAGAGCTTCCTTGAACATGATCTCATGGTGGGAGAGCAGGAGGAAGAGAGGTGGGTGGAACAGTCTTTTACAGTTGCCAATGAGTATCCCAGAGCTACTAGGGAAGTGAGGTAAAGACTGGTGGTGAGCATGGTTCTCCCAGGACCAGATATTCCTAACCGCGCTACTTGTCCAGTAGAAACTAACTCTGCCCTCATTCAGAACCAGTAAATGACTGCTGGAGAAGACGCCCCAACTTGCTCAGCTGGCTGCAAGTTGTCAGAGTGCTCCAAGGCAGCAGCTTCTGTGAGCATCGTCCAGAATGAAGTGGGCGCTTTGGTCATACTTTGGAGATATCCATTGATGTCTTTGGCAGAGGAAGTTTCAAGAAAGTCTGACACAACTACTTATCATCGGATAAAGACTCAAGCCGAAGGAAACAGTGAGGAAAGGAAAGGTGTAAAGTCTCTCACAGAGGGTTGATGCCCCTCATGGCACTCCATGTCTGGAGTCTCTGAGTTCCTTTTCTGTCTTTCCCTTGCTTCATGGATTCCATGCTTGGAGTCTATGAGTTCTTAGAAGCTTTCTTGCCCCTCATGGAGTCACATCTGTGAGTTCCATTCTTTCTCTTCTCTAATAAATTCTGCCTTAATCCTCTACACATGTTCTGGTTTCAATCTTGGACTTCCAAACCCAAGAACCTAGACATATACAAACCCCAGAGGGACAATGAACTTTGGGCTTCTACACGCAAAACACTGCATATTCAATAAGAAAGCAGTTTTTTTCTCCAGGTATTTTCAAGGTTTCTAAGGTTGGTTTCATCCACTGAAATCTGACTTTGGATAGGGATGGTTCCATTGTAGACTTTTTCACACCTTTGGAATTTTGAATACAGCAGTGTGCTGCCTAGTTGTAAAAACACATTTAAGTTTTTTTTTTTTATTCAATTGTGTGTGTATGTGTGTGGGCACATGAGTACGTGTGTGTGTGTGTGTGTGTGTGTGTGTGTGTGTGTGTGAAGAACCATGGACAAATTCAGGAACCACCATGGACACCTCCACCTTCTTGTTTACTCTGCCCCGGGATTCACAGGCTCCACCCTACCAGGACCAGATACGTAGGCTGCCCTCGCTTCCACCCGGCATCTATACGTGGGGTCTAGGATCCAAACTCAGGAGGACCTTCTGCCTGCAAGGCAGAGGCCTTACCCCTGAGCCACCTCTCCAGCCCCAAAAACACATTAAGTTTTAACTTAAAAAAAAAAAAGTCTCTCATAGACTGTTAAAGAGTTTATCCCCGGTTCTTCATTGGAACAATATAAAGGGCACCCAGAGGAGGCAAGACCCCATTCACCAAAAGCTTTAACTCATAAGACTGAAAATCCATTTAAAAGGGCAGAGCTGGAAGACAGAGAGCCTGTTTTCTCCTTCAATGAAATTACCTAATAACACTAGAGGGAGCACGTGTGTCTATGCACATGCTGCACGTGTCATGTAAATGTCAGCAGTCTGACATGCATGCCACAGAGCCTGCCACCCACAGGGTGGTCCCCTGTGGTTCAGGCTATGCATGTTAGTACTGTGGCTATCTTCCTGAGGGGCTGAGCTCCATGCACTACACCATGGATGGCCTCTTGTGGGCGGGGTCCATGCAGTCACACAGTGATGACCTGTGGGCTGAGCTTCCTGTGATCATATCACTGGTCAGCCTTCCACGGTTAGGATCCAAGTGTTCACATCTGGCTGCCTGTGAGCCGGGCTGCATGTATTCACACCATGAGCTTATTTGGCCTCACGAAAAACGATTGACAAAAACCACAATTCTTTAGCTTTATCATGGGTTTTTAATCATGTGGAACTGAAAGCTTGATCATAAAAAACTCTCCCTTAAGCTGCTTGGTTCCAAGTATTTTATTGCAGCAACAGAATAGTAGAAGATTAACCCCGATAAACACACTGATTCGCCAAATTGAACTTTGGTGTAATTGTTACCTTGGTCTATTTTTGGTTGCCTAACTGGGAAAAATAAACATTTGTCAGATCTCTATAAGAAAAACTGTTATCAGCATGGCCTTTCTATTCTTTTTTTTTTTAAATGAAATATTTTAAACTTTGCGTGTGTGTGTGTGTGTGTGTGTGTGTGTGTGTGTGTGTGTCACAGGGTACCAGATGTCCCTGTGGAGAGCCAAGAGTGGCTTCGGAAATCATCCTGGATTGCTTCTACCTCTTGTTTGCTTTGCTTTGGATTTCCCAGGCTCTGCCACCAGAGCTGGAGGAACAGGCCACCACTGTTTCTGTCTGGCATTTTTTTACATGGGACCTGGGATCCAATCTCGGGACCTTCTGCTTGAGAGGCAAAAGTCTTAACCCCTGAACCATCTCTCCAGCCTATGGCCTTTCTATTTTTTCTTATTCTAAACTACCTAACAAAATTTTCTCTCTCCCAATTTCATTTCCTTTGAATACTTACACAGAGGTCTCTATGTGTAGAAACTGACAAACATGACCAGTGATTACCAAGGACAGGGAAAAGTGGAAAGAACAGGAAATGGTACTTGGTGAGTGCAAGTAGAATACAAGTATGAAAATATCAAACTTAATGCACAAGTAATTAATTAATATGTGCAAGCAAAAGATGATGATTGTGAATCTTGAAAACGTTAATTCTAAGCCAGGCCTCAAGGCACAGCCTGTGATCCCAGCACTTAGAAAGTAGGTACAAGGATCAATGAGTAGGGAGATCTTGTCTTAAAACAAATAAAACAAAACAAAAATCCTTAGTCTCAAACATCCTTACAAATAACTTTGGGCCCATGAGATGACTCTCAGTGAGAGAGAGTCATTTTTGGCTTCAATCCCCAGGGAGAAAAGGTCCCAACTTCCCCCAGTTCTTGGTTTATGACGGTGAAGTACAGATGGAAAAGAGGTCCTCAAACGCAAATGAGCTAAACTCCTCAGTTCAGTCAAGAGATCTGGTCTGGCCAGGCCTAGCTGAGCTCCTGTAGATGTAGGGACAAAAGCCCCAATCAGGTTTGTAGAAACTAGAACTCACCAAGAAGAAAAATCACTTTTCCTGGGCTTGCCCAAGTTTATAAATACCCCTGACCCTGCCAGCCATCAAATGGCTCTCTTGCCCCTCACAGAATTAATGACCATGAATTCCCTTCTTTCTGTTCTCTGATAAACTCTGCCTTACTCCTCTAAGTGCATTCTGGTCTTAATCTTTGACTCTTAAACACAAGAACCTGTACATAGAAACCACTACAACATCAATGGGTAACTGCTATATACAAACCGGGAAGCCTCAGTTTGATCCTTCCACTACACATGGCAGGGAGACTTGACCTCCAAAAATTGTCCTCTGATCTCCATGCATGCACTAAAGTATGCACATATTTTGTCTCTGATTCTCTCTCCAACAAAGCAATAATTTTAAAAGAGACAATAACTTTGTCCACCACATGTAGTCACATAACTATCATATATACTTTCATAACATCCACATCCTTTTATATAGCTTGTATACTTTATTTAACTGTCTCATTTTAGAACCGGAATATTTCTTTCTATGAATATGATTTTAACCATGGTAAGTATTTAGTAGTTAATATATACTGCAAATTTAAATAATAGTTTTATTATTTTATTTATAGTTAATACATTCAGTCATGTTTGATAAAGGTTTTTCAGGTCACCTGATTACAAATATAAATTATGCTTGCTCCAGTTCTACAAGGACTCCACCACAGTCCTTAGGATGAAGAAAAATCACCGGTTTTCCATGTGCTCCTATTTTGGCCTCTTCGCTTAGACTGCGGATCTTCTTTTTTTTCAAATCCATCACAGCTGCATTTATATTATCCACCTTGAGAAAAGGAAATAGATAAAAATACACATGAGACCACAAAAAGAAAATTATAGTATTGTGTAACTGAAAAGAAACTTTGAGACCTTATGCAATCTATGTCCTCTGACAGGACTACCCTTAACCTATTACAAGGGCTGGGAGAGGGTAAGTCAATTGTACACTTGTCTAGCATTCATGAGGCCTTGGGTTCTATTCCAGGCACCTCAATATCTGTCATCGTTAGGCACAGGTGTCAACTTGACTGTTGCGGGTTTGAGCTCTGGGCACATTTGTGGAGAATTAGTGGTTGAGCTGAGCCCAGAGCGAACCTGAAGGAGATTGTCTAGCTGATAGGGAAGGCCCAGCCTATGGTGGGTGGGATTAGGCCTTGGATAAGTCATAGAGAGCTGGTTGAGAGAGTTGGCATCCTTCTGTATACTTAGGCCAGACGTGTTGGTCTGGCAAGTAAGGATTGTCCATCTCTCAGACGTTATGCAGTGATGGTGTAGCCAGTTCCCTTGGCCCTGGTGTTGGCGCGTGCTCTCCTGTCAAGCTGGACTGAGAACTGTAACCCGACTGTCCTAATGAAATAAACCCCTTGTTCCTTTAAGCTGTCTGATGGTCATTTATCAGCAATGTTGCAGGCTGCCTGCAATAATATCCCACAAAATAAGCTCCCCAAAATGAGCAACTTCAATGCTGAAGAACTCTCCCCATGGGGGTACCTGAATATGTCTCTGGAGGCACAAGTGTAGCATTAGGAATCATCCTTAACTGCTCTTCCAACTTACTGCTTTGCTTTGGGAATTCCCAGACTGTGTCTTCTAGGACTTGAATTAGAGGTCACCACCATATCTACCTGGAAGTTGGAATCTGAATTCAGGTCCTTCTGCTTGCAAGACAGAGTCTTAACCCCTGAGCCCTCTCTAGCCCACTAATATCTTTTGATGGCAACACTGGATGAATTGTTTTTCTGAGACTTGATCTTATTTCAAACAGAAAAATGAGGTTATGTTTGGAGTACAATTCCCACAAAGGTCAGTGTGGTAAACAGCTCTCTACACTGGTCCTATTGGGAGAAGGGGAGTTTAGGAGGTAGAGCTTGGAGGGAGGTCTTCAAGGCACTTGGGCACCCCTTGAAGCAGACTGTGAAATCCTTGCTCTTCTCTTCTTGCCTTTTTTGCTCACTAACCATGAAGTGAGTGAGCAATTTTGCTCCTACCATGAATTTCTGCTATGATTTGTTGCTTTTTCACAAGCCCCAAAACAAGGAATACAATCAGTCATGGACTGGAACCTCCAAAACTATAAGCCGGAATAAACCCTTCTCTTTACAAGTTGATTACTGATATTTGTTATAGTGAAGGGAAGCTAGATAACAGGAAGCCTACCTTACAAATGATATATTGATTGAAATGAAGTAATGGATAAGAAACTTAGTAGTTTGTCTCTCTATTCTAAAACATTTGGTCATGCCTTTGAGATAAAAACTCAAAACAAAAAGCATTCTAGGACTGTTGAAAAATGTCATTCTCCATCACAAAACTAAAAATGCTTATAATTTTTTAATTCTCTTCTGAATTATTTCTCCCTGATGCTTATTTGCAGTCTAGGAAAGGAAGCATGTGTCTCTATACATTTTAAGAAATGATCATCTTTTGTCTTGGAAAGTCACCACTTTAAGACCCAGAACTCACATTTCTGGGCAGTTGACAATCACCTTATTTAATAATCCAACAGCATTTCAAACAAACACAAAGAAAAGCACTGAGAACAACATAAGTTCTATGTACCCACCATACAGATCTAACAAATGCTGGCATTTATATACTCTTTCTTTTTGAACAGTCAAGGATTATATACTGGAGTCTAAAATTGGCCAAATACCTGGTGAGGACATTAAACCTTGCCTTAAAGAAATGGTTTCCTTCACATGATGTGTTTACTTGTATTTTAATCGTCATGAATACATCAAAGTTGTCATGCACAGATTATGAACATAACATAGTTCATTTTGAACTGAGTTGCACTACAGCTGGTCAAATCTTATCAGAACAGAGTGTATACCACAAGCTGGTCTAGGGAGTAGCCCCATCTACCAGGTCATCTTTAATGAGGAATGTTGGTTCACGGATGTTAAATGTTGTCAGTTTTATCTTATTTTAAATTCCTACCAAGATTCTTGAGCGTGGCTCTACTTTGTTGGAAAGGTTGGAGCAGCCTTTAGTTTATGATGAATATTCCTCACTACGAAGCACTTTTAAATACTGCCCTCTATGATTATTGAGAACGAAGCACCAAGTGAGGCCTGTTCCCAACGGTCCTTTCAATGCACTTTCTGTCCTAATGTGTATGTCCTATTTGGTTTTCAGGTGAGGATATGAAAAGTTCTGTGGATCTCTGGGATGCTCTGTAGCTCCCTCCTTACCAGCACCTTCAACTGTGGCCGCCTCAGAACCCCAACTCCTCAGTTGTGGAATGCTGAAAAGCTTCACTTGTATTCCCTGTCCACACTGCACACTGGATGCTCTCCAGCTAGAAAGCTGGGAAATTGTGGGGCTCCTCCTACCTGCTCCCCATCTCAGGGATCAACAGTCCTGGTATCTGATGCCCAATTCTAGAAAATCATTACTTCAGGTATTTGTCATCTATTTGCAATATTTTCAGATAGGAGGATAAACTGGTCTGTCACACTGTTTTGGTTGGAATAAGAATTGGTAGGGCTGCTTTGCCGACAGTACCCTAAAAATGCAATCACATGTTAATTCTTTATCTTTCATGTCCTTTCTTTCTCTAGTTGCTTTATGACTGCGTCTTCATCTTATGTTTTCCACTTGATGGTGGTGAAAGCCACCCGACATGGCTTAGTTTATAGCTGACTTTGGATTTGCTGAGTTTCTTCAATTTGTAGGCTGATGACTTTCATCATGATATTAGTGCCTGTGCTGACTTCCTGATATTTTGCTTGTGTTTTATTTTTTTCTTCCAACCTTGGGATTCCACACTTTTGAGGACTTATGATCATGTCTTTCCTCTCTTGTACATTATAATGTTTTCTTTTACTTCCATTCTTATATCTGCCAGTTCTATGTTTTTAACCTCTTGATTTTGGGACCTCTTGCCTCTAAAGCCACGAAAGGACAAATGCTTTAAGTCAACAACTTTGCAATTCTTTACAGCAACCCTGAAAATGAAAGTAAAATCATACACACACAGAGAAAGTGAACAGTTATGAACACAGATGACAGACGGTGAAAACTGATTTTTCTCACTATTGGAATAGGAGGTACAGATAAATAAGAGAAAGGTTAGACTGGCCCACATGATGATGGATTCAGCTGCAGGCATCAGTATTATTAGCTCATGAATGTTTGAGTGTAACATTCCATGTACTCCACAAGGTTACATATAGAAATACAGTTAGCTCACAGGGCCTAGAACCACTGACCTGACACCCTAGAAACAGTAAGCACACCTGGACTCAGTCAGCACACCTAAAATCAACAAGCATACCTGGAATCAACAAGCACACCTGGAATCAACAAGCACACCTGGAATCAACAAGCACACCTGGAATCAACAAGCACACCTGGAACTGGTTCTTGGTTTCTAAAATCTTTTTCCAAACACAGGAATCAAGACTTCTTGGAAAAATAGGTGTTTGTAGGGCTATGGCAAGGAATCTGAATTTTCAGACACAGAAAAGAAGGGGTATGCTGAGAGACACGAGAGCTAACTGACATAGCTCTGGGGCCAAAGGTACACCCACAAACACATCCTGATTCTGCCTTCCATTCCTTAAGTGTGAGAGTCACGTAAGACCTTCCTTTTAAAGAGCACAGGGAAGAAGAAAGCAGTAACTTTTAAAATGAATTAATTATAGTGTGTGTGTGTGTGTGTGTGAGAGAGAGAGAGAGAGAGAGAGAGAGAAAGGGTACTGTGTGCCCCTGTGGAGGTCCAAGGGCAAGGGTGACTTCAGGAATCCTACTGGATTGCTTTTGCTTTGCTCTGAGATTTCCCAGGTTCTGCCCACCAGGGCCAGAAGTGCAGGCTGCTGCTGTTTCCGCTGGGTGTTTTTATGTGGGACCTGGATCTAAACTCAGGACTTTCTGTTTGCAAGAAACAGTCTTAACTCCTGAGCTATCTCTTCAGCTTGAAAGCAGTAGCTTTACAGTGAGGAAACTCAATATTGCCTCCTCAAGTAGATGACCAAAGTTAATCAATGGTGACAAGCGATGTTGCCAGTTATACTCTTGATAGAAGGCAGAGAAATGGTATTTTACCTTTCCAAACCGATAACTTTAGGCTAATGAGAGAGCAAGTGTCAGACAAATCTCAAGTGGTGAATAGTTTACAAAACAAATGACCAGAAAACCAAAAGATGCATCAAGGTCATCAACAAGAGAAGTCTGAGATGCTGTTGTTGGAGGACGACTCCAAGGAGACACCATAGCTGAATGTGATTGGGATTCTGGGTGAAAAATAAGGATATCTGAGGAACATGAAGGCTTTAATTAATAATAATAGATCAACACTAGCTCATTAACTGTGACAAACATGGCTTACGACATTAAGATGTTAATCTTTTCAAACAGCTGAAGAAATTAATCACTATTTGTAATGACTGGACCTTGTTGAAGTACTGATTAGAACGAGTCAGTTATAAAATGTCACTTGTAACTCGATCTTGCAAATCTGACTTATGGAATGTATGTAGGTGACTTTAGAATGCTATCTTTAGGTTGGGAGGTGGCTTAGGGGTTAAAGCCTCTGCCTAGAAAACAAAAGGACCTGAATTTGGACCACAGGAGGAAATGGCAGTGGCCTGCAATTCCAGGGAGCCTGGGAAACCCCAAAACAGAGCATTAAGGAGGTAGAGTAATCCAGGATGACTCCTGATGTCACCCTTGCACCTTCATAGTCCTCTTCTACACCCTCTAACATGCAAACAACAACAAAAAAGTTAGATTGTTACCTGTAACTTTGATTGGTATAATTTCACTTAATTAGCATTTGCTTGGTAGAATAAGGACAAAATGACATTGACAGTGCAAGCATCTGGGTGATGGGAGTTTAGGGATCTATTACATCACTTGCTGTTTTTCATGTACTTGAACATTTCTATAATGAAAACATTATTCTTCACAGTGCTCCTTTTTATAATTTATATCCAGTATATGGTTTGAAATATTTTAGTTTATAGAGCATTCTATGCAAGTAGTGGTCACCTCTCACTTAGCATGTTGATAACTGAACTATAGCTATTGTTTTTTTCTAAAACTATATCTTCTGCAGTCTTCCCTATTCTCTACATTGCTTCAGCTAACATCTCCAAGTCACTTTTAATTTCTTTTCTCTTGCACCCCCCAAAAAAGAATATTCTACCCAAGTACAAATATCTACAATCTGATAATGTATCTGATAATTCAAGAAACACTTCTCAAAAACACGTTTAAGATTTAATAAGTTTTTAATATCCTTAATATTGGCCCAGCATCTATTTCTACTTCGTTACCATTTCTTTCATTGACTTTGATTTTAATGTCAATGTTGCTGTAAAATTGCAATTCTTTAAAAGTACTTCAAATTTTTTTGTCTTGACAATTATGAAAAGAATGAAATAAAACTTTCTTGATTTTCTGAATTGAAAGTTCATATAGTACTTATGAGAAATGCAAAGAAACTTGATTTGGTAAATTAAGTCTACCCCATTAAATATGGTCAGTAATAACCCATCTTAAAATGTCCTTTTATAATTTTTAAAAGCGCTTTTATTATGCTTCACAGCATGCATCAGCTAGCTCTGCAGGGCTGGGTGCATCAGCAAATACTTGGACTACCTGATTTCACTTCAACTTCTTTCCAGCTTGCATGTGTCAACACCAGCCTGGGAGTTTACGCTGATTTTTCCTTGTCATTGTAAGTTAAAAGCGGCATCTAACAGAATAAGAAAAATGTTTTGATTGTCATAATAAAATACATGTTTATCTTCTTTTGTGTTCAGCAGTCCCAACTACAAATGGCAGTGCAAGCCTCTTTGTTGGAAGGCAAGTCTTTCCTTCTGCCCTTCAGGGACGCAGTCCTCAGCTTAAGGAGCAGGTGAAAGTTTATGAACAGTAACAATAGGCCGCTTGAATAGTACATGCTACTTTAATGGGTTGACCAAGAAGCTTGTACTTTTCATAAAATTAAAATGCTGATAATTGATGTCACTAATGAATGAATTCAATCCTTAAACTGACTTAAATCTGTTAAAGCCTGGATTAAATATTTATGTTTTAACTGTCACCCGCTTTAAAGGCAATACTAAGTGAATTATATAAACATACTGTTCTCACTCTTCTGTTTTCTTAGGACTTATTTCAGAGGGCACCTGGTACTTAAGATTCCACATTTACTGTACAGTCTGGTGTGGCTACGTAGATAGAGCATTTCAGAGGGTATCTGCTACCATTTGCTATACAGCCTGATGGTGGCTACATAGAGCATCTTCCAAATGCCCTCTCCACCATGTTCACTAGTTGACAGGAAACATTTTTTTAAAATGCAGATTTAGGGCCAAGGGGAGACTCAGTGGTCAGATCATTTGCCACAAAGCAGAAAGACCAGAGTTTGGATTCCTGGATCCCATGGAAAACGCCATCTGGATGAGGGTAATGACAACTGCCCTGTTTCTTCTCCCTTTTATAAAATGATGTCATATTAGATAGCAGTTTTCATCACACAAAGTTAATCTCGCTAAATTGACCATTAGTTGTTTGCTCTGCTCTCTGGAAATATAATCATCCCAAGGAATATCTAGATCTGAGAAGCAGAGACATGGACACCCGGAGAACAAGTTCTCTGAGGTTTATCCTAATGTCAAAATGAGAATGAGTGTCTTGTTTCAAAACTGTTTCACTAATTGTCTAGACTGGCCTTGAACTCACAGGTTCATGTAATGGTCTTGCTTCGGCTTCTGGGTAGCTGGGACTACAGTATGATGTCATCCTGACTAGACTCAATTATCATCATGATAATTATTTATATGTGTGCTTGCATGTGTCCAGGTGCACATGCATGTGGCAGCCAGTAGCTGAGGCTGAGTGTCTTCCTCATTTGCCCTGTCTTATTTTTTTGAAACAGGGACTCGTACAATTCAGCAGGCTAAGCAGGCCACAAGCCCTCTGCGTGCCCATGTAGGGCCTGTTGATCACGCAGCCCTAACTTTTTATGTGGGTGCTGGGACTCAAACCAGGTCCTCACGCTTGTGCACCAAGTGCTTTTACCAAATGAGACATCTCCTCACCCCTGAAATTATTTTTAAAAATTCAGTTTTCTCTTCTTGATTGAAGAACCTTCCTCACAAACGTGAAATAAGCTATCTTACTAACCTTTTCTTTAAAGTCATATAATTTTCCTTTAGTATAGCACATATAGCTCAATTAAAAAAAATCTGTAAAACAGAGACACATGGACAGGAAACAACTCATCTATTATGTGAGAACTCCAAAGTTAGAACGAACAGTGATTGCATTTTGCTATTTATTTTTTAAAATCACATTTTCTCATCTACTTTTTCTTATCAGTCTGCAATGTAAAATGACCTTTAAATCAAATCTGAGATTCCGTGCATTGACAGCCCGGTTTCTATCACTAGCACTCCACTCGCTGGCCTGATTGATGAAGCCCTGGAGAGCCCTCCGCTGCGGCTCCCTCGGCAAGGCCTTTTCCACACTGGTCAGCTCACCATGGGTCACACATGCTAGGACAACCCCCACCTGCGCAGACAATACCAGGTTACTCCCAGTGTCACAGGCTTCTCACCTTGTTTAGGACAGTGAAGGACCAGCCCCCCAGCATGTGCCTAGCTTTCTCATCTTGTTGGTTTCTTTCTGTACCTGCCGAAAAACTGCGCCTCATCCTACTCAGGTCTGGCGCTTCAAACCAAACCCCACGAGGACACATAGCTCAGACCACTCAGTCCCCACTCCTTCAACCGTCACCGCCTCTCCCTGCAGTGATGCACCCCACATGACTGGTCCTAACTCTGTGCAAGCCTGTCAGCACCTTCTCGCCACGGCTGGGGCTCTCCACGCTGCTTCTCCCCACGAGGCCTCCTCCTAAACACGCGTGAGCTTCTGCTCACTGTCCTGGGCTGTGTCTAGCCGGGCCGGGTTGCTGTGCCCAGTACCATGCCCTGGGTGGCCACCATAACAGACGCTCACTTCTCACACTTCCGGAGGCGAGGCTGGTAAAGTTGGAGCTCTGGTGCTCAGTCTGGCTCGCTGCTCACAGACAGCACCGGCTCACTCTGGCCTGTCTCAAGAGCTCTACGCTCGTGGCCAATCACTTCCTAAAGACATAACACCAGCACCTCGGGGTGACACTTCAACACCCAGGTCCTCAGGCCAGCACCCCTTGGACACAAGCTTCTGTGGTGCTCTGTTCCCGCGGACACGCCCCTGGCTGTCCACCTGCAGCACTCTGCTCAGTTCTGGCACTCATGGCAGGGCTCCTGCTCGCTGACGCCCTCCTGCCCCACGAGGCCCGGCACTCCACCTGGACGCTCTCTCACTTGCCTTCCATGGACTGCTGACTCACGTGGCCCTGCCAACCGTCTTTAGGAGCCACAGGTATAATGGACTCATCGTTACTTTTATTATGCCCAATATTTTTTCTGTGCCTTGACTTGCACAATGACGGTGCTCACCCTTCTGTATCTTACAGGGTGTGCTTCAGGCACCTGCAACCTTGGAGCAATTGAGGGAAAGGACCAGAAAACAGAACAGACACAGGATTGGGACTTTGCATTGTATTCCACTGCCCGTGCCCGGAGCAAGTGCAGGGAATACTAGTGATACTGAAAAGACCTAACGACCAGGAAAACAAAGACAAAGACTGGAAGAAGAGGGAGTCTTCAGAAGCACAGCCCAAAAGGACTCTTGCTATGCTAGGTGCTAACCCTTCAGTTACTGAACTAGTAAGTGGAGGTGGGGGAAGTTATGGAATCCGGCAGTTAGTGTTAACTTGACAATTGAGGGCTGAGACTTTAGGCACGCCTATGAAGAATTATTTAGTGAAAGTAAGCCTCTGAGCAAGCCTGCAGGAAATTATCTAATTAATTCGAGCGAATACAGCCATAGCGGGCAGGATCATGCCCTCATCAGGTAGTGAGATATAGAGAAGCCAGGGTAAGCAAGAAGGTGTACTTTGGCTCCTGCCCCTTTCTCAGCTCTTCCTGTGAATAATGATGGCCAGTTCCCTCAGCTCCTGATGCTGGTATCACTTTGTCATAACCTGAAATCTTGAGAACAAAGGCTTTTGTTTCCTGTATTGTTTGGGCCAGGTATTCATTACAGCAATTGAATAGTGAAAAGACAGTCCCATGGAAGGGTGCTTTCTGAAGAGGAATGTCACTCAGGAGCACCGGAATGTCACTTATGCAGCAGTTGTCAATCTCCCAACAAGGACACAACTGAATATTTTTATACCCTTAGTACACATATTAACTGTCTCTGGTAACACTTCAGGTTTTTTACAGGACTATGGTTCACTGTCTAACTAAATCACTCCAAGCAAACATGGCCCATTTCCTAAAGCCCATTTCCTGAGGCAGAAAGTCACAGGAACATGAGCCAGGACTGAAGACAGAAAACAATGGAAGACAGAAAATAATTCAATCCATACACAAGTCAGAAAAGAAACTGGGCACTATGACTTTCATTCTTCCTCTAGTGAAAGGCTAAACCCTCAGTATGAGATAGCAGGTGACCTCACCAGACAAAATGGAAATCCAAATCAAACTTAACCTTGATAGGAAAATGCTGGTAAGATTGTGTTGAAGATCTCCGTGGGTCACCCAGAGTCATGGGACATGTCCACAGATTTTCTAAAATTGGAGCCATGGGAGGTCTCCATGACAAGACTCCAAGTGCCTCTGGACATCAGAGAAAGGCAAGGTGATTCTCCAGTAGGTACACTTAGCATGAAAGAAGGGGTGGTGTTAAGGAATGAGTGACCACCCGCAAAGGCTGTGAAGGAACGGTGAGCATGAAAGAATCCGATATGATGAGCACTCCAAGGCCTACCAGCTAATGATGGAGGCCTGCTGCAAGCTGGCTGTTGTCCCTGTCTGCACCAAGCAGATCCTCTGGCTGGACAGAGGATGTCTCTAAGAGCTGCAGCTCCGAGGGCAGGGCTGGAGTGTGCGCACAGAACTGAGCCTGCTTTTGCTTGTATTTCTGGTGTGAGCCTGTGACTACTTCTGCTGTTTGCTGAGTCAAGTCAGTCCTGCTGCAAGACTAGAGCGCCCAGTAGGTGTCTGCAGTTCCAGCCCTCCTTCCTCTTCAAGCACTTGGTAAGTAAACACTTCAGCTCATTTTACTCATTAGGATGACTCGTGGGAGTCATTCTTTGAGCTGCCCATGGCCTCAAGTTCAGACATTTCTTTCATGTCCCCGTCCCCACCCCACCCCCACCCCTCGAAAAAAAACATGTGATAAAGAACTTTGAGTGTCCTCATTTACAAAGACCAGACATGCCTTTCATACACATGAAAGTTACTGCTCCCAACCTCTCCGCTTCTGGCAATCTGAAATCCAAGTCTTCCTAGAGCTCTGAAGTTTTCCCATTATCCTTCTGCCCAGAACCCAAAGTGTAGCCATAAATGCTTCACAGCTCCTTTCATCCAGAGGCCAGGTCTAGGGACTTGCCCTTGAGCTTGGCCTGCCTTGAGCTTGCCAATTAACAATTGGTAATGCAGAAGCAATGCTGTGGGAATTCTGAGGTTAGGTGCAAAAAGGCCACACAGCCCCACCGGCTCTGTGGGGCTACTTACTCTGGGAAAGTCAAGTGCCAAGTAAGAATTCCAGTTATCCTCAGAGATACCCTTACCTTATAAAGCTAAAGATATCCCTTGTGGTGTCCCTGTCAGAAGCCCAGCTGAGCTCCTGGCTACAGCTACCAGCCCCATGTGTGTGGCATCTGGGACTCCACTGCGGCCACTGCAAGCATGTAACACTGACACCAATCTATGAGATGCCAAGCAGAAACTGGGCAGCAGAGCTGTAACTTCCTGACCCACCAGGTCCCAAGCAGATGAAATGGTGACTGCTGAGTGACACTCTCTCTCATGGCAGCAGTGGCTGAACAGTGACAAAGAAATACTCTCCCATTGGCTCATCACATTTTGCACTTTAGAAGGCAATCGGATTCAAGTTGTATTGGCCAGAACAGACAAGGTAATATTCTGGTAACATACAAAGATAGAAATCTCATCAGGTTCACTCAACGATACTGTGTTTTCTCTTCAAGGAAAAGCAAGACATGGAGCTTCACCTGCTGAGGAACTAAGCCTCCTCTGTGACACCAATCTCTCCAATTGCCACTACATGGGAAGAGCAGTAGCTTGCAAAGGTTTGTTCCTATAGCAGCTGCCAATTAAAAAAGAATATCAGGGATGGAGAGATGGCTCAGAAGTTAAGACTCTGCCTTGCAAGCAGAAGGTCCTGAGACAGGAAATGGCAGCTTGCACTTCCAGTCCTGGTGGGCGGAGCCTTGGAAATCCCAGACTGAAGCAATAAGGAGGTAGATAGCAATCCAGGATGATTCCTGAAGTGACTGCTGGTCCTCCACAGGGACACATGTGCTCTCTGATGCGCACGTGCTGCGCACACGCGCACACACACACACACACACACACACACACACACAAAATGAATGAATAAATAAAGTTTAAAAACAAAAGGGATACCATGCACTCTGGCAACGCTTCTTAACAATGACCAAGTGTTGCTAGACTGGTGGCCAAGTGTGGCACAGACTGATGCCTTTCTTTTCTTCCTTTTAATTATAGGAACCTTTTATTTTCCTGGGGCACAAGGCTGGCTAGCCTCAGACTACATTCCCCAGTCTCTCTTGAAGCCATTTGTTCACCACATCACTAAGTTCAGGCCAAAGGGATCCCAGCAAAGGTAACGGCGCTAACTAATGTCTAGATCATATAGACTCTTGCCTTGCATTCTCTTTCTGCCTTCCCCTCCTTCTGGATGGTAAACAGGCTGCCCGGAACAGCCCTGTAAACCAGACTGCAGAGGTGCCTCTTCAACTGGGAAAGTTGCTTCTACACTGAGAACAGGAAAAGAAAGTCTATTAAGTTAAGCCATTTTATTTTTGGTGGCGGCTTCGGAATAATGACAGCTAAGTATCAGACTGAGCACTCTTAGGCACCGGCTGCTCTTACCTGCCTGCAATGAAACTCACCTGTCTTCATTTTCTTCTTCTTATCTCTACTTCTGAATTTGCTGCTACTTAACTGAACTTCTGACTCACAGCTGGCCACCTTTGAAGGCATCAGCTCTCTTGATGTGAAACCCAGCCCATAATGTGTGGGCTAAACGAGACTAGATTCAAAGGTAGAGGGTCCTGCTTTTCATCCTGGGGGGGAGGGTCATGCAAAATATCAGATCTACTGATAAAATCCGAACTCCAAAGTAACCTCCCAAGAATAAAGAACAGGCTATATACCAGACCTTGAATAGGTCTCTGGCCTAATGCTGTGTAGCTTCTCCTATCTTGAATTTTTAAAATCTGTTCACACAGTGAACTGATCCTATGGCACAGACCCTTAAAACAGGACAAATTGCCTATGAAACTCTTCTACCAATGTCTAATTCTACTGTGGGCAGGTTAACTAAATCTCAGTTTTCCACTTTCCCAGCCCCTTAACCTGAGCAATCAACCTGCCTCTCTTGTGTTACTGAAGAGACACATGTACTGATTTCATCTATCACAAGATATACTACTTACTGTTTAAATATCTCTCCCTCCCCACCACGGACATGGAACATGTATTTTATTGAATTCAAGTGCTCAGTAGACTATAGGTTCTCAAATCTGAGTGCATTCTTGGCTTTAGTCTAGAATCGACACACTTTCTTCTGGATTAGGATGTGGCTTTACTACTAATTATGCGGCTACTTCTAACTATAGAACCGTCCCATCAAATACATTTAAGTTGAAGTCTCGCTGGTATTGCTGGTATTCTAAAAGAGTTATCTGAGCATGAGCATCTGCAGATAAATGTTCTCTAATGAGAATCTCTTGTCTAACATTTCTTCATTTCCTCAGAAACTGTTAGCAAATGCAATTTAGGATATTAAAAATTGCCAATTGAAAACATACTGCTTTGTATAAGGAATAAGTGATTAGAATATTAAGGCGGGAACATAATGACAAGAATACTTGGATCTACAATCAGGCACATGTTTAACTTACATGAATCCTTCTCAGTTCAACCCGTGGCTCCAAAGATTAAGCATTTTTTTAACATGCTCATGAAAATTCTTATTTTACAAAGTCTTTCCCTTGCTTCTACTAATTGCCTTGTAAAAAGTACTTAGATTCTTCTGTGATAGATCATATTTAATCAATAAATCCTAGAGCCCAGACTCTATTGAATAATCAAGCCTTCAATAAAATACATTAATCTGATTTTATAATGTTCTAGAATGAAAGAGAATACATATTTGTGTTGGGTATACACATATATATTGGACACACTTTTAAGGAGGACTATTATTACTGGTACTCTTGAAAAACATAAAAAAAAAGAACTGACACTATGAATAAAAACTCCCAGGCATTTGTAAATAGAGATTTCAAGGCCACCACCAAGGCGACAAGATACCTCAATGCAGATGTGATGCATTCCGCCAGTCTTGTTCTTCTGCAGAAAGCCTGTGATAGGACTGTCATCTCCCAGCGGATGAAGCAGCTCCATCTTGGTGTTTCCCAGGTTAACGAAAACAACAGATACTCCATGCTCCGGTAGAGGGACCGCCTCACTTACCTGGGCCCCCAGGATAGTCTTATAAAATGCTGCGGCCTTTTCCAGATCTGGCACAGCTATGGCCACGTGGTTGAGCCGACCCAGGTTCCACACGGGCCCTGCAGCTTGACGCAAGGACTGTGATATGGAAAAATGTCTGCTTGCCGAAGCTGGAAATTGAACTCTGGAGAAAAACCCTGAAAAACCAAACCATCATTGCGATTTTTCTTTCCGAATTAATGTACTTCGGATTTTATAGTAAAAACTGAGCAAACAGCTGTAATGTATATTTACATATGCATTATTTTTAATTATTGAAATAAAATCAGGGAATAAAATAAATGGAAAGGCTTATGTCAAAACTACTCATTCTGCTCTGCCAAGAATTGAAAAGCCATGTGCCAGCCAAGCATGGGGTTAAGTAACCCCAGCCACTCCAATAGTCAAGGCTGGAGAACTACAAGTTCAAGGCCTGCCTAGGCAACTTACTGAGAACATGTCTGTCTTAAAACGAAAACTAAAGAGGGCTGAGGCTACAGATCAGTGGTGAGGTGGTCACCTAGAAAGTGTGAGGCTTGAGGCTAAACCTCAAGCAAATGAATGAGCTACCTGTCTAGAATTAAAACTAACTCTGCACTTCAGTGACATTCTGAACAAAGGATGCTTTTCATAGTAACTTGCATCACCTGCCATACATAAAGGATAACTGCATATTAAGGATTCCTTACAGACCTCTGCATGTCACAGAAGTTTGAACAGTATTATGAAACACATGCCTAATAATAAGAGTAAGAGATCATCCTCCAACCTGCATGAATTTGTTAATTCTCTACTATGTAATCAATTCATGAAATGCTATCTAGGTAGTACTTTTAGCATATATTTTATTTAAGTATCAGCTAAGGAAAACATATTGTTGGGAGAAAACATGACAAGATCAAGACAACTTATTGGGATACTTTTTGACCAGATTTTTTCCTCTAAAAATTAATTTTGAAGGATTTAGAGGCAGAATTGCTTTGGAATGTGAAGAAACATTCTTGCAGAGTAATTAAAGATGATGAAGGGGACAAACCCATGGGTTGCTTTGCTTTTCCACTTTCCAAACACTGGGCTTTGCGAGCCAGACTCCCTGCAATGATAATTATAGACATGGATGAAGTGGATTTTGAATTGTAAAAATATAGCACTTATTTAGCCTATGATCTTCTATAATGTCCCAACCTACACTACAGACTACTGAAATAACTAATACGTTAGTCCACTTATATGGGCTTATTATGACATAAAATCTAAGTTGTTGAAAACTAAGACACACAGACATAAATGCATACAAATGAAACTAAGCCCCATGAAAAGATCACCTGATCCTTACTATTCCTTGTCCTTACTCTTACTGGAAATTGCCTGTGGGAGCTTTCAATCACATATTACCCAGACAAGATTGTACAAGCCTCTTTAAATCTAACTGTCCACATCAAATTGGAAAAATAGAAACAGCATAAGAAGTCAAAGTGACACGATCTGCAATTTTCTATTCTGGTGTGTATGTGTGTATACATGTATACATGTTCACGTGAGTAACATACATGTGGAGGTCAGAGGACAACCTCAGGTGACTCTGCTTCTCCGCTGCATATGTCACGCTGACTGGCTCCATAGCTTCCAGGGATTCTGTCTTTCATCTCATCGCAGAAGCACTGGAATTACACACACACACACACACACACACACACACACACACACACACGGCTTTCCTACGAGTTCTTGCTATTCAAACTCAGGTCCTCATTCATTTGCAGTAAGCACTTTAGTCCCTGAATTATCTCCCCAATCCTGTATCTCAACTTTCAATATATATTAGTCTCAACTACTAAATATATAATTTATTAATTTGCTGCAAAGACAGATAGTTGGCGTCAAGAACATATTTAGTGGCAGACATACAGTGAAGACCAATAAATTCATCCATTCTTACTGTTAAGGGCATCCAAAAATGGTTTCTGTGGAGACCCCAAACCTATCTCAGACAAGTTTTACAAATGCTAATAATCAAGAAATGTTTGGTTAAATTTTTTCCTGCTGCTTCTCCCTAAATGTGCTATTTGCAATGGACGGTCAATGTAGAAGAAAAACTGTGAATAGATAAGATCCATGAGCTTCCAGAAACTGTGCACATTAAGGTGTTTTGTCTATGAAACTGTAAGAGCATGTTACATATTGAGTTCAGGTATCTGAAAATTCTCTTTACCAGAACTACTTGTATAGGAGATGGGAACAGCTAGAGGTTCCTTGACAAATGTCCAAGTACTCACAAATGGAACACAGATATTAAGGAGCAAATTACGAGCTGTCCAAGTGAAAGCAAACTTTACACGCTCTACCAGTATGCTTTAGGGACATTTTAAAACTCCTGGCACATGAAGGAACCAAGTGTTTCATTGTGTTCTTTCAATACAGTTTTATCACTTGGTTTATTAGAACAACAGGTTCTTTTTCCTTTAATAGAAAAAAGTCTCTTTTATATGTTAGAAAGAGGAAGATGACAGTATCTTTATTGAAGTCATTTAAGTCTGGTTATCTCTACAGATGGTAATAGTTTGAGAAGGACAATATCATTTTTTATTGTTTTTATTTGTTCCCAGTTAGGAAACTATGGTGATAGCAATGAAAACTCAATGATAGTTTATTTAATATAAAGGGACAATTCCTGCTCTAGTCTTCACTGAGGGTTGTCTGTGGGCCCAGGTGCTGGGAGCTTGCAATGGGGGTGGGGGAGACCAAGGCAATTTTGTGCAGCACCACCCTATCCCTTGTTCTCGCCCTTGCTGGAAGTGGCCTGTAGGCCCAGGCGTTGGGAGCTTCTAACCATTCATTACTACCCAGACAAGATAGTGCAAGCCTCTTTAAATCCATATCCACATGATATTGGAAAATCAGAAAGAACATAAGAAGTCAAAGAAATATGTCTTCTCCACAAATCACCAATCCCAATCCACCAACTTCTACTGAGGGCATTCAAGAGAGATATAATCTTGACATTGAAATGCAAAGATCAATTACAAACATAATGAAGCAGATCCAAGAGAATATAAACATTTAAGCAAATAAGAACACAATAAACATAGGGAAAAAAGGCAAAGAAAACATAAACAGCTGATGATCTGAATACAAATTTAGAGACACTGAAAAAAACTCAAACTTATCTGCAAAAAAATATGGAAGCATTAAAAAAAAGCTCAAACTGAAATAACACTGGTATTGAAAAATTCAGGCATACAACTAAAAATTCAATAGAGATTCTCAAAAAATAGAACTGATCATGTAAAGGACAGCATATCAGAATTGGAACACAAGATGGGAGAAGTTAGTAAGTCAAAGAAGCTGAGAACTTGAAAAACGAACAGAACATACAGAAACTCTGGGACACCATCAAAAGACCCAACTTATGAATCATGGATATCCCAAAAGCAGACACACAGCAGGAAGATCCATTATGCATAATTAAGGAGATAATAGGGAAAATTTTCCCTAACTTAAGGAAGGAGATGCCTATTCAGATCCAGGAGGCATATGGGACCGCAAATACACAGACAAAAAAAGAAATACCCCATGACATATGACATGTTGCATATCAAATATGCACATTACATATAAGATCTTAAGAGCTGCAAGACAGAAGGAACAAGTCACATACAAAGGCAAATCCATCAAAATAACAACTGACTTTTCAATGTAAAAACCAGAAGGGCTTGGAGAGACATAATACAAGTTATTAATAAACACAAATGCCAACCCAGACTATTATATTCAGCAAAACTATCAATCATAATAGAAGGTGAGAGTGAGAGAGAGAGCCCAGCCCTGCCCTACCAGCCCGGAGCCCCACGCGTCCCGGCGGGCGAGCACCCAGGCCGAATCTGGCTTGGCCTGGACGGCCCCAGCCCCCCTCCACACCGCGCCGCCCTGCCCCGCCCCCGCCAGCTGGCCAAGACCCTCTGCCTCTCTGGCCCACCCGGGACCTATGCACGTGGTCCACGGAAGACACACTGCTACTCAGAATTCAATAGACCCCAAAGGAAACTCAAGCAAAATTCTAAGGAACAAAGGGAGCACAGGCCATACATCTGGACTCCACTACAATCAGTATATAACGTGGGCGAGATTCTTCTCATCCAACCCAAAGATAAGTAAACTTTTTCTTTTCACCTTACTGATCCTTTAAAGTATCAATGCTGTAGATCAACTTTCTCATACAGCCACCCCACAACATACAACTCCCGGGAGTACACCACTCACCCCCACATTTCACCAAGATACTAAATCGTAAAAGTGCACTACCAAACTAATATTCACCCCCTGGTAACATAACCTGACTTAACTGACGTACTAACAGCCTAGTAGCCTCATCTAGGATATAACAATAACAATACACAAACATACCTAATCCAAGGCAAGCACTAGTAATAACTGGCAAGTGTAACAATACCAACTAGGTGGATTCAGTGAAAAACACACAGAAACTGAAAGGTCCTAAAAAACAAAACAACAATGTACAAGTCAAAGTGCAGATCCACGAGAAACAAAACCCAAGAAGACCAATCTCCTGCCAAAAGAATCAATCCCATAATGAGGGATTATGACCAGAACAAATCCACAGAAAATAGCCATGAAAGCCAGACCCAACATAACGACTTTCAGAGTATAATCATTACCATGATTAATACTATGAAAGAGGAAATCCCAGAAGAGTTAAACAACCGTATCAACCACTTCAAACAGGAACGCAACAGGCACTTGGAGGAGTTGAGAAAAACAGTTCAAGAAACAAAAATAGGTATAGAGCAATTAAAACAGTCTCAGGTAGAGCTTAAAATTGAACTAAAAGACAAGTTATCTTCAACCCAAAACTCAACAGAGAGTCTTATTAGCAGAACAAATGAAGCAGAAAATAGAATTTCAGATCTTGAAGACAAAGTGGGAGAATTAACCAGCTCAATGGAAGAGATTGTTAAAGCCAAAAAGATGCTGGAGAGGAACATTCAAGAGATATGGGACACCCTGAAGAAGCCTAACATGCGCATTCATGGAATACCAGAACAAGAATCCCAAAATACCACACCGGAGGAAATATTTCAATTCATCATAAATGAAAACTTCCCACAACTAAAGAATGAGAGGCCTATCCAAATACAAGAGGCATTTCGCACTCCAAACAGATATGACCAAAATAGAAAATCGCCATGGCAAATAATAGTCAAAACACTCCACATTCAAGACAAAGAAAAGGTGCTGAGAGCTTCAAGAGAAAAAAAGCAACTCACTTTTAAAGGTAAACCTATTAGAATAACAAATGACTACTCAATGGAAACAGTAAAAGCAAGAAGAGCTTGGAGAGACATACTTCAAGTATTAAATGAGCAAAAATGCCAACCCAGACTGATGCCAACCCAGCAAAACTACCTGTCATGATTGAAGGAGAAAGAAAAGTTTTTCAGCACAAAGACAACTTGAAGGGATACATGTCTACCAAACCAGGCCTTCAAAAAATCCTGGAAATGATACTCAAGCTTGAAGAAAAGAACAAGCTTATCCAGGAGGACAGAAGGGAAGTATAATACCACCAAAATATAAATATCAAACAACATGCTTACAAAGTCTAGTAAACATAAAAAATGTCCAGAATTAAAAATAATTTCTCCATTATAACATTAAATGTCAATGGTATTAACTCGCCGATTAAGAGACACAGATTACAAACTGGGATTAAAAACCACAATCCAACAATCTGCTGCCTTCAGGAAACTCATCTCACCACAAAAGATAGGCACATCCTAAGAATGAAAGGCTGGTCCAAAATCTTGCAAGCTAATGGAACCAGGAAATAGCAGGGGTAGCAATTATGCTTTCAGACAAAGTGGACTTCAAACCAAAGAAAATCATAAGAGACACAGATGGATACTACATTTTAGTCACAGGTACAATTCACCAGAAAGACTTCACAATACTGAACATTTATGCACCCAATACGGGCCCCTCCACATTCATTAAGAAAACCCTACAGCGCCTAAAGCAAGAAATCAACCCCCAAACGATAATTCTTGGGGACTTCAACACCGCCCTCTCAACACGGGATAGATCAACAGGTCAAAAGCTTAACAGAGACACTTTGGAACTTAATCAAACCCTTAAAGAAATGGACCTTACAGATCTCTATCGAACTTTTCAGCTATGCACCAAAGAATACACATTTTTCTCAGCAGCACACGGAACTTTTTCCAAAATAGATCACATATTGGGCCACAAAACGAATCTACACATATACAAAAAAGTTGAAATTCTAACCTGTGCCCTATCAGACCACCACGGCCTAAAGCTGGACATCCACAACACATCAAACAAGAGAAAATACACTAACTCCTGGAAACTTAACACTATGATGCTGAATGAGAACTGGATTCAGGAAGAAATTAAAAAGGAAATTCAAGATTTCCTGAAAGTGAACGATAATGAAAATACAACTTACCAAAATCTCTGGGACACAATGAAAGCTGTTCTAAGAGATAAGTTCATAGCTCTTAATGCCTACATCAAAAAAATGGAAACATCAGAAATAAATAACTTAACAATGCAGCTTAAGGCTTTAGAGAAACTAGAGCAATCTGATCCCAAAAGTAGTAGAAGAGAGGAGATTAGCAAAATAAGGGGAGAAATATCTGAAATTGAGACTAAGAAAACGACAGAAAAAAATCAACCAGTCAAAAAGCTGGTTCTTTGAAAAAATCAATAAGATTGATTGATACACCATAGCTAAATTAACCAAAAGCAAGAGAGAGAAAACCCAAATTAACAAAATTAGAAATGAACATGGAGTTATCACTACTGATACCCAAGAAATCCAGAGAATTATAACATCATATTTCAAAAACTTATACTCAGTGAAGTTTGACAACACAAAAGAGATGGATGAATTTCTAAGTAAACATAACCTATCTAAATTGAATCAGGAAGTTGTGAATTACTTAAATAGCTCTATAACATATAAGGAAATTGAAGAAGTAATCTCAAACCTTCCCACCAAAAAATGTCCTGGACCAGACGGATTCAGCACAGAATTCTACCAGACATTTAAGGAGTTAATAACACCAATACTCCTTAAACTGTTCCATCAAATAGCAAAGGAAGGAACACTACCAAATTCCTTCTATGAAGCTAATATTGTCTTAATCCCAAAACCTAATAAACATTCACTTAAAAAAGAAAAGTATAGGCCGATCTCTCTGATGAACACAGACGCAAAGATTCTCAACAAAGTCTTAGCAAATCGGATTCAAAAACATATCAAAAAGATCATTCACAGGGACCAAGTAGGCTTCATCCCCGGCACACAAGGTTGGTTCAACATACGAAAATCAATAAATGTAATTCATCATGTAAACCAGTCCAAAGACCAAGACCACATGATACTCTCGATAGATGCAGAAAAAGCCTTTGACAAGATCCAACAGCCTTTTATGATCAAAACGCTAGAGACAGTAGGAATGGAAGGAACCTTTATCAATATAATAAAAGCTGTATACAACAAGCCCACAGCAAGGATTATGCTCAATGGGGAACAATTGGAAGCATTCCCACTTCGATCAGGAACTAGACAAGGCTGTCCACTCTCACCACTTCTATTCAATATTGTACTTGAAGTCTTAGCTGAAGCCATAAGACAAGAAAGGGACATAAAAGGGATTCAAATTGGCCAGGAAGAAGTCAAGCTATCCCTATTTGCAGATGACATGATCTTATACCCAAGGGATCCCAAAAACTCCACCAGGAAGCTCCTGGAACTAATTGAGAAGTTCAGCAGGGTGGCAGGATATAAAATAAATGTGCAAAAATCAGAGGCCTTCCTATATGTCCAGAATGAAAGAAGTGAAAAAGCCTTGAGAGAAACAATCCCATTTACTGTAGCCCCTAAAAAAATGAAATACCTTGGTATAAACCTAACCAGGGAGGTAAAAGACCTTTACAATGAAAACTTTAAAACCCTGAAGAAAGAAATTGCAGAAGACACCAGACGGTGGAAAGACCTCCCATGTTCCTGGATTGGCAGAATCAACATTGTAAAAATGACCATCCTACCAAAGGCAATATACAAATTCAATGCTATACCAATTAAAATCCCAAAGCAATTCTTTAAAGAAGTTGACCAAATAATCTCAAAATTCATATGGAGGCACAAAAGACCCAGGATAGCAAAGACAATCCTGAGTAACAAAAACACTGCTGGAGGTATTACCATACCAAACCTTAGTCTATACTACAAATCCATAGTTATAAAAACAGCCTGGTACTGGCTCCAAAATAGACACACAGATCAATGGATAAGGGTTGAAGACCCAGATATAAGCCCACAAAAATACATCCATTTGATCTTTGACAAAGGGGCCCAAAGAATCCAATGGAAAAAGAACAGCATCTTCAAGAAATGGTGCTGGCAAAACTGGATCTCCACATGCAGAAGATTAAAGCTGGACCCGTACTTGTCACCATGTACAAGACTTAATTACAAATGGATCAAGGACCTTGATATCAGGCCAGAGACTATAAAAACCATAGTTGAAAGAATAGGGAACTCCCTCGAGCTGATTGGGCTAGGCCAACAGTTCCTAAACAGACATCCAATGGCACAGTCACTGCTACCAACTCTCAACAGTTGGAATCTTGTGAAATTAAAGAGCTTCTGTTCAGATAAAGAGATTGTAACAGGAGCTCAAAGGCAACCCACAGAATGGGAGAAAATCTTCACTAACCACATATCTAATAGAGCTCTACTGTCCAGAGTGCACAAAGAACTTAGAAAATTAAACTCCAAGGAAACCAATGGCCCAATTAAAAAATGGGCCCTGGAACTTAAAAGAAATTTTACCAGAGATGAAATTAAAATGTCTAACAAATATCTTAAAAAATGCTCCACTTCTTTAGCCATAAGGGAAATACAAATCAAAACCTCCCTGAGATATCATCTCACCCCGGTCAGGATGGCAAAAATCCACAATACAAACAACAACAAGTGCTGGAGAGGATGTGGAGAGAGGGGAACTCTGCTACATTGCTGGTGGGAATGCAGGCTCATACAGCCACTCTGGCGAGCCGTCTGGAGATTCTTAAAGAAATTAAAGATTGAAATGCCATATGACCCTGCTATCCCACTTTTGGGAATAACCCCCCATGCAGCAGAGGGTCGCCTTAATAGTACAAGCACGACCATGTTCATAGCAGCACTGTTTACAATAATAAAGTCATGGAATCAACCTAATTGTCCAACAGAGTGGATAAGGAAACTGTGGTACATCTAAACAATGGAGTACTACTCAGTCATCAAAAATGATGAATTACCGGAATTTGCCGGGAAATGGATGTCATTAGAAACAATTATATTAAGTGAAGTATCCCAAACCCAGTAAGTTAAGCGCCGTATGTACTCCCTAATAAGTGGCTCCTAGTACCAAACTCACCCAGCCCACATTGAGACACTCAAAGGTAAACCTATGTAATACAGTAATTGCAAGGATTGTGAACAGGAGGGATGGGGTTGGAGGGCCACACCAGACACAAGGAGAGAGGGGACCATGTTACAGCAGAGAAAATCGGCCTCCAAGGAATGCAAGTAAGTAATGTGACACCTGGTTAAGTTCACAGACGTTCGTTCCTGATCATGTACAACTGAGGGGGTATGATCTCACTAGAACGGGAGGGCATATAGTCTGGCAGATGAAAGGTGATCATTTTGCAAATGGGTGACTGACCCCTCCCTCACAGAGGTTTCCTGCTTTTATTACATCTACCCTTGAATGTACTATTATAACAAGACTCCAGTTTAACAGTTTTTTGTCTCTGACCAGGGGGTGACATACAGTGCCCATCATTGCAGGAGCAGCAAAACTGCAAAAGAAAATCAATAAACCACAATCCAGAACTTCAGAGACTCTATATCAACCTCATAGAACTAAGCCAGCCTAATCTCCTCCCATCCTGAAGCTCAGGGACATTTGCGGAAGAGGGGGCGGTAAGATTGTAAGAGCAAAAGGATGGGAGGAGCAATGATCTGAAGATTCTCCACACTAGTTAGGGCTGAAGCAATCATAATAGGACTTCGCATGCCCTGCGCAATGACCTCATAAAGTCTAGCATCGGCTAAAGGCACCAAGATCCTTGGAGGCAAGGGATTGACAGCCACAGTAGTGTTCCTATGCTTAAGGGGAACACGAGAAAGGGTTCAGGGAAATGCCACTGGGTCCTTGTACATCATCGGAGAGGAGGACCAAGAGGAGAGTTAGGCATACACAATAAAGGACTCTCTGGGAATTGAGGGGGAGGCACTGGGAGACAGGGAGGGAGGGAAGGGGAGCAGGGGGTTCAGGGGGAGGAGGGGGGGAGGGAACTGGTCTACCTATTAAGTTCGTATGAGCGGAAATAATAATAAAAAATGTTAAAAAAATAATAATAGAAGGTGAAAGAAAAATATTCCATGACAGAAACAGGCTAAAGGACTATGTGGCTACTAAGTCAGGGCTACAGAGAATATGAGAAGGAATACTTAAAATGGAAAAGAAGGATAAGTACGCTAAAGGCTATAAGGACTAAATAATACCTGTGTAATAGCAGATTGAAGGAATATACATGCAAACACCACAAGGTTAATAAAATAAAGTAATAACCTTAAATGCCAATGAGCTCAATTCCCCATCAAGAGAGACAGGTTCACATGTTTGGATCAAACATCATGACTCATTAATACTTAGCCTCCAAGAAACACACTTCACCATGAATGACAGACACTATCTAAAGGTGAAAGGATGGTCAAAGATACTCCAAACAAATGGAAACAGGAAATAAACAGGAAGAAATTGCCATCTTCATAGCAAACAAAAGAGATTTAAACTAAAGCAAACCATAAGAGATGAAAATGGTTTTTATCTTCTGGATGAGGGAATATTCCAGCAGGAGGATACTACAATCCTAAACATATATGCACCAAACACAGGCACACCCAAATTCATCAAATACTACATGCAAAACAACTAATCAACACAAATACAGTCACAGAAGGAGACTTTAATACTCTACTCACTTGGCTGGAGAGATAGCTCAAGGGTTAAGCCTCTGCCTCACAAGCAGAAGGACCTGAGTTTGGATCCCAGATGCCACATAAAAATGGCAGAGAGAAATGGGTGATGGCCTAGGAAATCCCAGAGTGAAGCAAAAAAAGGAGGAAGAAACAATCCAGGATGATTCCTGAAGTCACCCTTAGTCTTCCACAGGGACACCCTGATATCCTTTGATACACACACATGCATGCACACACACACATATATGCAAAAATAAATAAATAAAAATTGAAATAATACCCCACTCAGTCCACTGGACAGGTCAATAGGTCAAAAACCAGATAGAGACACATTGGAGTTAAATGAAACCATAGATCAAATGGACCTCACAGATATTTACCAAGCATTACACCCAAACACTGGAGGATACACATTTTTCTCAGCAGTCCATGGAACTTTCTCAAAAAAATAGAACATATGCTAGACGCAAAGCAATCCTTCAAAAATACAGAAAAAATAAAATTGCATCTTGTATATTATCTGACCACCATGGAATAAAGTTAGACATCTACAATAAAGGAAACAATATAAAATATATAAATTCATGGAAGTAACACATTTTTGAATGAGGAATGGATCAAATAAGAAATAAAACAGGAAATTAAAAAATTCCTTGAGTCTAATGAAAATGAAGATACAGCCTATCGAAATTTATAAGACACAATAAAAGCAGTTCTGAGAAGAAAATTTATACCATTAGATGCCTATATAAAAAAAGTTCACAAATAAATGACTTTACATTTGAAAGCTTTAGAAAAACAAGAGCAAATCAATCCTACAAGCAGAACACGGAAAGAAATATCCAAGATCCATGAAGAAACCAGTGTACTGGAATTGAAAAAAAAATTAATAAAATGAAGAGTTGGTTCTTCGAAAAGATAAACAAGATTGACAAAAACTTAGTTACATTAACTAAAAGAAAAACAGAATATCTAAACCAATAAAATCAGAGATGAAAAGGAGAAATTACAAAAGGAGAAATCCAGAGAATCATAAGGACATATTTTTAAAAATTTATACTCTAGTATATTGGACAATCTAAAAGAAATGGATGGATTTTTAAACAAATACAATGTACCAAAACGGACTCAATGAAATAATAATCTAATCTCGATGAAGCAAATAATCTAAAAAGAAGAATAACAAGCAATGAAATCAAAACTGCAGTTACAAATGTCCCAACTAAAAAAAGTCCAGGACCAGATGGATTCAGTTCAGAATTGTACCAGACTCTCATAGAAGAACTAACACCACTACTCCTCAAATTATTTCATGAAATAGAAAAAGAAGGAATACTTCTAAATTCTTTCCATGAGGCCAGTATTACTTTGATTCCAAAGCCAAACAAAGCTACATCAAAACAAGAATTATAGGTCAATCTCACTAATAAACACAGGTGCAAAAATACTTAATGAAATACTTGCAAACTGTATTCAAAACCGTATCCAAAAAATTATACACATGAACAAGTTGAATTTTTTCCAGAAATGCAAAGATGGTAAATCAGTAAGTGTGATTTGTCATATTAATAGACTAAAAGACAAAAGCCATAAGATCATCTCAATAGATGCTGAAAAAGCATTTGATAAAATTCAATATCCCTTCATGATTTTCTCCCTTCTGGAGAAAATAGGAAAGGAGGGAACATATCTCAACATAATAAAGGCTATATATAAGAAGTCCAAGGCAAACTTTATTCTAAATTGGGAAAAACTTCAAATATTCCCACTTATGTATGGAACAAGAAGACAAGCTTGTCCATTTTCACCACCCAGGGCTTTGTGCTTGCTAGGCAAGCACTCTGCCACTGAGCTAAATCCCCAACCCCACTTTTGTTTAATAAATATTGTGCTTGAGGTTGTAGCCAGAGCAATAAGGCAAGAGAAAGGCAAAAGGGATACAAATACAAAGATGTTAAAATATCCCTACCTGCAGATGACATAATTTTATACTTGAGAGATCCAGATGGTTCCATTAAGAAACCACTTGAATTAATTAATAACTTCAATAAAATGGCAGGCTACAAAATCAATATATAAAAATCAGTAGCCTTTTTATATACCACAAACAAGCAGAAAAAGAATAACAGAATTGATCTCATTCACTATAGCTTAAAAAAAAAAAACCACTTGAATAAACTTAACTAAGGAAGTGAAAGACCTGTATATAAAACACTACTGAGGAAAATTAAAGAGGATACTAGAAGGTGGAAAGATCTTCCATGCTCATGGATTGACAGATCAGAATTGTGAAAATGACTATCCTACCAAAGACAATATACAGCTTTAACGCAATTCCACTTAAGATTCCAACATAATTCTTCACAGAAGTGGAAAAAACAATCTCAAAATTCATATGGAGGGATAAAAGGCCCTGAATAGCCAAAACAATCTTGAGCAAGAAAAACACATACCAGATCAAGCTATATTACAGAGCAATAGTACTAAAAACAGCATGGTACTGGCAAAAACAGATACATTGACCAGTGGATTAGAACAGAGGACCAGATATAAACTCACTCACCTGCAGTCATTTGACTTTTGACAGTGGTGCCAGATTACATACTGGGGAAAGAAGAGCACCTTTGACAAGGTGGAAAAATTGGATATCTACACGTAGAAGAATGGAGGTGATCATTGCTTTTCACCTTGCACTAAAATTAATTCCAAGTGGATCAGGGATCTCAGTGTTAAACCTGAAACTTTTTGAAACTTTTAGAAGACAGTGGGAAATATACATGAGTTGACAGGCCTAGGTAAAGATTTTCTGAATAGAACCCCAAAATGCCAGGAACTAAAACCAATAATAAGTGGAACTGCATGAAATTAAAAAGCTTCTGTTCTGCAAAGAAACTCTCAATTGTCCAAAAAGACAACCACAGAATGGGAGCAGATTTTTGTTAGCTATGAATCTGACAAAAGATTATCTCCAAAGTACACAAAGAACTAAAAAAATTGGACACCAAAAAAGTAAACAATGTAACTGAAAAATGGGCCCTGGAGCTAAAAAGAAATTCTCATGAAAAGAAATTCAAATATTAAACGAGTATCTTATGAAGTGCTCTATTTCCCTGATCATCAGGGAAATTCAAACTAAAAGTACCCTTCGATACCATCTTATCTCACTTAAATTGGCTAAGATCAAAAACACAAATAATAATGAATGTTGGAGAGGGTGTGAAGAAATGGAACTCTTATTCATTGCTAGTGGGAGTATAAACTGGTACAGCTACTTTGGAAATCAATACAGAGGTTCCTTAAAATGCTAAAAATGGCATCACCAATATGACAAAGCTATAGCCTTATTGGGAATATTCTCAAGAGACTCTACATCTTACAATAAACACTTGGTCTTCCATGTTCATTGCAGTTCTTAAGAAAATGAAATCAACCAACATGCTCATAAATAGAATGGGTAATGGAATGGTTGTACATATATACAATGGAATACTATTCCACTATCAGGAAGGATGGGAGTGTACAATTTGTTGGCAAATGGATTGATCTAGAAAATTCAATGTTGGATGTTGTCACATCACAGAAAGATAAATGCTACAAGTTCTCTCTTATATGTAGATCCTAGCATTAAACTATTTGGCTTAGAATTCTGATGTGATTATGGAGACTGCTGTATATGCTAAGTTTGTTATAGCTACTTATGGGCCTGAGATGCTTGGATCAGTTGACAAATTTTGTGGTGTGGAATACACAGGTAGGGTTGGGTATGTTGGTATGATTGCAGCATACATGGCCAAAGATTTGTTGGAGGATGATATTGCGCATAGTTGGGTGATGAGTTCTGTTTACTATGTTGGAAGATTTGTGTGGTGGTGCCATCCTCATAGACAAGAACTGTGGATTTGGTTGGGTTTTTGGATGAAGTGAGGGCAAAAAGAAAAAAAAAGGAAACAAACAAAACCACAAAATTTATTTTTGTTTTTGTATTTTATAAGATACTCCGTAGTATTGGATTTCTACTTATAGTTTGGGTATTTAATTTCCGATACAACTTTTTGTAAAGTGCAATACTTTGTTAGATCTTTTTTTAAAACTATTTTATTTATTTTGTGTGTGTGTGTGTGTGTGTGTGTGTGTGTGTGTGTGTGTGTGTGTCCCTGTGTCACTTTGTGTCTCTATGGAGGACTAAGGGTGACTTCAGGAATCATCCTGGATTGCTTCTACTTCCTTCTTGCTTCACTCTGGCATTTCCCAGGCTCTGCCCACCAGGGCTGAAAGTGCAGGACCCAGGTGTTTCTGCCTGGTGTTTTACGTGGGACTTGGGATCTGAACTCATGACCTTCTGCTTGCAAGACAGAGTCTTAACCTCTGAGCCATCTCTCCAGCCCTTGTTGGATCTTTTGAAATAATAATAAAGTTTTGATATTTGAAAGATAAGATAGTAAAAAACTAAAATAAAATGAAGACACAGGGTAGATAAAAAAATGGTTAATGAACACATTGGATAGATACACAATAACACTGGTGACTAATGAGAAGGCAAGTTAGATACAAATTGACACATTACCCAAGAAGAGGAAAAAGAAGAGCAAGTGTTGATTAGTATGGGAAACAATTGGAACTCTTGTATAATAAATATATTATTGGTCAAAATGCAAAATAATGTAGATATGGACTAATTCAACAATTAAAAAAAATTAAACATGGAATTGTTATAGGACCCAGCAATTCCACTCCTAAGTACCCAAAATAACTAATTATAAGTAGAAACTCAAACAAAAATGTACATACCAATATTCATGGCAGCAACATTCCCATAGAAATAATGGAATATTACTCAACTTAAGTGCTGACACATGATATAATGTGGATGAACCTCAAAAACATCATACTAGGTGACAGAAGCCACACATAATAGGCCACATATTGTAAGGCCTCATTTCTTTTTGAACTTTTTTATTCTTTTAGTATTACATTAATGAATAAAGTTAATTTATGATATTTTTGAACCTTAATCTTCAACCCTATCCCCTCTCCTCTACCCCTTACAACCATTCTATTTTAAAATCTTTTCCCATATGTGGCCCGCTGGGTTTCATCTAGTTTGTCTTAGTTCCCATTTCTATTAAATACCTAGAAGAGATAACTCCACAGACACAGAGGCAGAAACGTGGATGTCAAGAGGCTGGAGAGAGGAGACAGCTTAATATGTGTGGGGTTCTTTTTGATTGTAAAAAATGTTTTGCAACTAGATAAGGTGACTTTGGCACAGCATCATAGCAAATGTAACCAATACTAAATACTTTGAAAAACCATGGGAACTTCAGCTAAAGAAGGAAGTGTGATCTCAGCAGTAAGAACCCTTGGGTCAAATGCTATAGATCAAGAAACTCGGCGAGGTATAGGAGGAATACAGTTTAAAATGTTTTTCAGACCAGCAAGATAGGTCATCAGGTAAGGCGCCCAGCTTCACAAACCTGGAGATGTAAAGTTTGATCTCGAAAAGCTGTCCTCTGTCCCACACCTACATGTCATGATAAACGTGTGCCTGTCCTCCCTCTTCCTCCTATATTTAAAAAGATACTATTTCCCCTCCCCCCCATTTTATTGAGGTATGACTGACAAGTAGAAATTCTATGTACTGAAATTGTACAATGTGGTATTTTGATAGATGTATGGATAACATGAATTACCATGTTAAGTTTTTAAAGACTGGTCAGAAACCATGTGAGGTTTCTCTGCCTCCCAGCTCAGAAAGGTGCATCAATCATATCCTTCTGACCTCCATAAATATAATGTCATTATTTTAATAAAGCATTACTTTGCTTGAATAATCTACAATGTGTAACTATGTACAAAACGACAAAAGATGTTGAAAAACGGGATTTAAAAACCAAGAGCATAAAGATGAATGACTATAGATTTAAGAGATGATCTACTTCCACATATGCTAGGAATCTGGTGTGCCAATACAGATAATGTTGCTAAATGGTACCTATGTGCTTTCCTTCCTTACTGATTCTCATGGATCTTACTAATACTTCTACTATCTTAACTTTGAAAAAAAAAATGCCTTTCCTTTAGTTCAGACTCAACATTTCAACTAGAGTCTTTGAACACTATCTTCAATGAGTAAAGGGTTAGACATGGAGTATACAAATTTGTACTATTTGAGATGTTAACTTTACAGGTTACTGTCATAAAACTGTGAATAATCACTTATAACAAGTTTTTCAACAACTTTCTCTTAACAGTGTGTAATCACTGTTCTTATTCTTTTGTTTTGAAACAGGGTCTTTCTCCATAGCCTACGCTGGTCTTGAACTCACAGCAATTCTCTTTCCTTAGCTTACCAAATGCTGGGATTATAACAGCCATTATGCCTGCTTCTCTTAATACCCTTTTTTTTTTTTTTTTTAAAGAAAGACTTACAACTTATACACCAAGTTTACCCAAGTACAGAATTCAGAAATTTTTAGTATACTTGTGAATTGTGCAACTTTTACATAACCTATAGGATATTTTCGCCTTCAGATTTTAGGTTTAAGTGTCACATAGAAAAGTTAGAAAGATGTCTATGATGCCTTGACCTCACCATGGGTTACTAAGTTACCTAGCTTCTGTGCTATTGTTTCTGAACATAAAATGAAAATAAGATTTGCTTCCTAGGACTGTCAGGTTAGGTTACTAATGTAAGTGCTGAAAGAAGTATTTAGTGCATGGTAAAATTATAAATACCAAGGGTTATTAGTACTATTAGCATTTTTAGGAATGTGACATCAGTAACTTGCTGATAAATGTAAGCACCTCTCACTATTCATGCATTTGTGCTCTTAAAGGATCCTATGAAAAGTTCACTATTACCTGTCCTATTCATAGTTATCATACTTCTGATATGCTTTCATTCAATAACTAAGATTACTTATATTTTGCAAATGTCTTAACCCAGTGATTTGGATTTACTGCTTCCTTCATTATTCTATAACTTGCTATGTTTATGGGATTATATCTCTTCTTCATTTGTTTGGTTTCTTCATGTTGTCCAGAATGGTCTCTGACTCACTATGTACTAAAAGTTGGTCTTACTCTGTATCCTACCTCCTGAATACTGGGATGATAGGCATGTGCCACCATGTAGTAACTTACCTTTCACTCAGGAAAACTGATTGTGTGGGGTCTGATTTCAAACATGGTTGGTAATATTCAAGTATATCTGACCACTGATATCCCAGTGGAGTTTTGCTGCTGAAAGGTATAGGTTAGAAGCACACCATCCTGTTTGCTTTTTGGTATAAGAATATGCATTTATCGCCTTTGTGAGTTAAAGTTAGTTGCTGTTAAGCCTCCAACTAGGGGATGTAGTTCAGTGATACAGCAGTTGCCTAGTATGCACAAGGTCCTGTGTTCAAGCCCTAGTACTACCAAAAACAACCATTACCACTGTCCAATTCACCTATACTGACCACTGTTTGTTTTTTTTTAACTTGAGAATGTCTCTTCACATTACATAAAAATGCAAATTACTAAATCTACTTTTCAACAACCTATAAAGCAGTTTTTTTCTCCAACAGTGATCATGTTCCAGTAGTTTCTAGACATGCTCCATGTTTTGCCATCTGCTAGGATTTACCACTAGTAGAGGACAGAATCACATGGGAAAACCTAACTGACTTTATTTTCTTTCCAGTTCAGATATATGAGTTTATTACACAGATTTCAGGCTATTATGAAATCTTGCCCGAAATCTGTCATCCTTCCAAACTAAATTGTGAAATCATAAACACTGAGATGGGAGGACATAATGCAGCAGTATGACTCTGCCTTTTAAGTCTTCACAGCCATCCGCTGAATCCTCCCATGACATGACTGCCTCCATTTTTAGAAGTAAAAACAAACAGGCCTGCAGAGATGAAGTCATTTTCCTCAACTTTACTCTAACTATTAAAGCTGGGGGTTAAAGCTGATGTTGGAAAACAAGTATGCTTAATTTTCATTCTTGTGAAACTCCGCCTTTTCTTTTCGGTAGTGATGGGAATTGAACCCAGGGCACTGTACATGATAGGCAAGTGCTTTACCACTGAACTACCTTTCAGCCTTTCTCATTTCTTTGAGTCTCAGATTTTAATATCATCTGTGTGTGTCTCATGAGCAAAATTAACTTTCTAAGCGATAATAGGAGATGATTTTATTTTACGAGACTTTTGTGAAAAGCACCTTACAATAGAAAGAAAGCAAAAATGCTGATTTGTGTCTTAGCAGGGATCTAGAACTCTAAACCAACACTGTTGGTATCATCCAAACTTCAACATCATGAGATAATTGAAAGTTATTCTAAATATTGTGCTCAGCCTGTTGATAGTGTGTTTTCATGTATATAGAAGTCATCCGATTAAAATGGTTAATTGCTAAGACAGTTAAACCTATTAAGATGCACTTTTTCTTTGCTTGTGACTCATTACTTAGTCCTGGGTACTTGGAGGTTTAGGCAATTAAATTTTGTGACTGGCCAGAAAGGCCGGAGGAACAAAAGTAATTGATTCAGTATACACTGGGATTCGAAAAGCTGTCTACTACTGTGGGTTTGAACAGACAAACAACACATCTTAAGAAAGGATTCTAGTATTAAAAGGTGGCTGTCTTTAACACCCTTGACGATGTTGGCTGAAGGCGGCGTCGTCACAAATGTTTAGGAGTAACTCTGGGGAAAAAAATCTTTCATGTTTCTTCCAAATAGGAATCTCAGCCTCAGAGTACTAAACTGCCACCACGAAGGAATAGAGCAAAATGACATAGAGGAGAAAATGAGGGAACCGGAAAATGTCTTCTATCAACAGTTAGAAAAGTGGAAATGAAAAAGGCCTCCGAGAACTTACAAATGCTCTGCTGGTCCATTCCCTGTGCACGTAAGATGAAAACGGTATTAGGATAGGTGGGTAAAACACCCCTTTGGTGCGCCTTACACAGATGACCTCCAGGAGTTCCCAGCTGGCTACTGGCCGTGACATGCTGGAAGTCTTTTTACAAGACTTGATTGAGCCTTTTCGGTTTTATTCTGCCTCTCGCGTCCCTCCTGCGTTACTTCTGTCCCCGCCTTGCGCGTCCCCGGGCAGCTCCCGGGTCTCCGGCCCGAGCACACAGGGGAAGACAACTGCACACTGCTAGCTAGGCAGCAATGAGACCTGCGCAAGGTACCTTCTACCCAAAGTGGCAACAGCGGAACTCGGTTCCCGGGGTTTGGCCTCCCGTCCCCGCGCCCCTGAAGCCCCTAGAGGCGTTTGGTATTCGGTATTCACCTGCGGCGAACGCGGCTCCCGCCGCTGCCTTTGCCACGCGCGCCATTTTAGGAAGCTACTCTCGAAACCGGGATTCCCCGCACAGGGGGCGGGGAAATCGGTCAGGGGCGGGGCCGGAGGCCGAGGGGCGGGGCAAGGCGCGGGGGGTGTGGCGGGCGCCGGGGCCGAGAGCGCTGGGAGCGGCGCGCTCTCGTTAGCGTCCAGGTATCTACTGCAGAAAGCCGATGCAGAAAGTGATGGCGCGTTACCACTTGCAGTTGCCTCGGAAATACAAAACAGAACCTTCAGAGACTGTGCAAAGGAGGGTGGGAGTTGACCAACAGCTGCTTTCCGTTTCCTGCCCCGCCCCCCTCCACGCTCAGGTTGATTCGCGTCTCCATTGGCTTCGGCTGGCCGCGGGTCCGGAACCTATGCGCGGCGGAACCTTCGGCTCTGGGCTCCGGGTGGCGCGGGTGCGTCTTTCTCGTGCGGTTTCCGATCGGCTTTTTAATCCTTGCATGTGGCGGAGTTGCCGAAAGCCATGGCGCCGGGCGCCTCGCGTCGGCGGACCCTGGAGCGGTGTCTAAGGAGAATCGGTGAACTCACCAGCCACCCTGAGCGCTTCCTCACGTAAGTGCGCGGAATCCGAGCTGGGAAGGCGGCGCGCAGCTCACTCGGACTTGGGTTGCCGGCTTTCGGCAAATTCCGGAGGGGAGGCACCTCTTTCTATCCTCCCAGCTTGCAGGTTATACCTCGTGGCCTACCAGAAATTTAAAACTGGAAGGCTGTTTGTTGTCAGTTGCGCGCTCCTTGGAGGCTTGCGACACACCCCTTTTGCATGGCATTGGTTGCTTTTTCTGAACGCTCGTCTCCAAGGTGTCCACTGCTTACTTGCTATTGAAAGTACGACCTTGTTTCCTAACCGCGCCTTCACGCCATGCCTCTTAAGCATTGGGACTAAACATCTCTTCCCAGCGCAAGCATTTGGTGCATAGAGTGTTGAAGAACTTCAATTGAGTTTTATGCGATTATGACTTGGGAGTATGTATCCAAACCTAGTCTCCTGTGAGCTGTGAGCTCCATCTTCACAACATCACAAATTCTGTGCCTAAAACAGTAAATTTTTAAAACTTACCTATACTCAGCTCTCCACTGAAATAATTTTTCCCATTTCACTACTTAAGCCTTCACTATCTCAGTAAATGTCTATTCTGTCCTTCCATTTACTCAAAGATTCAGCCAGTCTATCGTCCTCCTTGTCTTCATTTTTCTCCTTTACAGAATCTGATTCTTTTAGCAGGTCTGTGGGTTCTGTCTGAGGTGTATTTAGTCTGCGATTATTACTTATAGTATTAATTGTCTCAACTCCCACATAAAGCTGCATCATTCTTTGGGATGCTGCTTCAGTTCCCTAATGGCCCACTCCTCATTCTTTCTCTATGCATAATTTTCTTTTCAAAATGTAAATCATCATTTCATTCTTCTGCTTAAAGCTTTGTGATTTTTTTTCCGTTACCCTTAAAATGGCAAATCATTACCTCTGACCTCACAGGGTATTGCCCTTCTCCTCATCCTTCCCTACTTCAATTTTGCCTTCTGCTTTTTCACTGCAGCTATGTTTTTTCTTTCCTTCAGGTTCCTTGACCTTGTTTCCATTTGGGGAGATTTATTCTTGCTATTTCTTGTACCCAGAATACATGTTTCCAGGTCCTTACTGTAAATAGTCTTCTCTATAGATCATGTATTACATCTTCGTGAGGTCTTCTGGAGTATCCAGCCAGAGCAAGTGTTGATCAGTTGTCAAATGAATGGTGAATCTAAAGGTGTGTGATGGAACAGATTTATTATCTGTATCTAGGCAAGTATATAAGCAGTGGTTTTCTTGCCTGAAACCCATACAACAAACTCAAATTCCTAGTTGACACATCTCTATCTGTCTGGCTCATTAACAAGATAATGCTGAACTTAAAATTGGTACTTTGCCTATATTTTCCTTTGCACACGAGTCATGCTTTTTATTTTTTAATTCAGAATGCTTGATACTATTGTATGTAATTCTGTGTCTCATTTAATCCTCCTACTTTTCCTGACAGGATTCAAGAGGGATTAGCATCAAACTTCACTTCTTTAACAAAAGTTCTTTATGACTTTAATAAAATATTGGAAAATGGTAGAATCTCTGGGAGTCCTTTACAAAACCTTGTGATAAAGAATTTTGATAATGAGCAGATTTGGCAGCAACTGGAATTGCAAAACGAACCAGTCTTACAATATTTCCAGAATGTAGTTACTGAAACCATCGAGGATGAAGAGATCAGCCTTCTTCCAGAAAGTGAGGAACAGAAGTGTGAAGAAGATGCCTCGGACATGGAGGATGACTGGCCAGGAGGACCTTGAGCAAGATTTGGAAGAGGAGGAAGAAGAAGAAAAGGAACTGTCAGACATGGATGGTGATGATCCCAAAGTGGGCGAGAAACTGAAAAACTCAAGCAAATCTGCTTTGAGGAAAAGTCCTGTTTTCAGTGATGAGGATTCTGACCTTGACTTTGATATTAGCAAATTGGAACAGCAAAGCAAAGTACAGAAAAAACTGCCTGGAAAACCAAGAAAGAAGTCTGTAGTAGATGATAAATTCTTCAAACTATCTGAAATGGAGACTTTTTTGGAAAAAGTAGAAAAAGAAGAAGAAAACAGAGATGATGATGCAGAAGAAGATATTGACTTTTTCGAAGACATTGATTCTGATGAAGGCGAGGTATCATTGTTTGGACGTCAAAAACATAAGGTAAGGTTAGGAGAGGAGAAGAAATCTAGATGTTGTCTTTTCTTAGGAGAAATTTTAAGTGCTTCAAAATTCACACAAGTTAGATGAGTTGAAAAAAAATAATGAAATGGCTATGTAGTTCACTCACACCTTCACAACTATAAGCCTGACACTTGGAATGCAGAAGAGGTAGAATTATACATTTAAAACTAGCTTGGGCTATGTAATAAGATCTTGTCTTGAGAAACAACACCCCCCCCCAAAAAAAAAGACCTCAGAGAGACATCTAGTATTTGGTTTGAAGTTTTAGTGTGTTCTTATTTTATCTGTCATAAATCAGTCTACTCCCATTCATTTTGCTATGTTTCAGTTCTGATGGTTTTATTGCAATTATTGGTTGCTATGTTCCCCTAATATTCTTGACTGGTAGTGTTAAAGTCAGAAAGCAACACATGAATACATCAGTATTTTTATGTGGTTTTTCTGTGTCTTCAAAGTTTTCAAAAATCTTTTGATTTTAGTCAAATAAAAGTTCCAGAAATCTGAAATACAAAGATTTCTTTGATCCAGTCGAAAGTGATGATGACACAGTAGGAGGTGGTGAAGATGAACTGGACTCACACAGAGAAGAGGAAGAGCTTGCGGAAGACTCGGCGGAAGAAAGCATTTTTGAAATGTGAGTGTTTTGAATTATTCTTTAGCTGAATTATAAAATAGTTCAGTGTGAGAATATATATGCATCATAGTCATGTGAAGTTAAATTCTAAAATCTAGTAGTAGGTTCACTATTTGTTGTCTGATGGTTAGAAGAAAGTCTTTGAATTTAAAGAATTGTCACTGGTCTTGGCAGTCAAGCCTTTATTCACAAAGAATGAACTTGGTTTGGAGTTTGTGCCAGTAAAAACGCCAATGTAGTTTTATGAAATAGAAATTTTTATTGTGGATTGATGAATAAGTATTTGCATAGATTAGGCACTTTTGTTCTGTTTACACATAGTATTTCATCTAAGGTATACTTTCTGTTCGTAAAACGTATAATCACTTTGAAAATTTTGAATGTTTGGTGGCCCTAGATATAAAAGAACTTAATTGTTGGAATATTTACTTTTCTGTTCCTAATGGGCTGTAGTATTTTTCGAGTGCTAAGCATTGTGATTTTGTAGGGATGAAGATGATGATCTTGAAGAAGGGGAAGACAGTAAGCAACCTAGAGAAGGCTCCAAAAGAGTGACCTTTGCTTTGCCAGAGGATGAGACTGAAGACACAGGAAACTTAACCACGAAGGAGGATTCCGATGATGTTAAGTCCTCATTTGAAAAAAGACAGGATAAGGTAATTAATAGGAGTATTTTTATATGTTCAACACGATGGGACTCAATACATCACCTACCCAGTTTTTCCTGTTCAAACAAAGCAGTGGTCTTGCTTCCTAATGCATCCCTGCACTGAGCAGTGCAGTCTGGGCTACCTAGCGAGACTGTATTTGTGTATAGATTCTGCATCCAAGCCTCTTAATAATTACTAAAAGTTGGTTTCTTTATTTCCTAGCCTGCAGCTTTCAGTCAGGACCCAGATGTAAAATCTTTGTTTCTTTTCTCTGTGCCTAATGTCCTTGTAATTGTGGGTATCTCTTTTGCCTAGCCAGCCTGTGATACTTTTCAACTGCTTTGTCAGCTGTCTCTTTAAAGTACTCCAGAACGAGGATGTGCAGTTATTTGGCTTCAGTCCTTTGCTTCTGTCCCTATTCATCTTAAAATTTTACTGCAGAAATGAGAGCAAGCAGAAAATGAAAGTTAGCAAGATTGTCAAAAATTATACAAAAGGATTTGAATTAAATCCATGATTGTCGGATTGTCTCCATAAGAGGTAGGAAGTGTAATAAAAATCACTTTGTAATGGTCCTAATGTCTTCCTGCCTACTGCTGCTCTCTGCCACCCCAAAAGAAAGGTTCAGTTTTACTGTGAAATTATATCAAACTGTCCAAAAATATGTAGTGTTGTTTAGCCAATATCCACATTAAAAAAAGTAAAGCAAAACTTACAAACAGAAAAAAACTAAATCTGACTCAACTTATGTAGGATCTATATGGAGACTCATTTATGAATAATATAAAACTTCAAAATAGTGCAATAAAAATAATGCCAAATAGTCACATAGAGCTTATTCTGATTCAGTATTAGGAAATCTACTACAAGTTTTACTTGTGAAAAGTTAAAAAAGAGCTTGACCTATGTATCAGAAAGACCTGATAGATTCAAGTCAATATTCATTTCTTTTTATTTTCAGTGAAATACAAATGCAATAGTCAGAACCTGCCATCATGACAAATTCTAGAAACATTCCTTTAAAATTGGAAATAAGACAGAATTACCACAAATTTAAATTTTTTTTTGTTGTTGTGTGAGTGCGTGTGCAGCCACTGCAGTTTCCACTTGGCGTTTTTTTAGGTGAGACCTAGACTCTAAACTCAGGACCCTCTGCTTGCAAGACAGAGTCTTAACCCCTGAGCCATCTCTTCAACCTAGAATTGGCATTATTAACATTCATTTTAGAAGAGTTAGACAGTGCAGCCTCAGTAGTAAAGATGGAAAAACTTAAGTGAAAGCAAATATTTGCAGATATTGTAGAATCCAAGTAGGAAGAACTGTTAGGAAAAAACTAAGAGAATTTTATTAAGATAGCTCAAAAAACTTAATAGTGCATGTGCTGAAAAGCCTTTATCATTGTCTTTCAGAATTTAGAGATAAAAAATTTTAGGTTGTGGAGTCAAGAGTCGACTTTATCATACAAAAATAACTCTGGAGAGAGCTGGAGAGATGGCTCAGGAGTTAAACCTCTGCCCTCTGCCTTGCAAGTAAAACTACCTAGAAATTCCACTTCCACTTAAAACACCAGGCAAAAATGGTGGTGGCCTGTATTTTTTTTTTGTCGCTGAAGGGTGGAGCCTGAGAAACCCTAGAGCAAAGCAAAAAGAAGGTAGAATAATCCAGGATGATTCCTGAAGTCACCCTTGGACTTCCACAGACATGCACAGTGGCCTTTGATACATACATGAATATGTGTTCACGCATGCATGTACACACGGCGCGCACATACACACACACACACACACACACACACATTTAAGAAAAAATACTCTGGAATGTTATAGTAGTTAAAATTGATAATGGCTTCATTTAACTAGAATAAAGCCCAGAAATATATCCAAATGTTTCTGGGGAACTGTCATACATTATAAGCATGACATTTCAAAATAACTCTTGTCTCTTTCTTAGATGAATGAAAAAATTGCCTTTTTGGAAAAGGAGTTGTTGGAAAAAAAACCTTGGCAGCTTCAGGGGGAGGTGACAGCACAGAAGCGGCCAGAGAACAGTCTCCTCGAAGAGACCCTGCACTTCGATCATGCTGTCCGGATGGGTATGGTGCCTGCTGATTTCTAAAGTATTTACTTTTATGTGGTTATGTTTCAGAAAGATTTTGTGTCTAATTTGTCCTTCCCCATTTTTTATTTCAAAAATTGAAAAAAGAGTACATTGGGCATTGCATGCCATGTAGCTGGCTTCATCAGTTAGTAGCAATTTGCTACCTTTGTCTTGTTATCTGTGTGTCTTTATGATTGGTTATTCCCCTCCCTTCACTTCATTAGGAAGTAGGTTGCCAGGGGCTGGGGAGATGGCTCCACTGGGAAAGTGCTCCCTGTGCAGCCGTGGACCTGAGATTGGATCTTCAGCGTGTATACAAAAAGCTGGGAACCTTAGTCCACCTCTTTAACTTAGTACTGAGGAGGCAGAGATGGGAGTGTCTGCACCCATCACCTTACTGCTGGGGGCAAGATGGGAGGATCACTGGAGCTTGCTGCTCAGCTAGACTGCTGAATTGGTGAGCCCCAGGTAAGTGAGGAACCCTGCCTCAAAAAAATGAGGTCAAGAGCAGTTGAGAAAGGCATTCAATGGTGACCTCTGGTCTCTACCTATTTGTATATATATGCGCTCCCCCCCATGTATGTACATGAATATGTATGTGCACACAGAAAGAAAATTCTAGTATCATTATGTGTCACCGCTGAGTACTTTTATGTACTAAGAAGTGGGACATTCTGTGTAAGCATAACATTAATTCACTTAAGAATTTTAAGTGTTGTAGTAATGATACTTAGTCTCATGGCAAATTTCTTACGACATTCTGTTTATGCAGCTTGTATCACTGTCACAGTCAGTACACTGAGGAAATTTTTCTCATGATTGTAAGCCATGGTCATCAAAGACTTTCTTGTACTTATTAAGGTTTTAAATAAGTTTCTATTTTAGTTCAGTATGAGAATAAAGAAATAGTTCTTGGATGCATGGGATAGAAGCTTTAGCTACTTACCATTATGTTCATTCTAGTTTTATTGTTCTTAAACTCGAGGGACCATCAGAAGGTTTAGTAAAACAAGTGGGGCTGAGAATGTCACTCTTGGTGTAGTTCTTGTCTAGCATGCATGGAATTCTGGTTCATCCCAAGCACACAGAAGCCAAGTCTGGTGGCACATGCTGTAATCCCAGCATTTGGAAAGTGAGCCAGCAACATCCTTTGTTTACTTAGTGAGTGTTGAGGCCAGCCTGGGCTATGTGAGCTTGTGTATCAAAACATACACACAGCTGTCCTTCTTTTCCACTATCTAATTCTGGAGGTGGAAGTTGGCCCATGAATTTACATTGTTAGCACATTCTTAGGTGTTGCTTATGTTATGGGTCCAACCCCATCTGAAAATCCCTGGTCTAATTTTTATTTTTAATGAATACTGTATTGTGTTTCTGTTAGCACCTGTGATCACAGAAGAAACCACCCTCCAACTTGAAGATATTATTAAACAGAGGATACGAGATCAGGTCAGTAAGGATGAAATTGAATTTATGTTCACGGAGATGTATAGAAGAAATGTCTCCCTTTAGCTCTGCCTAGTAATGTTCTTCCTTAAAAGCCCAGAGACTGGATGGAGGGCATTTTGACTGTCACTGTGTGAGGCATTGCTCTTTACTTATTCCCAAAAAGAGGTACTATGCCAAAAGAGAGGAGTGGCCAGAGCCATTATCTACATCTTCCCTTTTGAGTCTTGTTGACTGGTTGGGTAGTGATGTTTGTCCAGGTTTCTGTGTTCATATCCAGAAACCTACTTTGGTCTAGGCACAGCATCTACTGCCACAGATAAGGATGTATGTGTTTTTTTCAATGTTGATAATTTTTAAGAATTGATCTGAAAACAGGTATGACATACATAGTAAAAGCTGCTGCTCTAATGTGAGTTTCAGTTTGTGTACACTTACAGGTCTAAAATTAAGTGTTTTTATGTAGGGTGGCAGTACTATAAGAAGTTATCTTGCAAACTTGAAACAAAACAGGAAAACATGAAGCTTAACTTTTAAATGACTAGTAAGGGCTGGTGATGGAGCTCTTTCGGAATACTTCTCTAGCATTCAATTCAAGCATTGTAAAATTAACAAATAGCAATGGAGAGGATCAAAGTTGGTAACCAAGAAAGACTTTTAAAACAAAGGAGAAAAGATTGTCTAGTTTAATGTCTCTTGGCTTCATTCATTCATTCATTCATTTGAGACAATTTTGATCTGGAGCCTCGAAAGAAGGAGGACCTGAATTTAGATTCCAAATCCCTTGTGAAAATACCAGGTGGAAATGGTAGTAGCCTGCAATTTTGGCCTTGGAAAGCAGAGTTTAAGAAATCCCAGAGCAAAGCAAAAAGGAGAGAGCTATCTAGAATGATTCCTGAAATCACCCTTGGGTCTCCTCAGACACACAGTGTCCTTTGATACACAAACACACACACACACTCTTACATACACAATAATCCAATAAAAATATTAAAAGAGACAAATTCATGTATCCCAGGCTGACGTCAAATTTGCTAAGTAGTCCGAGGGTGACTTTGAACTTCTGATCACTTACTGTAGTTGAGATTATAGGCATACATATCCACAATTGTTTATATGGGCTGGGAATTTAAGGTTCCTTGAAGTTAAAAATTACTTCCTTTTTGCTATGATTCTTCCAGGAGCATAGAAATAAATGGTTAATTTTATTAACTTACGTTAGGCCTGTCCTTTGCATTCTAGGCTTGGGATGATGTAGTACGTAAAGAAAAGCCTAAAGAGGATGCATATGAGTATAAAAAACGCTTAACTTTGGACCATGAGAAGAGTAAGTTGAGCCTCGCTGAAATTTATGAGCAGGAATACATGAAGCTCAGCCAGGTAAGGAAACTTTCCGGCAAAGCTGCTACCACCAGAGGGATAGGTGGACAGCCAGACCGTTGTAGTCCTCTGAAATCCTGAACCTGAGCTTGAGCTCTCAGGCTTTCATTTACCTAAGACGGAGTTGCTGCTAATAGAAAGGCCATAATATTGCCACTGAATGTGAGGGAGTAGGGCTCATTCCATTGATGATAATGTATTAGTGTACAGTTACTGATTTTCTAGCAGTTACTATATATCATTATAATGTTGAAACCATCTCATTGATACTGTGAAGTTATTAATGTATTTTGTATGTCTGTGAAATAATCCTGATTTTTAGGCTTGTTTTTTTCTTAAATTATAAATGCAATCTCATAGTCCCAAGAAGACTAAGTAATTAATTATCCCCTTACCTTGGACTTCCTGGAGTGTGGTTAGTAGGTGCTTAGGAGTACAATGGCCTTGTAGGTTGTTACCTGATTTTATCAGTTAATGAGATGTAAGCAGCAATACCCAACATCTACTTAATGTCACTGTGAAGTGGAAGAATGGGTTGATGTGAATCAAAATTCTTGGCTGCCTTGCAACTCTAGGTAATTGGAGGATACTGTGCTCAACTGAAGTCAGTGCTTAACTGAGCATGTGAGTAGTCTGGGTAAATTTAGAGAGAATTTGGTAGCCTTGGGAGTTAAATGCCATCAGGTTTTGGCCAGTTTTATAAATGTCAGTTTGGAAGTTTGGATTTGTAGTTCAAGTATTAAGTAGCTAGGCTGATGCTGGATTCTTTCCTTAAGGGCAGAGAGTTTGGGATGGCGATTAGTATTTTCTGAAGTTTGCTACTTTTTGCCAGCAGTATTAAGGAAAGTCATGATGGACAGCACATGAATGAGTCTTAGAACTTAGTGTCTAGAGCTCAGGAAAATCATGTTGAATATGAGGTTTCGCAGATACTGTCCTGGAAGAGAAAATAGTATTTAGGATCTTTTTCTTTCTCCATCTTTCCTTTTTTCACCTTGAGACAGGGTCTCTGATCTTAAACTCTATGCTCAGTGATGTCTTCTGCTGCAACATCCTGCCACAGTCTCCACATTGCAGCTGTGTCCTGCCTGCACCCAGCTTTAGGATTTTCTTTTACAAAGTATATTAAGTTGAAATAAGCCTGGGCATGACTGGCAGGTGGGTGCTGATGACCAGACATGGATTTGTCTCTGTCTTCAGGATTGCAGACAAAGAACCAGTTGCTTCCCACTCCTTTTTTTCTTTTCCTCCTCTGTGTCTAAACAATGAAAAGGATCCCCCCCCAATTAAACCATTTTAGCCTCTTAGAATAAACATTTGGCATTGTGGGAAACAAAAGTAGAAAATTGACCTTTAGTAGAATTGAAATGTTGGTCACTTTTCATTTTCATGTGATTAATCAGAATAAATCTAGCATAATATATAGAAATAAAAGTAAAGTCCACATGGATTATATCACTATTGCATTGACATTTTAGTTCTTTTCCCTGCACCTCTTTTTTATTATTATTATTATATATATATTTTTGTGTAGGTATACAAGCTCACTAGATACCCCCCTTCTCCAGCCTCCCTCTCTTCTTCCCTGCTGTTCTCCATTCCACTCCCTTCCCCAGCCCTTTTCCTTCCCTCCTCCTCTCTTGGTGCTTCCTGCTTTTTCCCTCGCATCCTCCAGATGGTTGCTGAATTTCCCTCTGAGTTGTCTACACTAGTGAGGGTTCAGGACTCAGTCCTGCCCCTCCTCTTGACATGATATTCATATACCTCAGTGTTAATCATTTTAGCCTAAGCAGTTCAAGTCAGGAAGTCAATGTTTATAATCCCAGGCTGAGGAGGATGATCATGAATTTCAGGCAAACCCTGTGAGATCCTGTTTTGAAAAGCTGAAAATGAGTAAGTGAAGTAAACAACTCAGAAGTACTTAGTAGGGTTTAGTGCAAGTATGCGCTGCAGGTCCCAAACATTTTGCTACTCCACAATGGATATCATTGCCCATTAACCAGGGCTTCCTTTTCTTCCATCACCCCACCATCATGCATCCTAGTTCTTTAGATTCACCAATTTTGGACATTTCATGTATGAATCACTCACAATGTGACTTTCATTTAACGTAGTATCTTTTTAACTGTGGCATGTATTCTTCACTCTGTTGTGGCTGAATAATTTCCCATTTATGTATATGCCGCAGTTGATTTGTTATTTGTCAGTTAATGGGAATTTGAATATTTCCACCCCTTGGTTATCATAAATAATGCTATGTTTTTGTATTTATTTTTCATTTTCTTGGGGATGCATCCAGGAGTGAAAATGCTGATTGTCTGCTTAATATTTAATGAGTTGCCAGTGTGGCCACATCATTCCACTGTCCTGTTACTACTGCACAGGACTCAAGCTTCTCCACAACATTCTCACCAATACTTGTTAGTTTTCCTTAAATTTAGCAATCCTAGTGAGAGTAGCTTAGTTCTTGATGGAGGTAAATACCATGGGAATAAGCTGTTTTAAATGTCAGGTACCGGTGTGGTCACTTCTAAATGTACATCCTATATTTTCTTTGGTGAGCACTCTCACTGTTGTGGTGTGAGTTTAATTTTACTTTGGGATTTTCCTTTTTTTTTTTCTTTTGAAGCAGGGTGTCTTTGTGTAGCTCAGACTGGTCATGAACTTGTAGTACTCTAACCTTAGTGTTCTGAGTGTTGGGATTACAGGCAACAGTACTACCCCATGCTGGAATGTGTTTCTGTATCTAAAGCTGTGGTGATGAAAAGTTGAGGGTGCCCTTGACCTGAAGTATTTTGGAAGGAGAAAGAGGGCAGTGAGGGGGTTGGACAGGTTCAGCTTGCTGGTAGTGCTGTGTCTGGAATACATTGTTAAATTTCATTTTCTGATGTTGTCTTCACTTTCTAAGCAAAAGACAGAAGAAGAAGAAAATCCACAACATGTAGAGATTCAGAAGATGATGGATTCTCTCTTCTTAAAATTGGACTGCCCTGTCAAACTTCCACTTCACCCCAAAGCCGGTATGTGTGTGTGTCTACAGTTCAGTGCATAGGCAGAACAGACGGGACTCGGCTCTGCTGTGTCCAGGACACAGCCCTCCAGTGACTGCCACGCACAGCAAGGGCTTTGCGAGGCAGCTCATGTCTGCTTCTCCTGCTGCTGCAGCCTGGTCTCCAGCAGAGCCTCTGAGGCTCCAACTCCTCTCATGACCCTCCAAATTGTGCTGTTATTGTCGAAATATGTAGAGCTGTGTGAATGTCTGTATGTCACGTTGGTACCGCTAAATCTTACTGATTTTTTACTACACAAAACATTAAGGCAGGTATTACTGTTTCTGGTATTTGCAGATGAACAAACTGAAGCTTAAGAGGTGGGAGGCACTTTGCCGTGTTCTCTCCACTGCATGATGCTTCCTGACTGGGCCTGAGTCTCCCAGTCCCTCCCCCACAAGTCTGTTTGATTCTTATCCAAAACTCTCACCATCATCTATGGTTCCGTGAAATACGCCTGAATTGTCCTGTTAGTACTTGCTATTGCCTTTTGGTTTCTCTTATGATGTCTGATGATTGGACATGAACTAAGGACTAATTTAGAAATCAAAATGAGTGTGTTTCTGTTCCCAACTAACTTTGGGATTTAAGCAGATTATCTCATTTGTACAGAGAGGTCATTTCTGATTCGATCATGTCTTGATGAATTTCCCTGTCTTTTCCAACAGACAGTAAACTTTTTTCACCTCTGTGTGTGAATTTTAGTCATTCATAATTTGCACATGAGTTGTCAATAGCAGGAACCTTTTTCCCCAAAATACTCAGACTATGTTAAGTAAATGAGGAGGAGCTTTGTGGGATTTCTCAGCTCATCCTGGCCAGCAGGTCTCACTGTGAAAGTTTTTTCGATAGGAAGGGTCTAAGTCCTTGCCTGGCCTTCCCTGGCCCTTGTGGTCTGACTCCTTTACTTTGGGCATCTCTAGCTTGCCACACTGTTCTGATTTCTTTTAGCAGCTAAGTCCCCTCTCTCCCTCCCAGCACTTTTTTTCTGCGCCTGTGCCCCTCTGAGCAGTTCTCCATCCCCATTCCTTCTCTCTGCTTGTGTTCCTTTTTGCTTCACAGCACATGTGCAGCCATTGGCTGGTTTGTCATGTTCCCCTCATCTTCCAGCCAGCACAAAACATATTCGTCATTTCAGTGCTGTGCTCCACACTACCTACGAACCTGACTCAGGAAGCATTCACATTTTGTGCATACTTGAGATTTGCAAGAATGAATGTGTTTGTGTCTCTTTGCATCAGTTTCAAAGCCTTTTTTTACATTTTCTTCATCAGAAGTGTCAGTTGCTTCTATTGGACCTTTAATGCTTTTCTTTTCATATAGAGTTCTATATGTCACATAGTGTTTCTGTAGACATAGAACCTGTCATTATCATTATTTTGTGGGATTGTCTTCATTTCTCCTTATTTCTCTTTAAATTACAGAATGGAACAGTATAAGTAACTGAATAGTGTCCAGTAGAAAAAAAAATGATTTTTTTTTCTCACTGCATATTTTCCTCTTGCTTAGATAGGACCTTGTGTTTCTCACCTGTTTTTGTTCCTTTATAATCCTCTGGGATAAACAACTGGCTAGCTGTAGAATGCTGTTCTCTGGGCATAGCTGGACCATCAATTTTTGTCTGAAAGCTAGAGTAGTATTGATTACCCACACAAGGCACTCAGGATTGGGCCAACACCTTAACCTCTTGGAGGGAGGGCAGATTACAACGTACATGAGACAGCTGCAGAGGTGACCTGCCCATCTCGATGGATATTATTCGATAAGTTTGCTAGAGTTGAAGGCAGGATACATGGAACTTCTATTTGGTGTAGGTCCCTGTAAATCACCCATGCTTCTCTAAGTAACTCTTGTTGACCTTCTGATTTGTTATGCTAGACTTGGGTGGCATTGTTTCTTTGGTCTGCCTTTGGTGCCCTATTTCAGGTGAGTATGTATTTGCTAGTCAGGGTAGCACGAATCGACTAAATGTAAACAGTATAGCAAGAGGCAGATGATTGGGCAGAGGAGTCAGAGATGCAGGTCTCCCATTTCCCATGCTTCAACCTTTCCCTCACTCTGGTGACAGAGGAGTCAGGAAACATTTTCATCTGCTACCCATCCCTTGGCTCCATTCATGGGAACATGCAAGAATTAGCTATAAAGAACACCAGTGTAAGTGAGCATTTGTAATTGCCACGATGAGTGTGAGACCTGCTTTCAAAAAAGTAAGCAGCATAGTAAAACCAAATGGCCTTCAGCTGGCATTGCTTCTTTCACCGTTTCAATTTTGATGCTATTTCAGTTTTTCAAAACAGTCCCATACTATTTATAAGGATAGGATGGGATTGTTTATCAGGTCTGTCATTTTTACTCTTATTCTCATAAACATTTCTCCATATATATAAATATATATGTGTGTGTGTATTATAATGTCAGCCTTATTACTGCTACTTTTTTAAAAAAAATTTTATTTTGCGTGTGTGTGTGTGTGTGTCTGTGTGTATATCAGAAGGCACTGTGTGCCCAGACTGCCCACCAGGGCTCAGAAGTGCAGGCGGCCACAGTTTCCGCCTGGAGTTTTTATATGGTATTTGGGATCCAAACTCAGGATCTTCTGCTTGTGAGTCAGAGTCTTAACCACTGAGCCATCTCTCCAGCCCTCTGTGTATATTTTTGGGACTTTTTACCATAGCAAAAGGCAAGATGATAACAACAAATCTATATATTTTGTTAAACGGAATTGTTAGAGAATGTCCACATACGACATGGGAAGAGTGAATATGACAGAAAAACCATCCAGATTTGGATAAACCAATGCTGTTGAAATGGTTTTAAGACAAAAACTGTTACTCCCCAACTTCCTGGGTTCTTCCCAGGGCCTGAGCTGCCCATCAGCATGGCTGTTGTTCCACATGTCTTGAAACCTTGGCCGTCAACACAGCTAACCTCGTAGTAATCTCCAGAAAGAATTTCACAGATGCTGGTAGCTCCATTCTGATTTCCTCTTACGTGAATTGATTCTTCTAGCCTGTCCCAGAAATTAAAGTCGTATCGAATCTGCCTGCCATAACCATGGAGGAAGTAGCCCCAGTGAGTGTCAGTGACGCAGCTCTCCTGGCCCCAGAGGAAATCAAGGTAAGAAGCAACTGTCGAAATGCTTGGTGTCTGCTTGTGGCTTAGTTCATTATAAATCAAGTCTCCATTCAGTGTGGTTTTCCTTGACTGTAGTGATTTAGAAATGTGTTTTGGTAGTTTCTAGGTACCCCCCCCATACACTACCAAATATTTCTGAGTTGTATAAAAGTATGGATTCAATCAACTGCAGGTTAAAAATAGTCAGTAAAAAAAATTGTATCTGTACTGAACATGTACAGTCTTTGTTTTGTCACTGTTCCCTAAATATATCTAAATATATATTTGTATTTATATATATGTATAACAGCTATCTGCATAACAGTTTGCCTTGTCCTGTGTCTTTTGTGTAATTTGGAGACAGTTTGAAGTGTATGGGAACGTGTATAGGTTATACAAATATCTGATTTATGACTTAACTATCTGCAGAATCCTGGAGTTCATCCCTTGTGACTATGCAAGAAAAATAATGAAAGTGATAATTATTAGTCATAGAGTACTTCAGAATCAGTTTTCTATATTAAAGCATTATTGAAAGTTGCAGTTATGAGGATTATTAAAAAAATCTTTTAAATATCTTCCTGGTAGATGATTGTTTTAGGACTGGTTGTTCTTTAAGATTACGGACCCATTACTTACCTTGCGTACTGACCCATATAGCAAGAACCCGTTTGAAAGTACAAAGTAATAGAATTAAGTGGGGATGCAATAACAGGTAAGTCTTTTACCCCTGGGTTCCGCCTTTTAGTCTCAGGGACCCTCTGAGACCACCAACCTTAGGAGCCCAAGTGGGCTATTTATAGAAAAGGCCAAGCTATTTCCCCCTCACCTCCATTTTAACTTAATAGTTTCTGAAACACAGCATTCATCCTTTTGAGGCAAGCCCCAAATAAAAATCATCATTTTCACATTTTGATTATCTTGTTCAGAATCTTGTAAAAATCCAACAATACCTTAATATCAGCTTCCTGATTTTGTACATGTAAAGCTTATCTGCAATGAAATCTAGAAAAGAACAGAGAATTTGGACAGATGCTAACAGTGTCTGACTTGTGAACATGGAAAGTCATGCCTATGCATAAATGATGGCATCTGGCAGGCCCATGCCCTGCCTGCTTAGCAGCAGGCACTCTTTCTGAAACTTTTGCTTGCTTTGTTACACCTTCCGTCTGAGCCTCTGTAACCTCCTTGGCAGTTGATTGTATGACCTTAGGGTGCCAGTACAGAAAAGAGGAAGTCAGTCTTAACTAAAGAGACAGTCTGTCCTCTGTTCCTCATCTCTCCCCCAACCCAGGAGCTCAGGCTGTCTGAAGCCCATCCGGGTCCATATAGAAATCTGTTCAAGAAGGCCTGTTTCATCAGTACTATGATCTCGAGAACCTAGCTTCCTTGTTGCCTTTATGTTGCAGTTCACCTGCATGGTTGCTGACAAATCACATCAAACAGCTTAAAGGAACAAAGGGTTGATTTTCCTACAATAGTCCAGTTACAATCTGTAGTCCAACTTGACAGGAGAGCATGGACCAATACCAAAGATGGCCACACCATCTCTACGTAATGTCAGAGAGAGGGATGATCCTCATTTGCCAGACCAATATGTCTGTCAAGTATACACAAGGATGCCGACTCTCTCAACCAGCTCTGTATTTTATTCCAGGGCCTAATCCCACCCATCTGGGCCTTCTCCATCAGCCAGTCTCCTGCAGATTTGCTCTGGGCTTAACCCAACAACTAATTCTCCACAAACATGCCCAGAGCTCAAACCCTCAACTATCAAGTTGACACCTATATCTAACTATGATACTTTGTGAATTCATTTGAGGATGGAGCTGTCACTGAGTGGTTCTGGAAAAGAAACATTTCAGGTTTTAGAGTAACAAAGTGCTGGAATCAAGCGGGGACTGCACACTCCCATTGGACCAGAGCCTGTTCCTGCCTGCTGTGTACTTTCTCCTGCTTGCTGCCTTCACTTGACGTTACCTTGGATTAATTAGTCTGTTGTTGGCTGTTTTTAATAGGAGAAAAATAAAGCTGGAGATCTAAAAACAGCTGCTGAAAAAACAACTACAGATAAGAAACGAGAACGGAGGAAAAAGAAATACCAAAAGCGCTTGAAAATAAAAGAGAAAGAGAAGCGGAGAAAATTGCTTGAAAAGAGCAACTCAGATCAAACTGGGAAATACTCTAAAGCAGTAGCTTCAGAGAAGTTGAAACAGCTGACCAAAACTGGCAAAGTGTCCCTCTTAAAGGTAAGGAGAGCAGGTACTGTGAGTTCAGATGGATGGGGTGGACCACATTATTGGAAATCATCCTGGTTTGCTCTTCCACTTTGTTACTTTGCTCTGAGCCATCTCCTGAGCCCCAGATAGTTTCGTGTATTACCAGATTTAGTTTTTTGTAATGCTAGTGGTTTTTCCACGTTTATACATTTATGCATTGTTGTAATTGTCATGTGTCGTTATCCTTTGGAGTCTTCTCACAGAAGCAGTTTGTAATGTGAATTATTTTTAACTGCAGGACGAACGAAAGGATAAGCCTTAAAGTCATCTCAAGCATTCTTTTCTAAATTACAAGATCAAGTAAAAATGCAGATTAATGATGCCAAACAGCCAGAAAAGAAAAAGAAGAAAAAACAGGATGTATCTGTTCATAAATTAAAGCTGTAATGTATTTTGAACTTATGTGTAAATATGTACACTTCTATCATTGTTTCATAATAAAGATCATAATAGAGTTCTTGAGATCTTTTTTGTATGATGGCAACTCTTTTGTGACTTCCACATGAACAGTAGTCACTGAGCTTGGAAAGTCTGTCTTGGGCTGGGTGTGACAACGCATACCTATGATCCACCCACTGGAAAGTGGACGCAGGAGGATCAGGAGTTCAAAGTCATCCTCTGCTACTGAGTGAGTTTGAGACTCTATCTCATTAAAAAAGAAAGAATAAAAAGGGACAGGAGGGGAAGGGAAGGGAAGAAGGGAATCCATCTGAGTTTCTCTGCATGTGAGGCAGGTCTGAGTTCCCTAGTGCTTTCTTGCATTAGTGTCATCTGAGTTGATTCACTGACTTACTGTGTTCCCAGTCTGTCCTGCTTCTGTGCATATTGGTCAGCGAGATTTTCAGCAAGCTAAGAAGGATCTGGAACCAGCAACTTTTTCATAACTTTCTAACAAGTCTTTCCTGCTTCTTTGTTTTCTTCTACACATGTCATTTCATGAAACACCAGCGCTTGCTTTGTTGCATGTGGGTTCTGTCTTCCCACTTTGGAAAAATATGTTCCTGAGCAAAGGGTCAGTATAGGCTGGTCCATAGTTAGATGTAGAGAGAGCAATGATGTCGAAACTGCAAAGGCTCAACAGAGATTGCAATATGGACTGGAAACCTATAGAGTCCACCTTCCCATTTAAAGAAAATGCCTTTGGGCAGGAGAGAGAGCTCTGGTTAAGCAAAAGGTTGTGAGTTCGGACTCCCAAGTCTCATATAGAAACACCAGGCTGAAACAACAGCCTGCACTTCTGGCCCTAGTGGGCGGAGCTTGGAAATCCTAGAGCAAAGCAAAAAGGAAGTAGAAACAATCCAGGATGATTCCCAAGATCACCCTTAGTCCTCTCCAGGGACACACAATGTCCTCTGATACACATACATGCAAAATAAAATATTATATATATTAAAAAGAAAATGTCTTTGATAGGATGTCGTGACATCATGGGCAAATTATTAGACTTAACTCCAGATGAAACGACTGAATAACAGGGAAAGCTCTTCTCTTTCATCTACAGAGGCCAGTCCCAATGGTGAAGATCTTGTTTGTATATTTTAAAATTTTATTTGTGTGTGTGTGTGTGTGTGTGTGTGTGTGTGTGTGTGTGTGTGTGTGTGTATCAGCACCGTGTGTTCTTGGGAGGCTCAAGGGTGATTTTATGAATCATCCTGGATTGTTTTTACCTCCTCTTTTGCTTGACTCGGATTTCCCAGTCTCCACTTCTTGGTAGCAAGCAGGCTGCCACCATTTCTGCCTGGTGCTTTATGTGGGGTCCATATTTGAACTCAGTTCCTTCTACTTACGAGGCACAGTCTTAATCCCTGAGTCGTTTCTACAGCTCCCGCTCCCATTTATATTCCTTTTTTAATACTAATAATGGCTACAGCAGGGGAGAACAAGATGGTACAGAGCTACAGATTAAACCATCTGTAAGGTATACAGAATCTGCTTGTGCTACTGTAACTGTTCAGGTAATTATACACAACAGAACCTAACTCTTTCAGTACTGGAGTCTATAAAGTCCAACATTAAGGATATCTGCATCTGATGTCTAGTGATGGAGCAAGCTGTCTGTCAAAATAACTATTTGCTGTGTTCTCACAGCAGAACTCTTCCCCCAAGCCCATTCATATGGTGTTCATCCTGGCTAGTCCCAAAGAGCTCTGTCTTTGTGTCAACCTCACCTAAAATCCTTGATTCTATTGTAATGTTGGCTGTTAAGTTTCAGCACATGAATTTTGGAGGACATATTTGGATTACAGTACCATCAATATGGAATTTAAAATTTCTCCAAGTTCTTTTCAAAGTAGAATATCTGAGCTGGAGAAGTAGCTCAGTGGATAAAGCACCTGCTCCAAAGCCTGTGACCTGATTACGATCCTCAGAAGCCGACATGGTGGAGAGTTAATCTTTTTTTTTCGCGCGTGTGTGTGTGTGTGTGTGTGTGTGTGTGTGTGTGTGTGTGTAGAACCACGGGCGAATTTGGGACCCACCATGGACCGCCTCCACCACCTCCTTGTTTACTCTGCCCCGGGATTCATAGGCTCCGCCCTACCAGGACCAGAAACGCAGGCCTCCCCCCCCCTCCCCCGCGTCTATACGTGGAGTCTAGGATCCCAACTCAAGACCTTCTGCCTGCAAGGCAGAGGCTTAACCCCTGAGCCACCTCTCCAGCCCTATTTCTGAAAAATTATCCTCTGACCTCCACCTATGCCCTGTGCATACATGTACTTGCTGTGTATGTGTGTGTGTGTGTGATAACAAAATATCAAAAAGAATACCTTTGTTCTCTGAATAAATATTTGGAGTAACCCTCTGGTTTTCTTATATTATTAGTAAAGGTATAATTTTTAGTGGTAATTTATCATATGACTCTAGAAGTTTCTATGAAAATTCAAACTGTATCTGTCTCTAGCATGTGCCAGCCATGTAGCTAGGGATTGCACTTAAGTCTAAGTACTAGTCAGTGAACATTCTGTGCAATTATTGACTTGATCTTACTTAATTTTATGATTTATTTTCTCTGTTTCTCTGACTTTCTATTCTTCCGTCCTTCCTAATAATCAAAGTATGTTCACCTTGATTTTAATTGCTCTTAATATCTTAGCGCTACCATTTTGCATTGTCAATTGTTTAATAAATTACAACACGCATCCCTAACGTTCCACCTGGGACTCAGAATTAGTGTTGCGCTATGCCATAGAAAACAGGTCCTGGCAGCAGCGCAGTTAACTCTGACGCGCCTGTCCTTTCTGAGCCCAGGAGCAGAGGAGGCGTTGCCAGAGGTGCAGGCAGTGCCCCTCCTCCAGGTGCAAAAGACAACTTGGAGGAGATGGAATCCTTAAGGCAGGAGGCCGGGGAGATCGATCAATCTGGCTTCCATTCGCCGAGCCTGTGGCCCGGGATGCGGGCATCGGCTGGGAATGCCTGGGGCGCAGGCGCGCGGAGCCCGGTGGGAGCGTGGGGCGGTGCGACTCGGGAGCGGCACGCGGGCGGGCGCCCGGGGCGAGGCCGGGGACTGCGCCCTGTGCCACACGGATGCACCGGCCGGTGGCGGAAAGCCGGGACAGCCGCCGTGGCTTGTTAAGATGGTAACTCGCGATCCTCAAACGGTCTTGGCCATAGTCCCGCCGCACTGCGTGAGAGCAAGGGCCACGCGCCAGCCGCGAGCGGAGCCGGGCCCCTGCTCCCGGAGCTGCTCCGCTGCACCACGTGGAGTTGGCCCCTACCGCTTCTCTTATAGAAAGGTTGTCAACACGCATGTGTTTATTTTGTAGGAAGAAGAAACTGGCCAAACGAACGAGAACCAATGCTTTTTGCAAACGTTCGAGACTAGAGTAGAAGTACACTTTTGCCCTCTGTCTCCTGGAGATGACTTGTGCGTTGACCCGTGACGTGAGATGATATAGCCTGTCACTTTTTACTGACTCAAGTCAAAAAAGTAAAAGTAAGCCATTGCCATCTTGCATCTGAGACAACCGGAGTTTTACTCTTAGGTTATCCACTTTTTCTAATATTCATGATGTCTCAAGGGAAATCACCTGACCAAAAGAGACCTCGTAGAAGCTTATCTGTCACCAAAGCTGCAAAAAATCCATCTCGTTCTATTATTTCATGCTTTAACAATGCACCCCCTGCGAAACTTGCCTGCCCAATTTGTAGTAAAATGATACCCAGATATGAATTAAATCGACACCTGGATGAAATATGTGCTGACCCTGGGGGCGTTGTTCGAATTAATCCTGTGCAGGATGGCTTAAGGACTCCAGATGTGCCCACATCACATTTAACCGGCGTTGCTCCAGAGAACTCGACACCACGGCGGTCAACACCAAAGACAAGCTCAAGCCCTGACCAAAGAGATTCAGTAAAAATGGCCATAAAACAGCAGACCAGTCCCTACTTTAAAGACACCTTAGTATGCACAGATCAGGATGAGGTGAAAAATCATAGCGTGAAGATCATTTCTTTGGGAAGCCTGTCATCGAAATTGTCCAGAAAATACATAAAGGCTAAAAGGTCACTGAATAAGAATCAGGAACTTGGCAGTCATTGTCCACAGAGTTCCATATCCACTGCTGGCAGGTGCCTGGTTGATGACTGCTCAGAAACGGAAGACAAAGATGACATTGTAGAGAACAGTTCTCAAAAGGAAAACATTTGTGATTATCTGAAGGAGAGGAGTTCTCCAGAACTTAAGGCCAGGCACAGTAACACAATGCAAGATGAAAGGCAAAAGGCTGCCCCGGAACTTGAGAGATCGGCCCTCACCCCTGAGTTTTCAGATAATGCTCGCGTAGTGTTTCCAGCAGATTTCGCTCTTGGGAATTGCAGAAAGATTATTTCAGAAGACTGTCAGGTGAAGCAGGACTGTGGCACGGTAGTAGTTGGTAAGGTTGCTGGAGGACAGGAGCCATGTGACTGTGAGGAAGTAGAAACGACCCTTGATTCAGAGATGAAAACCCAGTCAGAGTCGGAGACAGAGGGTGAGAGTCCTGTGGGTGATGCTTCTGCGTGGGGTGACATCCGGGGTCTTCCTTGGGAAGGCAACAGTATAAATAGTAAAATCTCTTGCAGCCCTCTGGAGCAAGGGTCAGGTGAAGATGGACCAAGCACGACCATTCATACAGCACCCAGTCATCCGTACTACCTCCGGAGCTTCCTTACGGTGCTGAAAGCCGTCCTTGAGAATGAAGATGATAGGAAGCTGTTTGATGAACAGGAGAAGGGGATTATAAATAAGTTTTACCAGTTATCAGGTATCTTTAGCTAACTGGCTCTCAAGGTTTTTTTTTTTTTTTTCCTATCTACTGTCCTGACGGGAGTGTGATTCAGTGGCCACAAGGAGTCACTGTGGTTTTGTAGGTGCTGTGGGAGTGGAGGTGTGGAGCAGTCTCTGAGGAAGGTTTATATCCCACACAAAGACAATTGGGCCTGGTGAGGTCAACTGTGCAAGCAATGTTCTAGTTACAATGGGAGCAGCTGTTTTATATTTGATAGTGTAAAGCACTGTCCAGATTGGAAAAAGCAACACTGCCTTGGAAAAAAATGTAGCGTTACATTTTTAAAAAAATTATTTGTCTCACACACACACACATGCACCATGCAGTCTTTCAGGGATTGAACTCGGGTTTCCAGGTTTGCAAGCAGCTACCGTACCCGCTGAGCTGTTTCACTGGCCTTTGTAACTTCACATTTGAACATGTGATGATGTTTTTTTTTTCCTTTAGATAATTTTCAACTCCATGTTCTCAAGAAGGAAAGTAAAATGTAGGCAAGATAAAAATTAACAATCTGAAGTATATTTTCTTCCCCTCAACAAATTTTAAGTTCATGGATTCTGCCTTCTAAAGTCAGGGTGTGGAGGAAGTAGAAACTTGCAAAGCTTAAATTAGTCCATTTAAGAATTCCAGTTTGTTTGCTCAGATCCTTGGCAGCCAGAGTGGCATCAAGTTGGTAGTGTGGGCTGGGGGCCAGAGCTACCCTTGTATGGCTGTCACTGTTAGCCCCAGGACCATAATGTCTCTGGAGCTGCGTCACCTTGAGCTAGCAGGTAGCTTATTTGGTGATGATACTGTCCCCTGATAAAGTGTTGCCATGTCAGTACATTTTAAAAAAAAAAATCTGTTGAAGAGAAAACTCTTTAAAATTCACACAATAACATTATGCTGTTAATTTTTAATATATGAACAGTTCTTTCCTATTAACTGTTAATGTATCCACACACCTTCAATCTCTGCTTGTGGTATTCTCATGAGAAGATGGGCAAAGTAACATACATTGGCTCTTTTATTCACAGTTTTTATTATTTATTTAATTTATTTATTGTGTGTATCAGAGGGCACTATGTGTCCCTGTGGAGGACCAAGGGTGACTTCAGGAATCATCCTGGATTGCTTCTACCTCCATTTTGCTTTGCTCTAGGGCCAGAAGTGCAGGCCACAGCCTGGCGTTTTTTTTTACATGAGACCTGGGATCCGAACTCAGGACCTTCTTGTGAGGCAGAGGCTTAACTCCTGAGCCATCTCTCCAGCCTTGTATTTAGTTTTAGCAAGTTTAGAGTATTGCGTGTTATTCTCCATATAGAATCATGTCTTTTTTGCTCTTTTTTGTTTGTTTACCTATTTTCCCAATTTTCATATGTATGTCAGGTTTGTGCATGAGTGCATGTTTTGCACGTGTGTGGGTGTATGTATATACACGAGTGCTTCTGCATGTGGAGACTCGAGACTGATACCGAGTCATCCTTAAGCCTGTTCTCCCTTATACTTTTGAGCCTGTGTCTCTGATTAAACTCACAGCTCCTCTCTAGGCTTAGTCTGGCTAGCCAGCTTGCTCTATGGATTCCTAGGCTGTGCTTTCAGGGTTTGGAATTGAGATGGCCTGCCACACCCATCTAACATTTTTTGTGGGATCTAGGACTCCAAACTCTAGTCTTTTTTTTTTTTTTTTTTTTTGGTGCCACATGCTCCTTAATGGCTGACCATCTCCTCAGCCCTACTTTGCTGTTTTTGAAGCAGTGGCTCACGTTCCTCAGTCTGGCCTGGAGCTTTATGTATAGTCAAGGATGAACACGATCCTCCTGCCTCCACCTCCAGATGCTAGGATCGCAGTGTGTGCTATTATGTCTGCCATCTACAAGGTGTCTTATGTGAAAATAACTGATGTTGAAATAGTTACATTCTTTTGTAATTGGCTGGACTTTAAAGAGAATTCAAATAGGAAATACCAAATGATTAAATAAATAGGTTAGATAATTGAGTTAGAGACAAGTATCCTAATGAGTAGGCATTCTGGGATAAAATCTTTTTCTGAATATTTTTGGCCCAAATTAGAATAATGTATATTAAACTAAAAACAGAGGACAAAATAGCTAGAATTCTAAGCATGATTTCCTCACGGGAGTTGAAGTGTTGCCTACAGAATAGTAGAAGTTGATTTAGAGACCTGTATTCATTACCAAACTGGACTTTTAGATCATTTATGCCATGAAATGCTATCACCGTTCATGCATGAAGTAACATGTATGTTCCACAGAATATGTTTGTTTGCTCATCTCATGATTAAAAATTCAGTGGTGTCTATATGCTTTTGAGAAAAAGATTTTTTTTTTAATTGCAGTTAATAGTCAGATGTTGTATGTAAGACTCTTTCAACGGAAATTGACCTGGATTAAGAAAAGTAAACTAGAATATAAGGAGATTGCCCCAGACTTAACACCTGTGATTGAAGAACTGCAGCATTCAGGTTTTCTACAGACAGGTAAGGCTTCCTGAAAGTGTCTGATGATGATGATGGTTAGCATGGTGCCACTTCCTGGCTATCACTTTTTTTACTTAAGCATGTAATTGTAAAGTAGCAGATTCTTCATGAAATGCTGAAATCATTGGGTTCTTGTGTTAAGACCCTGAAGATAGTGAAACATGGTCTCCTCTCGCTTGTCTGACTTTGGAAAGCTTTGGACTACAACGTCACCTAGAGATAGAATATGCGACAGAAGGAAGGCATTTCAACATCAGCCAGGTGAAGAATCTTACTCATCCTTATCTCTGTCAGAATAAAGCTGCTTGATTGAGATCAGAGTCCTCTAAAAACATCTATCGCCACATCCACAAACATATGTTGGTGGCCTGAAGAACTGTTGAGTTAAAGTTATGTGAACAGTGAAAGGGAATCTGCATATTTGATGGTTATCCCCTGTGACACTGTTGGGAATTTATCTTAAAACCAGAACCCCTGTTGTTTACCTGTACACAAGTCCAAGACTTATCTAGGGTGGGCTCTTGAGCGCTGTGCTAGCCACAGCCAGGCTGTTTTGTAAGAATCCTCCATCTTGGCTGGAGGGCGACAGTTCCCAAGCTCACCACATCTTTTTACAGTAGACATTACACAAGCTAGTATACTTACTTCCTAGATCAATTGTGACCTTCTCAACCCTAATTACTGCTTACCCTGAGAGGTGGACATTTTATGTCAGACTTCCTGTGGCGCCCACATCCTATTTCCTGCCAACCCTTTATCGACATGGGGAAGCAGGTCCACTGAAGGAAGATGTGTAATACCTCAGCTTTCTTCCTCCTACCTTTCCTGCCTGTGAGCAGCAGGCAGGCCTGTGGTTCTTCCCAGAATGCAACAGGACCTCCTCTGCAGGTTTTATTCTCTAGCAAAGCTCACATTGTCATAGAAGCTGCTCCATTCCTTACCTGCCTTCACTCCTTACAGACCTTTTCTGAGACGGTGTCCTCCAGTCTGTCCCTCTTGCTTCCTCTGCTATTTCCTCACAGCTTGATGGCCATCATGCTGAGCGCGCTCTTGTTTCAGAGCCTCGGGCTTAATGTTTTGCTACATAGGGCAGTGCCCACTTCCTGGCTACATAGCTTCCTTCCATTGCATTTACCTCTGTTCCATGTCCTCAGGACAGAGTTGCCCGATCATACTAAAATAGCCAGCCTCTCTACCAGGCTTTGCTGGCCTCACCAGCTTTGTCTTTGCACCACATATTATCGTATTATATCGCATATTGGTATTAACATGTAATTATGCAAAAGATAAGCACTGTGAGTAAGCACCTCATTCACTGCAGTGTGCCAGTGATGCACTGCACACCGGTGCACCACAAACCCAGGGATGCACTACACCATAGCCAGGGGCTCATCGCACATGCAGAGGTGCACTGCAAGCCCAGGGATGCACTACACCATAGCCAGGGCTCATTGCACATGCAGAGGTGCATTGCAAACCCAGGAACACACTGCACACTTAAGGGGTCACTGCACACCTGGGACAGATGCCCGACACCACAATTGGGGTAACATTGCACACCCACGGGCACATTTCACACCCAGGGACATACCATACACCCAGGAATGCACTGAACACCCAGGGAATACCTACTGCGTGGAAGAAGATGCACTCTGAGCAGATTGCCCTGAAGACAGAGATAGCTGGTGGCGAGGGGGGGGAAGGCACACAACAGCAGAAGGGAGGCCAAGAACGAACTTCCACTCTGCAGCGTTTGAGCAGAAAGAGCTGACAGCCACTTTACTCTGACCTGCTTTGCAACGATCATATCAGAGGTCAGGGATGAGGACAATGTGAACCTGTTCCAATAATTTTATTCTGTAGTCTTGAATGGAAAATGTTTGGAAAATTGGCAAACTAATGTTTTGTTCTGGCAGACCAATTGCAATTATTACAAGAAATTTTTATTGGGCTGGAGAGATGGCTCAGAGGTTAAGACTCTGCCTCACAAGCAGAAGATACTGAGTTCGGATCCCAGGTCCCATGTAAAAACACCAGGCAGAATGGTTGGGTGGAGCATGGGAAACCACAGAACAAAGCAAAAAAGAGGTGGAAGCAATCCAGAACCATTCCTGAAAACACCCTTGGTCCTCCACAGCACAGGTACACAGTGCTTTCTCTTAAACACACACACGCACACACACATAAATAAATAAATAAGTAAGTTTAAAAAAATTTTATTTTATTTGTGGTTAATTAAATCTTCTTCTGGAAGTGAATAAACTTAGATGATAGTAAATTCTTTGTAACTTTTTTATTGTTAACTCTTTCAGAGTCTGAGTTGGAAGAACTTCCTGAAGTGCTTGAACTCCTTTCCGCTCCTGAGCTGAAGGCCCTGGCCAAGACTTTCCACATGGTGAATCCCAATGGACAGAAGCAGCAGTTGGTAGACGCCTTTCTCAAACTGGCTAGACAGCGCTCAGTCTTTAGTTGGGGCAAATGTCAGCCTGGAATCAAAGCAGTGATTTTAAAAAGGTTTGTTGGCCTCTTTGAAAACTTCTAAAATGTTGATAATGTGCACTAAGTTCTTTTACAGACTGCATACTTTTTCAAGCTGTAATAGCTTATTTTTGATGCAGAGAGTTTGAGAAGACTGGAAAGTCTTCATTATTTTGGCTTAGATTCTTTCTTGAGTGGTTAAGTAAAATTTTTATCTTAAAGCCATACTTATTTCTAGACCCAAGAAAAATCAGTTCTACCTTAAAGCAAAGGAAGTAGTTCTGTGTATATTCAAATATTTTATTATCCAAGAAAAATAAAAATGGTTTTAATTGTCATGCTTACAGATTTTAGGATAAAGCTTATCTCATCACATTTTTATTTCAGTAATTTTTTTGGAATAATGTCAGTCTTATGCATCTGTTTTTTTGAGTTTAAACAGGACGGTTTACTTAAAACTGTGGATTTTTTTTTTTTGATCCTTAGAAAACACTTGAATTATTTTATTTTGGGGAAGGTTATAAAAATTCTTTAACCAATGTAATTGATAAAATCAAAGAGCATCTACTTTAGCCTGGGAACCCATTATTCTGTAGTAACTGAAAGTGAGTTGAGACCGTGCAGTACCATTGTTATTTATCTTGTTTATTTCATATGGATCTAATGTATAGATGACAGTGAGTTTGATATATCATGTAATATAGCTAGTTGATTTCAAGAGTGTAAAGTCTTCATCTCTATGTTATATAAATGTCTTCTAAGACATTCCTTTATCTGTTCATATTTTTAAACTATTTAATATCAGCTTTATACATAACTTTTTATAGGTATATAAGCATAAAATAATCAGCTGCTTCTCAGCACAAAACTTAATATATGGACAAATACAGCAGAAGAAAGAAGATGAACAATGTCTTAACATTGACTCTGAAAATAAAGTTTACAAGACTGTTCTACTTGAAGACTGAAATCCTTTGGATTATCCTTGTTTTTTCCTTTTCCAGCAGTGGAATTTCAGTCTCCAACAGCCTCATTTGTTAGTGTTCTCTATAAAGAAATAGAAAGGGACACATTAATTCTGCTTTCTTAATCTTGATCACTGCAGCCCAGACAATTGCTCTCTGTGTATAGGTGGAGGAGGTGGATGCTCGTGCCCAGTAATCCTGAACCACATCCCTACCCTAGAATTGGGTACTGTTTGGCATCTTTGTACATGAGTGGTGATGTGACGTATACCGTCTCAGGTATCATGGTAGCTGGAGTGGGTGATTTTCAATCCCTCTTCTCCCCCCATCCACCAAGCTGTCATCACCAAGAGACAGGTTTTGGTTGTCACCACTGGGTGGGGTGTACCACTCAACTCAAATCAGTAATCGAGACTTGCTAATGCCAAAGAGGTAATAAAGATTTTTATGAGTTTCCCTGCTATTTTAAATGTTTATGAGTAGTTAAACCACACACAGTCCGTGACTAGAGAAGGAAGCACTTGTTGAGCCAAACCATGTGTGAAACCATTTAGAGATGAATTTCGTGCATTTTCCTCCATGCCCCTAAGTGGAACTCTGAGCTCCAGAACGGTTAAGTAGCACTCAGTCTTCACATAGCTCGCAGTGCTAAGTTTGCTGTAGGTGTAGAATAATGAGCACATTTATCTTTATTTTCACTGAGAATAATTTATGAACTCCCGTATTTAAATGCTTGAAAACTAGAATGACAGTTTCTATTTTGCACCTATCTTAGAGCTAAAGACTTGGCTGGACAGTCACTTCGAGTCCATAAAGGCCCCAGGACTGTGTTTTCTCGGGTCTTGCTACTATTTTCCTTGACTGACTCTATGGAAGATGAAGAAGCTGCTTGTGGGGGCCAAGGTCAGCTTTCCACTGTGCTTCTGGTCAATCTCGGCCGAATGGAATTTCCTAGTTACACCATTAATCGGCAAACACAGATCTTCCAAGACAGAGAAGATCTTATCAGGTAGGGGCATTAAGTCATTAGAATATGTGTTTGTTTCAGAATTGAATAAGAGGTTTTCAGCCAAAGCAGAAGCATGCAGTCCACAGTACCCCTCCCCACAAACTTGAAGTTTGGGGGCTTGGTTTTTTTGCCTTTACTCATATACTTCTTCATCTGTAGGGCAATTGGAGAGATGGGCTTAGGCTGAGGTTGCCAGATCAGTGAATCTTCAGTGAAACTACAAAAATCTTCCATGGCTTGAGTTCTCATGTAGTTTTGACAGGAATCACTTCTGTAATCCAGACACTTTGACAACCTTGCCCTGTGAATATGTCATTGGCACGAACCAGGTGGAAGTGTTTTCCTAGTAAAAACACTTCAAAGTTGATAATTTTCATAAAATACTTCTACTCTTCTGAGATAGGTCTAGGGCTAGGATGTAGTAATTTTTGTGGAAAAATTCCATAACATCAAACACTCTGGCCTTTTCCCCCAGATATGCAGAGGCCGCACACATGCTGAATGATGTTTCTAGTGCAATGGCCAGTGGGAACTGGGAAGACGCTAAGGAGCTTTCTCAGAGTGCAAAGAAGAGTTGGAACGAACTAAAGAGCCACCCTTCCTTGAGGTGAGGAGGCTGTTTTTCCCAATGTGGGAACAGAGCTCATGGCCATACATGTCCTACGCATTAAATAACCAGGCTCAAAATAATAAGAACGATTCAGGGTGAATTTTGAATCATCCTCAGGCTTTCAAATGCACATGTACATATTCCTACACATGTGTACTCCATCTTCATATAAAAATACATACATATGAAAATAGAAAAAAAATTGTTAGGAAGTTAGATTACTTTAGTGCAGAGTGATAAAGTTCTAGAAAAGGGAGATAGTTGGTATTCAAAACTTTGTAGATACACAGGCCCTGCAGCAGCAGAGAACGAGTGAGCTTGGCTGGGTGCCAATAAGTGATATTTACAGATGCTGAGTTTTCACATGCCATAGGGTATTTTTCTCCTTTTGATATACTTTAGTCATAAAAATTTTGAAACCCTGGTATCAGGTCAGGAAAAATCAATCCTGGATACTAAGTTGTAACCAAACAGGAGCAACAAGGTCTTGTGTGCCCGGTACAGTGACTACGGACGGCAGTAGATAGTATCTTCCCTCAGAAAGCTAGAGGAAGGATTTGGAATGTTTGTGCCTTAAAGAAATAGTCAGTGAGGTTGGGGATGTAGCTTAGTTGGTAGAATACTTGTCTAGCATGCACAAAGCTCTGGGTTTGATCCCCATAGCTGTATAAAACCAGGTGTGTTGTCATGCACCTGTAACTTCAATACCCAGAAGGGAGATACAGGAGGATCAGAAATTCAAGGTTATCTGGGGTACTTGAGACCCTGTTTCAAAAAGAAAACTGGTGAGGTGGCTCAGTTAGTGAACCTGTCGCACAAACACGATGACCTGTATATTCCATCCCTAGCTTTCACTTTAAAAGCCAGGCATGGCAGCATGTGCAGCCCAATGCCAGAGGATTCTGAGACTCGTTGACCAGCAAATCTAGCAGGATTGGTGAGTTCAATGTTTAGTGAGAGACCTTGTCTCAAAAAATAATAGTGATTGAAGAAGATACCAAATGTCAACCTCTGGCCTACACACACACCAAAAAACAAAGACAAAAAAGTTAATAATAAATTTTTAGGGAGATATTAAATTGATTACACAGTATCTGTATGTATTAGAACATTGTGTGGCTCCCCATTAATACAACTTTTTTGTTTTATGTCAGTTACATATTTTTTTAAAACATTATGACATGTACTGAACAATAAATAATAAAATGTACTTGGTAATTTTGTAAAAGAGTGCACAAACCACTTGCAGATCTTTAAAATTTGAGGATTGGCCCCAGATTCTGTTGGTGGGTAGGGTTTAAATAATGACCTCAGTTTGGATTATGTCGTTTCTCATCTTGCTCCTTTGTCTGAGTGACTTAGGAAGTTTGACTGTGATAGTGTAGTTTGTGGTGTAGAAAATTGTACACAACTCAGTATTTGGAATAGGAAAGGAATTTAGTCGACTTTGCTACTCTTTACAGTTGTCTTGTAAGTCAGATTTTGAAACTGCTGGTGCGTTATTTCATTTTTTCAGATGCCACGAGGACTTGCCACTCTTCCTTCGGTGCTTTACTGTGGGGTGGGTTTACACAAGGATTTTGTCTCGGACTGTTGAAATATTGGAGAGACTTCACATGTATAAGGTTAGATCACCATCCTGACCCTGCCCTTTCCTAATAGGACTTGGATAACATGGGAGCAGAAACTTCCCGGGCTCTCAGCATTTCTCTCTGTTAGCTCAGCACACATGGATTCTGGAGATGGCTTATAGTCATAATACTTAGATTAAATGTTCAGGAGTTGCCAGAACTGCTTTTGTCATGTCTATTATTTCTATATTGACAAATGGTGCTTTAGAAAGAGGATGTGCTGGGGCCTGCTCCCAAACCTGGCAACATGAGTTCAATCTCCAGAAGACACATGGTTGAAGGAGAGAGCTGATTTTCGAAAGTTGTCCTCTGGGACTGCAGAGATGGCTCAGGGGTTAAGATTCTGCCTCACAAACAGAAGCTCCTGAGTTCAGATCTCAGGTCCCAGGTAAAACAACAAGTGGAAATGGCAGCAGCCTGTGCTTGATCCTGGTAGAAGAAGCATCAGAAATCTCAGAGTGAAACAAAAAGGAGGTAGAAGCAATTCAGGATGTTTCCCAAAGTCACTCTTTTATATATGTATATTTTGTATGATAATAACAAGATAATGTATAAATCTTTTTCATATTTAAGAGTATTTTTGTCTTCTATACTTTATTTAGCCATGGCTTTTCTTTTCATTATACATGTGTGTGTGGGGGGGTGTTGTGTGTGTGATGTGATGTGATGTGTCAGAGGGCACTGTGTGTGCCTCTGGAGGCCCAATGGTGGCTTTGGGAATCATTCTGGATTGCACTACCTCTTTTTTGCTTTGCTCAGGGGTTTCCCAGGCTGCTGCCATTTTCATTTGGCATTTTTAACATGAGATCTGGGATCTGAACTCTGCTTGTGAGGCAGAGACTTAACTCTTGAGCCATCTTTCCAGCCCTTGGACATGGTCTTATGCATCCCAGTCTGGCTTCAAACTCACTATGTAGCTGAGGATGACCTGAACTTCTTAAAAAAGGAAAAAAACACATTTGTGTAGCCTCTCTATTTTTCAGAATGGAATTTGTTAATGTTGTCAAGAATAAGGTCTACCGTAAGAGATACCAAGTGAAGTTTGGAAGATGACAAGAGAGTAAAACTGACTACTGCGCTCAACCATTTGGTGATTCAAGACAAAAACAAGTGCGGCACACCCAAATACAAGATGATAGTTTGTGTAACTAATAGAGATACACACACACACACAACACACACACACAGGGACATGCAGTACTTTCTCCCCCCCATACACACATATACCACATACAAATAGGTGAATAAATAAAGTTTAAAAAAAGAAAATGATCCTATGACTTCAGCCATGTGCCATGGCATGCATATGTATATCTTCCCTTCCCTCTTCCCTCTCCCCCTTTCTCTCTTTTAAACAAACAAACAAACAAATACATTTTAAACCGAAAGAGGTCTGAGTCTGAGGTCCTTAAATCTTGGGAAGAGCCGAGGAAGGAGTATGAATAGGCTTTGGGAATCTTTGAACTTCAAAATTGTACATGTATAGGCTTATGCATTTTCTTGGAAAAAACATTGCGGGTTTCAGAGACATCACGAACCATAAAAAGTTAGCATAAATAATTACTGATAGTCTGCACATAAATGTAGACTGGAGGGTGGTTGATAGTTTGTATACAAATCTAGACAAAAAGGTTTTCCCAACACTTTGCCAGTTCTGTTAACGTCTAACTGTGACTGTTGTTGAGTGTTTATAGCATCAAACGAGCTTTATTGGTTATCGTTACAATAGGAAGCTGTGGAAGAACTTGAAAACCTTTTGTCTCAGAAAATTTATTGTCCTGACAGTAGAGGCCGATGGTGGGATCGGCTGGCTCTTAACCTTCACCAACACCTGAAGCAGCTGGAACCGGTATGCAGACATATGACTTGCTTAAAATGACAACCTGAAGTGCTTTAATTCTTTCTTGCTCTGGGTAGAACCGAACACCTCATGCAAACTGAAGCAAATACTCTACATGTAGCTGTACCTCCAGTAATTAGAACTTTTTTTTTCCCTTAACAGTCTTTGGGGCTGGAGAGGTGGCTCAGGGGTTAAGCCTCTGCCTTGCAGGCAGAAGGTCCCGAGTTCAGATCCTAGACCCCACGTATAGATGCTGGGCGGAAGCGGGGGCGGCCTGTGCCTTCTGGTTCTGGTAGGGCGGAGCCTGTGAATCCCGGGGCAGAGTAAACAAGGAGGAGGTGGAGGCGTCCATGGTGGTTCCCGAATTCACCAGTGGTTCTGCATACACACACACATACACACACACACACACACACACACACACACACACACACACACACACGCATGCACAATTGAATGACTAAAAAAAAAATTAAAAAAAAAGTCTTTGAGTTCTTCCAAACTCAAAGAAATAAATGTCAAGGATAGTACTAACACAAACACTGAATAAAGGAGCTCTCTGTCATCTCTGACTGGGGCGGGGAAGGGTTTAGTGGAGGCCTCTGTGGGGTTCAGGAAGTGGGATCAAGGGAAGAGAAGGAGTCAGCAGGTGTTCATAGTTCACCCCGCCTTCTATGTTGTCCGGGGCTTCCAGGCACTCGGCCGGGATAAGCTGTTCTCTCCCTTATCCCACTGCAGAGCTTTAGGCCCAACTCTTCGTAGTTCTGGGAGGCCTTCGAGGTGGGCCCCTTCTCTGGCAGGCATTTGTGCTCTGCATCGCAGTGAATTGGAAGCAGAGGGAAGTAGAGGGATTCTCTCCAGGCAGTGGCTGGTGGGTGGGGCCTCCCGGGCTGCTGCCCCAGAACTATGCGGCAACAGTGGGTCTTTGTGTGGCCGCCTGCACGTTCCCCTCCCTGCCCTGTCTCCCTTCCAGTCCTGCTTTTGAGTTGAATGGAAGGGCCTGTGCCTCTGCGAGGTTTTGTTTTTTCCAGTGACACACTAAGTGAATTGGGGTGGAAAAATTACCCTGAAATGTGGACCTGTGACAGAGTGTTTTCACTGCTTTCTACTGAAAAAAATGCCTCACCATGTCAGGTGCCCAGGCAGGGCCTGGGGAGGTTGTTTTCTGTGGTGCAGATGGAGCCGGTGCCACCCTCCTCCCACGTGTTGAGCCGACAGAGCCAGACGAGGGCAGCTGCTGCTCCAGAACCAGCCCCAAGGGACACTGCCTCTTTCTTTGCCTCCATAAAGGTCAGAGACATCACAGAGGCGCCCTTGTTCTCAGCTGCTAAGAACTCTGGCTTGTAGTCAGGGGGCAGACAGGACACTGAACTTGGTTTTCATTGATGCTAAGGAAGCTCAAGTTCACTTACCTTCCTCAGAGATCTCACTGCTTCATTCATGGCCCTTGTTTTACCATTTCTTACGTGTGTTATAGCCATCTCCAGAACTGCCAGCAGCGTGTGTATTCCTAAGGGCCAGGCAGCCGCAGTTCATGGGACAGGCGAAGCCAGCTTCACCATTCTCTCCCGTGCCAGGCCTCCTCCACCTGGCACCTTCTGCCAGGGCACAGAGCGCACTTAAACTTTCTATTCTTACCTTGCTCCTGTCGACCCATCAGTCCTCATGCCTGAAGAGTTCTTCAGTTTTTTTTTTATTTTAGTTTTTCTTTTGTGATAAATTATATATACCTATGTACATATAAGCACATAAATTTTCCAGTTTAATAGTATTAGATGTACAGTTGAGTGACATGAATCATACAGTGTGTACATCCATCTAGCTATTATTCCTAATGAGATATCAGCAGCTGCTTCCCATTTTCTACCTCCTATCCCAGGACTGATCTACCTATCTGTCTGTCCATCTATTTATTTGTCTATAGCAAGTTTAAACTCTGTAACTCACACTATCCTAGAACTCACTATGAATTCCAGGCTGACCTTGAGCCCACAGCGGTCCTCCTGCCTCAGCTTCTTAGGCTGGGACGGCAGAGGTGAAGCTGCCATAATCTTTATTCTGCCTCCTGCATGTTGTGTTTAAGTGAAATATCCATCCTTTTTTTGCTAAAGTCATTTCTAAGTGACGTTGAAGAAATTACTTTCTTCTTAACCTTTCCCAGCAATCTCTCTGGCCATTCTTACACCCCTAGTTTTCTGGTTCCTCTCATTTTAGGGTTCACCGTTCTTCCAAGCATCATCCATACCTCAGGGTGCCAAACCTTCACATCTGTGACTAAATAATGGGTGGTGTGTATAGAGCACACTTAACCATGGATGGACACCAGGTTGTCTGAGTTCAGCTGCTGTGAATACCGCTGCTATAAATGTAGGATATAGAAGTATCTCTTGAGTCCCTGTGTCTAGTTCTTTTAGGACATACTGAGGGTAGGAACTGCTGGCTTGTCTGGTAGCAGTAATCACACTTAGACTTGTGAAGAGCTGCTAAACTGTCATACATGGTACTGGGCAGCATTATGTTCTTTGTAGCAGGATTCGAAGGCCAGTTTTCCACATCCTTACTAGTACTTGTGAGTCCCCCATTTTTCTGATTATTAGCATAGTAGGTATGAAATGACATCTTGTGGGTGTGCTATTTCTCTTCACTTGTTCAACCTGTGACTAACTTTAGCCGATAGAGTAACCTCCTCCTCCGAAGCCTGAGTTCTTAGTAATTTAGCATAGCTCTGTGGACCTGTGTGCATGGAGTGTCACCTCACTTCATTTGCCCAGCCACCTGGCCTCACTCTGGAGATCCTCTGTCTATAGATTGGGGTGGGGAGTGCACCACAGCTTCCAAGTGATGTCCTGAGAACCAGCCAAGGTTTCCTACAGCCAGTGATTGGTTGTCTCCACAGATCATGTCTTAGTAAAGAGGTGGCATCTGGGATCCTCTTATCACTGGAGTTGTTAGGTTTGGAGTCTGGGTCCTGGCAGCCCTAACAAGCTATATTTGACCATTTGTCCTCAGTTGGTCAATTAAGCAGACAAATAACAGTGAAAAACATTTTCTTCTTTATTTATTCAATGTGGCCCTATTGGGAAGAGGAACAAAGAAAGAAAGAGTTCTAGTGTCTCCTAAGTTTACTTCAGATCTTGATGTGAGACTTGGGTTTGAATAGAGGGCAAAAGGTACGTATATAACTAAGTAGTCCTGGCCAAGTGTGGTCCTGCCAATCACTGACTAATCATTTGTCTAGGCTCCAGTCTTTTTTGCAAGGTAGTCTAACATATTGTAAGAACTGCGTGGCACCTTTTCCCAGTAGACAAGCTCTCCTCTGACTGGCACCAGGGCCCCAATGTGAGACTCAATATGAGACTTGGGGAAATTCCAGTTCCTCGAGGTCCATTACCTCAGTAGTCTGATAGGTAAAGGGAGGCAGTGTCTCATTTTGACCACATGAATGACAGCTCTATTGTACTGTAGCATATATTACAGTGCAGGTTTTAGTGTATCGAAAACATTATAATGATACTTAAGGAAATAGCTTGCTTTTCTCCAAGTACTGTTTCCTTATTTGCTAATAGCAAACCTGAATAATTAATCATACAATATGCTGTCAAACTAAATTCATGGATGCTGCATATGGTCTTTTGGGATTCTCATGTATGACATGTTATTGGTTAGGCTATTAGGTGCATCAACAAAGGATTGGCAGATCCAGAAGTGAGAACAGGACATCGTCTTTCACTTTATCAGAGAGCTGTGCGCCTGCGAGAATCTCCAAGCTGTAAGAAATACAAGCACCTCTTCTATCAGCTGCCAAAAATTGCTATAGCGGACATTAAACATGTAAGTATCTTTTGGGTACTTTGTGTGTTTGGTTTGTTGCTACGCATTGAACCCAGGCCTTGTACATGTAAGCTGCTCCCCCAGTTCTCCTTTGGATACCTTGGTTTTAATTACTTGGATCCTTCTGTCTGGAAGCCTCCTGAGAATAGTTGTAGTGTATATTTCCTGTTGAAGTTAAAATGGTCTGATACTCATGTGGGATGTCACTGTTGGTACCACCATGTTCTACACCCTCTTCTCTGGCACATCTGGGCCAGCTGGTGTGGTTACACCTGCCTTTTGTGATGAACTACTGAGTAGGAATTCACAACACTATTACTTGCTTGTTTCTTGGAGCACCTGTTAGATGCTTTCCAAGGACCAGGACATTACATGGTTGGGATCACACACCACATGTTCTACTAAGGAAATATCTTTGGGGGCAGGAAGAACAGTGCAGAAAGGTTTTGTCTAAAGCTTTTCTACTACTGTCCCAGGTAACCATAATGGGCAGACTGTGTCCACAGCAAGGAATGGGCAAGTCTGTGTTTGTTGTGGAAACTGGAGACCCTTCCAGCCCCACCACAATCCTGTGCTCTGTGGAGGAGCTGGCCCTGGACCATTATAGACACAGTGGCTTCAATGAAGGTAAACTGAGCAGTGTTTGTTCCATCCCGTTTCTTCCATCCCAGTCAACCTGTGTGATGCTGAAGAGCCTTGCGTGGTATTAGCCTGTATGTGTTACCACTTATGCTTTAGCCTGTGTATGCTGAAGACCCCTGCGTGGTGGTGTCAGTAGTAGTTTGCTGTTTGTCTGTCCTTTGTCTGCAGTAGAAACCACTGTCAAATGTATGTGACAAAGAATTTTATTGTTTTTTTTTTGTTTTTGAGGATTAAGGTGGAGTTTATTAGAGAAGAGAAAGGTTGGAACTCATGGACTCCAGACGTGGAGTGCCAAGAGGGGCTAGGATGCCTCCATGAGAAGCAGAAATGAAACAGAGCTCATGGCACTAGAGTGCCATGAAGGGCTAGGGAGCCCATGAGAACTCACGGTGCCTAGGCATGGAATTCATGAGGAGCAAGGAACAAGAAACAGACTCATGGCACTGGAGTGCCATAAGGGGCTAGATTGCCTCCAATTGAAGTAGTCAGCTAGAAACGGGACTCATGGCACTAGAGGGCCATGAGGGGCTAGATCACCCAGAATTTTATTGTTTTTAAGGGAGGTCTTTCTGGCTCACTAGTATTCCCACCACCTGGCGTGAGGACCAGTGCTCTGATAAGAGTCAAGGGAGAGCAAGATGGTCTTTGTTGCCACAGAGAGGAAGTGGGTAGTGAGGGTAAGGAAGGCAGAAGATTGCCACAAAGGCTGCCTGCGGACAAATCAGACACTGGGTTTGCCAGACCAGAGCAAGACCATAACTGCGAGGAACAGGCTTTTAGCACCAGTGAGGCCATAGAAGCTGCTAGGAAAAGCAGTGACTTGAATGCTTTTTGAAAGGAGGGTCCACGCGCCTCACCTGAGGCAAGTGTCACTAGGCAGGTGTCACTAGGAGCTTACCGTTTCCAACCTTTCTCTTCTCTAATAAACTCCACCTTAATCCTCAAAAACAAAAAAAAAACAATAAAATTCTTTGTCACATACATTTGACAGTGGTTTCTACTGCCCACTGTGCTCCCCACTGTCCTGATGGGAAAGTTGCCTGACAGTCAGAGGACTTGGCTATAGCCCTTGTTCCTACTCTGACCTTTTGCGTCATAGAAACTGAAGTGAGAACAGAGGAACAAGAGAGAGAGCTCAGATCAGGAACATGGCAGCTTCCTGCTACTCTGGAGAGTCGGGTTTCCTTCCCAAGTGCACTTTCGTGGGGCAGGAAGACCTGCATGCTGGGCTCCCAGCACGTGTATCATGCTGCTGCTCGCCGCCGGCTCCCTCGTGCTCCTCGTGGCTCCTAGTGTCAGGGTCCATCCGCCAGAGTAGCTTTCCAGTCAGTGTGGGTGTTAGGAAGGCAGGAGCATGCAGAGGATCCATATGGCTGCCTTCCCCTGTTCAGAGAGAATCGAAGGGCAAGTCAGCCTGTCTGGAGAGACAACAGGCCTGGGGCTATGCCAAGACCTTCACCCTCTCCTGATTCTGCCTTTGGCTTTCAGCGATCCTAGTACCTGACTCCACACTCTGAGGTTATTTCCCAGTCAGTAATTCAAAAGTAGTGTGAAGAGGGCATTTCTGTTAAGAGACTTGAATATCAGGAGCATTGGGATAACTCTTTCGAGCCAGAGCACTTAATGTATGGGTGCAGGAGGTGCCTGGATAGCGCCTGTGAAATCTGAGGGTGCAACTGTGCAGCCTCCCCTCGTTCGTCCTCTATGGGAAGCATGGCAGGAGACCGCGTAAGAACTCAACCTGCAGACTTTTCACCCAGTCCAGTCTGCCCCAAGTCAGAACGCTGAGTGTACAGAGGGAATCTGTTTTGTTAAATTAAAAAAAAAAAAAAAAAAAAAAAAAAAAAAATCTGTTCCTTAGGTTTTTCTCTGGTGGTGGTCTGAAAGTCACTGCTGTGTGACTTTTAGGGTTCATTTGAACTTTTCTGATTGCTAAGATTTTTTGCCCTGAAAAACTTCTATGGATTATAATGCAAAACAGGGAGAGGAGGCTAGGAATGGTATGTAATGATATTTCTATGATATCCTTGAAATACAGTTTATACTAATCCATGGCATTGTTTTTGCAAAAGACAGATGACACTGTTTTTTATTCCATGTGTGATATTGTCATAGGGATTCATGGGGAAGGATCCACTTTCAGCACCCTGTGTGGCCTCCTCTTGTGGGACATCATCTTCATGGATGGGATACCAGACGTCTTCAGAAACGCCTACCAGGTAACCTGCTAACCATTCCATGGGGACCCACTGAACAGCCCTGGGATTCATGCCACCCGGGCACTAGTGTCTCTAGTCAGCAGCAGCCTAGCTTCTTAGTGGGCTTTTGATCACCCGCCCATGGTGCTAATTCCATTTAAGTGGACCCTTTATTTTTACAATAGAATTAATAAAATTAAAATGTAAATATGTTAGATTTTAAACTTTAAGTCTAATCTAATCTTCAGTATCACATTTTGTAATGTAGTACCAAGTTTCTCTAGCGAAGTATTTATTGGGCGCCTGTCAGAGCCCCAACTTCCCACCAGGAAATCTCATACACACTGCCACATATGCCAGCTAGCAGTTTACCCATGTGACCTAAAAGCCAGGATAAGAATAATTTTAATGTCAGATTTATATACTTGATCATTTTCACATACCTCTTCTGGGAAAAAAAAAAGTCTCAACCAACTGATACTTTCCAGGTTTTGTAGGCTGAGCACTGCTCTGGTGAGCGGGGCCCCAGGTATGCTATGAAAGTTTGTTTTCCTGTGACACAGGCATCCCCACTGGATCTGTGCACCGACAGCTTCTTTCCCAGCAGAGAGTCAGCCCTGGAGGCCAGGTTGCAGTTGATCCACAGCGCCCCTGCTGAGCGCCTGCGGGCCTTGGTGGCAGAGGTGTGGCAGGCCCAGGAAGGCAGAGTGGCTTCCCTTGTCAGCTGGGATCGCTTTACTTCTCTTCAGCAAGCTCAGGTCAGTTTACCTGCATGGTGCAGTATGGGCAGGCATGGCTCCCTATCGCTGGGTGTGTTTGTCAGTTGTTTCAAATGTACAGAGGCATGTTTATGTGTGCATGCACACCTGTATTCAGAGAGACAGATGTGTAGGGGAGTTTATGTGTGAGTAGTGCTTCACCTCCCAGCCAGAGTGCCGCCATTAGTGACAGAAACGTGCTTTATGTCCTTTCAACAGAGTTGTCAGCTTCCTCTCCTTTGACTTGGCACGCGGCAACAACAGGGTCACAACTTCTCTGTCCCTGCAGCTGCTGGCCCTGCCAGTCAACGTTCTGAGAGCTGAGTTCTTATTTCCTCTTCACTGGACATCCTGCAGGTTGCCCACACCAAACTCAGAACTGCCAAAGTGTAGACATCTGACCAAGGAGGGCTGGTTTCAGAGCTTGCCGACTCAGGGGCCCAGTCTAAGCAGCAGAGTCGCCTCTGCTGTAACCCGAGTCCACGTTGACCTGCACATTGGCGGTGCTCTAGGAGCACTGGCGTCTGTGTGCACACTGTGTGCCAGGGGTGGCTAACTCCGTGTGTCTTGTGTTTAGGAGCTGGTCTCCTGCCTTGGAGGGCCTGTCCTCAGTGGTGTGTGCAGGCGCCTGGCTGCTGACTTTCGGCACTGCCGAGGGGGCCTCCCTGACCTAGTGGTGTGGAACTCTCAGAGCCATCACTACAAGGTCAGTACAAAGTTCCTTTGTGATTTTATTAGCAATGGTGTCAGAGACCATACACCCTAGATATTTTAAACATGATGCTGGCAAGTCTGAATTTCTTGAAAGTTTGTAGGCTGAGGGCAGGTGTGAGTAGCTCACCCCCAGGTGAGCAGGTGAGTGGGAGGAATGCGCACGACACAGGCTCCACATTGTGGAGATGACCGTCCATTGTTGCAGCTGTGTTCTGTTGTCAAGACATGTTAGCAGGTCCAGGCTCTAAGAAACAGTGCTGCACAGCACAGCTCTTATCAAGGGGAGGCGGGGGAGTGCACAGCATGTGGACTTGGAAGCTTTTAGGTGCTCGCTGACAGTAAGCACCTTCTAGATGTCCACGGGAGGTCCCTCCTCTCTCACCCTGGGCCCAATCTGCTGCCTGCAGTGGTTGTTTTCCTTATAGTCAGTGCTCTCTCTCAGCACACTTTGGGAACAAATCTTTTTCTTGCTCATATCTCATTGCAGTCTGTCTTGTCTGTTTCCTTAACAGTATCTTTTGCAGAGAAAAATTATAAATTGTAACCAAATTCAAGTGTTCTTCAGTGGATCCTACTTTTGGTATCAAATACCAGAAATATTTGTATAATCTGAGGTCACCAAGAATTTTTTCTGATTTTTATTCTAGAAGTTATGTGGGTCTTGGAATTCATTTTGGGATTTTCTTTTTATCTGATAGGGAGTGATTTTCATATGTATAGCTGAGTGTTCTCCCAGCACTGCTTGTTGAAGACAGCTTTCTCTGCTAACTTTATCAGAATCAGTGATCCACGCGCTGGTCTCTTCTCTTCTCTGGTAGGGGTGAATGGCCATAATTAGGAGGCCTTTGAAATGAGTGGCACAGACTAGATTCCACAGTAAGTGGTCACAATAAGTTTAGATTCAATTGTAAATGTAACAGTAATTGGAAGGTTCAAGTGAAGAACATATCAATCTACTATGTGCTTTGAAACAATTTTTCTATTGTTAAACTAAGAGTCAATTTTAACTCATTCTAAAGACTTTTCTACGGAAAATTTTCTCAATGAATTGTTTATATGTATTTGCTATACAAATACAGTGGTGCCGTGAAATGATCCTCGTACACTGTGTCAATGAAAATGAATATAGCTCATTAGACTGTTTATATAGACTTGAGTTTTCGTAAGATACTAACTTTTTAACATTTTCTCTTTCAGCTGGTGGAAGTTAAAGGTCCCAATGATCGTCTTTCACATAAGCAAATGCTCTGGTTGGATGAACTGCAAAAGTTGGGGGCTGAAGTAGAAGTGTGCCATGTGCTTGCCGAGGGAGCCAAGGGCAGGTGTCTGAGCTAGAAGCTGTAGCATTGAAGATGGGGCCCTACACTGATGAAAGGGTGTTGTACTGTCTCACTCTGACTTGTGATTTACACCTGTACAAGGAGTCATCATTGCAGCCATTGCTTAAATACACTCATTGACTCCACATGAGTTTCTTTAAATGTCAAAATCTTGGTGGTCTTTTTATTTATATTTTTATTCAATTGTGCATGTGTGCGTGTGCGTGTGTGTGTGTGTGTGTGTGTGTGTGTAGAACCAAGGGCGAATTCGGGAACCATCGTGGACGCCTCCACCTCCTCGTTTATTTTACTCTGCCCCGGGATTCACAGGCTCCGCCCTACCAGGACCGGAAACACAAGCCGTCCAGCTTTCACCCAGCGTCTATATGCGGAGTCTAGGATCCGAACTCAGGACCTTCCGCCTGCAAGGCAGACACTTAACCTCTGAGCCACCTCTCCAGCCCCAGTTGGTGGTCTTTTTAGAAGGTGAATGTATCTTTGCTGTTAGATATAAAAAAGCAGCTGAGTAGAATACTTAACCTCACATATGAGAGGCTCTAAGTTCCCTCCCAGCACCAGGGAGGATTATAAAAACAAAACAAAACAAGCATGATTGACAACTTTAGCGATTTTATAGACGTGGCACAAACATTTCTTTCCACTAAGAATTCTGGCAACAACTATTCATGGACTCAAAAGTGCTCTGTTTATTCCAGTTTTTCTTGTCAGAGTTACTGGTTTAAGACCTTAGTCATGTCTCAATGGGTGAGACGCCTGTGCAGAAACCTTGCAACTTGAGTTTAGTCCTCACAGCCTACATGGTAGGAGGAGAAAACCAACTTCCTAGGGCTAATCTCCACATGGTTGCCACAGTTCACATCCCTCCCCTGAAATGAAATATTTGGAACCTCACTCAGCCCTCAGTTGACGGAACCATCCAGACAGCCCAGCTTGCTGTGATGCACTCAGGCCTCCAATACAGCCCATGCTGATGGCGAGAGAAAGTCTGCTGATTGTTGCCTATTTGCTGAAGGCTACTTCCCAAGAAACTTCATTCACGAATTGAGCTGCTGAATACCAGGCACAGTCCGTGAAGAAATTAGGAGGTAAACACAGGCTTCTCCTGTAGTTAGGAGAACATGACAGACTAATTGCAATGTAACATAACAGATGGTAGAGGACAGGCATGCAGCACTCTGCAGGCCGAGTTAGAAGGAATATCCAGAGTCCAGGAGTCTAAGACCAGTCTGGGCTGCAGAATGAGATTGTCTCAATATAAAAGCACTTTGTGAATGCTGTGTTCATCTCCTATGGAAGAACTAAATTAGTAAACTGTATTAGGATAAAACCCAAAGAGATTTGCTTCTATTTGTGATGTAGTTCAAGGGGCAGGGGACTTTCTAGCTGCATTAGTATAATTGTCAGCAGGTATGAAGGACTATCCAAGACAATGAATCATGTACTTTATGATTCTAGGCTTTGCCTCCTTATTGTTTCTTCATAGTGAAAGAAAAAGCAAGCCTAGTCCCCTCAGGTTTATTTCCCTATCCCACTGACTCCTAGCAATCCAAAGCTGCTTCCTTTGGAACAAAGCTCTCATTTAGTTCAGATCGGATTATGGCTGGCGGGACTCCTTGGTAGGCTGTGATGTCAACGTCCAGTTTTGACTAGTTCAAAGCTCACAACTACCTCCCCTAGCTGGTTCTCCATGCTGTAGCGCCAAAATTCATAACCCAATTATTACAAGGTTATTATGGAGGAGAGTAAATCTTTTCACGATCTGGTAGATATTTTGGCAATGTAGGAAAAAAACCTGGATTGGGAGATAGTATATAATATACAGGGCAGTTAGTATATCTTGAACAAACACAACCTGTATTATTCAAGGAGAAAATGTCCTCAAGTTTCAGTGCTAAATTGGGTAAAGTTCGCAGGCTTCTTGTCTGAAGAACTGCCTATGATAACGCTGATGTGTGCAGTGAAGGTCCTGGGACAGGCTGGCTTGTGTTGGCTCCTGAGATGCTGGGCATCTCTTCCTAATTTAGTTCAGGGATATCACCATGGTAGTTTGAAATCGACCAAGATGGAACTATTTGTTCCTTATAACAGAAATTAACAAAAAGTAGCAGGTTTTCCCACACCACAGCCAGAGAACTGTTTCTTAAAACATTTACCAACATTCCACTGTCTTTATTAACTTCTTAATAAAACATAGTGAAAACAAACCAAACCACAATGTCAGTTTCTAATTCTGTAATTGTGTACTCTTACCAGTGGGTAAGCATGGTGTCAAAGCACATTATCCCGTCTTCTTGTAAATATCCTTAATGACTAGAGTGAGGTGATTTTTTGACATGGGCATTGTAATTAAAATAAGGCTGCTCATTGTCACTAGTGAACTGAATGCTCTCAGGTTGTAGAAGGGGCGTGGAAGATGGTCCTGCTCATCCATGGATTCCAAAGCCTTCTTGGAGAAACCAGACTCTCCAGTGCTTACGTGTACGGAAGAGAGGACCACTTAGGAACACTGATGCCCATATGGTTCTGAACTGCTGTGCGGGTTGTCACTGCTCACTATCCTGTTTAGAGGGCATGCAAAAAAAGCAGAGGACATAAGCAAAGGTGAGAACAAAGCCTTCCCATGTCAGCCCTTTGCTTTTGTGAGTGGTTTCACAGTGAAAACTACCACGAACAGTTTGAAGGGAAATTTTATTTAACAGTCAAATTTCCTTCACATTCACTTTGCTGAACAATATTCTATATTCTTGATCATCCTACGTAAGTTCATCAATTTTAGGCACAAAGGTTCAGTTTCCTTGTAAAATCAAGTTTTAACTACTTAAAAGTTATTGCTGTAGCAAGTAGACTTTGTTATAAGGTATGTAGAACAGCTTCGATCTCCTGTTAGTACAAATTAATGTCCTTTAATTAAATAAAGTTAGACTGTGAGACACCACACCTTTAGGTGTTTTGCTGAAAAGTCCATTGCCATCAGGTCTCTGTGGATTCCACCAGCACGGCTCTGGCCACGGGGACCCGGGAAAGGACTTCAGGCTCTTTGGTACACTGCACAAAGTCATGCTTACTAGTTCTGCCACCAGAGTGGACTGGAACAGAGGTGCTGCACAGCTTTCCAAAGGGCCCGACTGTGAGTTGTTTTTTCATACCGCGCACAATAAGCTGTGGCACAATAATCATGACAGAACAACTCAGCAAGAAATGTACTTGCATTTCGCCATACAAAAATAGCAATTCTCTATTTTAAAGTGTTAACAGTACCTAATCATTTTGTAATTTTACAAAATTATTAAAGGAGCTGAAATAAATTTTCGAAAATAAGTTTAGAACATGTAATAATAAAAAAGCAGCTGAATGAAAAGGGAGAATTGGGACTTTTGAGTTGCGGGATGTGCTACGATGTCAGGAATCAGGTGGTTTTCAGTCAAAGACAGTAATGATACTTGCATAAACTGAAAACAGCCCTTATTATAAAAGCAATAAGTAGGTATAACGTTAGATTGGCCACAAGACTTCTTCCTAAGATTTTTTGCCCTGTTAAATCCAGAGAAATTACTAAAACATTTTTAAATGACAGATAATAGAAGTAGAAATAGCTTTCAGTATATATGCATATGCAGATAGTAAAATACCATTTTTGAAAAAAACCTGTTTTGGAAAGGGAAATAAACTAAATACTTTACTATGAAAAATTTTAAAATCTTACAGAGAGGATTTTAAAAAACTTTCACAAATATGAAAATATTCATTTTCACACAAGGACCAGAGGGGTGGTGTGGTGGGGAGCTAGTGCTGAGTACCACTGCTAAGCTTCTAAAGGACACTGAAAAGTTGGCAAGATGCTTATCACAGTGTGGAACAAGGTGCTTCAGAGGAGTGCACCACAGGAGCTGCTGTGTTTGCTCTTGGTCCTCTGCTGCCAAGTGGGGGGGGGGCAGAGGCTCATCATTATGCAAGTGGTGAAAATCTTTTTCCTCCTCTCTGCTCTGTGCACTTGCCCATCTTGAGACTCCGCCACTTATCTAGGGTAGGTGCTGGCCACCAGCAGTGTACCAGCTGGAATGCTCACGGAGAGACCCTAGGAAGCCCCTGGCAGCCTATGGTCTGTCTGGCATGCTCTACTCCACGGCATCAGCATCCAGGCTACCACGAAGGCTCCATATCTGCTGTCAAGCAGCCCCAAGAGTTTGTGTAAGATTAGCACTCCATGGGCTGCAGGTGAATAGTGGGACAAAAATGTAGCTCTGGAGACTCCAGCTCTTGATACGAAACTTGTGGGGAAAAACAAAAACAGAAACAAACCTACTTTCGATATTTAGTGAGATTCTATCATCCTAATTTTAAGAAATGAAATTATATTTTTCTTAATCATATTTGTTATTCATACCTTAATTATCAAAGGCACTTCTAAGGTTTAATTATAGTGAATGCCTTAAAGTCACAGTATGTATCATTTTAAAGTTGGTTGTGCAGAATTAAAAGCAAAACCATGATTTGAGAAAACACAGTGATCTAAGGCCCTGAACAAGAGGAAGTAAAAAACAAATTTTGTCCTCAGAACACACAACCATCATCAGATCAGTTCAACTAGGAGATCACAGAAATTGACAGAAATACACATAAATACCCAATGCCTGGTGGGAGTTTTATGAGATGTTCCTTAAACATATTAAATACTAATTTGCTAACTTTCTCTTGTCACCTTTGAGCTGCAATCTGAACATCAGCTAATGGTTAGCTGGTGGCAGGAAAAATGGATACAGACAAAATAAACATAGCAGAGAAAACCTCACTGGTAAGGTCAAAGTGATCACAGCAGGGGAGAGTGTGCTGCAAATCACCCGAATGGCAAGGACAGAGGACACAAAAAACAAAATTACATTTCTCCTTGAAATAACTAAAGGGAGCATGATTCAACATCTTTTAAATATTAGTGCAAATTTCTTAGATAGAAAACTATCAGCTTTAAGTGCCTTGTTTAGCACTTTCAATTGAAAGGGAAAAATTTACAGCTTCCCTAGAAAGGTTCAGAAAACAACAGTATTAGTCCTCATTTGCTAGTGTCTCAGTAGATAACCAAATTTTGGCCCCACTTAAAAATTTGCTTAAAGGTGTTCCTGAAATACTTCGTCTGCATAGATTTCCAACAGGAGAAAATGGAAATGAAGAGGTGAGGAATTCCGGGGTCTCTAGGGCATCGTGTGGGCCTCTGGCTCTGAAGTACATCCTGCTCTGGTCCAGCTCAGAGTAGCAGGCTTCCAAGGGGTCGCTCCGCTGCTGCCGCAGCATTCTGCTGAGCACATCTACCTCATCGGCCAGGAGGGATAGCTTGTGGAAGGCCATTATTGAACCCCCGAGGTTGATCTGTGCCTCAGGGACCCAGCGGAAATAGCACAGTTTCCAGAGTTTTATGTGTGTTCCAGAGAGCTGTGGCAAGATAACGCCATGTAGGTTGGCTGGTTTGGAAAACCACTCTCTGAAATACTGTTCCATCCCACTGTTCTGGCTGCCCGCGTGCTGAAGAGTGTCTGGCTTGAGTTTCAGTATCAGTGAGTTTCTCCGAGGAAGGAATTCTTGATCAGTGATGATTCCATTCTTTAAGGAAGATGGCATTCCTCTCAGTGTGGAGCTGTAGCTTTTCTGCAAGAAGACAGGCCATGGTATTACTTCACTGGGACATCCATGTTTCAAAACGAATGAATCTGCGAGAGCATTATGACGTGGGTTCTAATGGGCAGCAAATGGGCCTTCACCTTGCAGCACCTTTCCTTTGTTTATTCTAGTCCTTCCTAGAGTAACGCTGTTCTTGAGTCTTGCCTCCAGGGCTATCATGTCAGGGAGGGCGGAAGGTCAGCCTATTCGTGTGCTTAAGTACATGCTCATGAGACTTTTGGGTTATAGAAAACTATGCCTGGTTAATTCTAGAAACAATGGACAGGCTACACAGGACTGAGGAGAAGAGCTGCCATCTGTCAGTTCTCAGATGCTGATTATGTCTTAAGAACACCAACATCAAGAGGAAAAGTCCCGACACTTGAATCAGTTAAAAAGAGACTAATCCCTCGGGACATGCATTAACTGTGCCTCCAAGTGACTTTGTTTTTAATCCTGTATTTACAGAAACTGTCTAGTTGTATGAGAGCAGACATTGCCAGCATGCTTCTGGAATTTACCTTTGTGCGTCTGAAAGTCTTTCCAGAGCCATTCTGTACACAAGGCGTGCTCTTGCCGATGTAGAAAGGGTTGTGAAAAAGAGTGCGGTCTTTTGCTGTGAACTGAAGAGACCAGTCCCAAACTGAAGGGAATTTTAAGCCCTTTTCATCACCCAACTGAATGTTTTTGCTTATAGCAAATTCCTGGAAGGTAAGACATTGGAACATGTATTAGAAGATGTACACCTCCATCTTTTGTTATGCGTCCATCCTCAAAGCCCCCATCACTTGGTGTGAGGTACCACAGCACCTGCTCATGCTCCCTGCCTCTGCACCCAGGAACCTGTGTCCTGTAGACACTAGGGTGGCATTATCATGACACTGCAAAGCCTTAGAGCATGCTGATAACCTTATTCTGTCTTGACACAGTCTGATGACCTCGGTCCCCACACAGCAAACAGCAACCAAAGCCGAGTGACAACCACATCCTCCCCGTAGGCAGAGGATAAACATGGGGCTCCTCTGAAAACAATCCCTAGGCCTTCTCTCAAACTACAGTCGTCCTAGTGACACAGAAAAGGGACCTTCATCTGAGCAGAGTGACAAACGTTGCTGCAATAAGTTTACATATTTCAAAGAAAAATTTAAATGTACTTGGTGCGTGATGAGTTTGTACCAATGTGAAATAGAAAGCTGAATAAACCTTTTAAAAATGCCCTATATTGAAGCTTGAGCCCCTACTAGAGCAGACAACCCAAAGGGAATCTGGTGTCCCACACAAGCAGACAGGCATGAGGGTGGGAGTAAGGAGAGGGTGTGAGAGGAGGGGGAGGGACAACCACTCCTTGTGTTTTATAAAAGGAAGAATAAAAGGAAGAATCTTGGTAATAAAAACAGTTCCTAAAGGAACTACAGATTAAAAAAAAAAAACGAATTCCATTCTGTACCTTTTAGTTTTTTCTATCCTATACATTCTATTTATAAAAAACGTCAAGAATTTGTTTGAAATTAGGAAAAGGTAAACACAGATGCCTTCAGGAGCAAAGAGCCCCAGGGCATTATGAACATGCCAGATGTGCTCCCTGCCATGATGGTGACAAAATCACTGAGAAAGTGCCACAATTGTAGATTGCTTCTACCTCCCTTTTTGCTTCCCTCTTGGATTTCCCAGGCTCTGCCTACCAGGGCTAAAAGTGCAGGTCACTACTATTTCTGCCTGGCATTTTTATATGCGACCTGGGATCTGAACTTGGGACCTTCTGAAAAGCAGAATCTTAATCCCTGAGCCATCTCTCTAGCCCAAGAGAAAAACTCTGAGCTAACCAATTTTTTATTTTTAAAAAGTGTAGCTCTAGGACAAGAGAAAAGGAAAAGCACATGCAAAAATGTCTAAGAAATAAATATCCACCATGTGCAGAACCCAGTGAAGGAAACTAGTTAAGTAAATAATGGTGCCTCTGATAGCCATAGTTCTCCACTCAGGTGCAACCCCCTCTCATGTTACCAGACCCCAAAGTTGATACTCTCTTACTGGACACGTTGATTTACTAAGGCTGTAGGCATTTCAGCCTCCTGTTTTTTTGCAAGCCTACACTGCATGTGTGCACAGAGCCTAGCCATGAACATGGGTAAATGAAGGGAGGTTGGGAGAGCTGAGGGAGGTAACCAAAGCCCAGGAAAGCATATGCGCATAGCAAAGAAAAGTACCAATATGATGGCAGCATGCAAATGATGAGGAGCTAGTTAGTCTTCCCGGCCTCAGGAATCTCCGGGCTCATCACTGATTCTCGGGTTCATATTTGGAAGGTTAAATCCTTATAGAGGTAAGCATTGGATAAGTCCTCTCCTCTACTGCAGCAGCTTGGAGGGTGCACGCTGTCTCACAACTATAGGAGCACTTCATCAGTCTCCAGGACACATGTGTATGTTCTTGTATACAACTTTTTCTCACAGAGTAAGATCAAAGGCACAACTGTCAGGTGGATGGATTCACTCTGCAGATGAAAAACCTGGGCTTACAGGCTTTTTTTCTGAAAGAACTGCAGGCCTAGTATTTTCAACACCAGGGCCAAAACCAACTATCTGTGGCCCCAGGCCATACTACCTAGCCAAGGCCTCAGCACCAAGGTTGTATGTAGCTCCTTGAGCTCACTGTGTTGATAATCCCTACTTTGTCTTCAAGTCTGAAGGAGCTGCCTTTTGGCTTCTCTCCACAACTGTTGCAGCATTTTGGGGCTCCTCCCACTGTAGGTTCACACGGGGTGAGACAAAGCTTGTGGTTCAAGAAAGCTCTCCCACTGCTAGGGAGGGGCCAAATGCTCTCCTTAGTACCCAGTGACTGCTTTCTAGTTCCATGAGCTGTTGTCAGAAACACAATCCCAGAGCAACTGCCATGTGACTTGAGGGACTGTAGCGTATAGTAACAGTCTATGCAGAGAACCACAGTCTAGTGCCTTGTCTACCTGTCTTAAACTTCCTACCTTACAGCTCTTGAAGAACCAGCTGAAAGACAGCTTTAATTCTACTGATGTATATAACATCTTACAACCATTAGTTTCTGTGCGGCATGAACAGGGCACACTGGTGGTGTAGGCCACCATTCCATCTACTCAGGAGGTTGAGGCAGGATGGCAAGTTCAAGGCCTGCCTGGGCCAGAGTAAGCTCAAGACAAGTCTCAGTACTCAGCCAGACATTGTCACAAAATTGAAAAAAAAAAAGGGGAGGAGGGGATAAAGGTGGCTTGGGGTTGAAGCTCAGTGTTAGAGGGCTTGCCCAGCATTTGCAAGATCCAAAGGTTATATTTAAAGAGATTAAAGTAATTTATACTAATGTATTTGTTTATGATGAACAATTTATAAATACTAATGTATAATGTTAATAAAACTATCTCCTAGATTGTTGTCTTTAAATAACGCATTCAGAAATTGATTTGAAAAAATACTACCTTTGAAGTACATTTTTAAAAATTTGTTTGTATTGACAGCTTCCCTCCCTCCCACTTCCCGTTCATCCCCTCCCTTCCCGTTACCATTCCCTCCCATCCTTCTATCTGTACGCTTTTACGGGCTCCAGGGTTCACTCTGGTTTGTCTGTTCCTGTGGGGGCTCAGGCCTCCATGGTTTTTCAAGTTACCTCTCTTCAGGCCACCCCACTGATAGGTGCATTTCCTTTCATTAATCCAGCTTCAGACCCAAAGATTTCCATTGTAAGTTCCCTTTCTATGGGTATGTTAACAGCCACCTACAGAGCAGTTTGATTAAAATACATATTTTAAGTATATAGGTAGCCAGCCTTTGGTCGCAATCTCAATGCTGGAAACAACAAGAGCAGCTGCAGTCAGTCACCACTTACTGTGCTTTGCTTCACTCGCTGATGGGGAGAGTTGAACAGGAAAGTGCCGAAGAGGGAGATCCGCGTGCTGTCGCACAACACTGCCAGGTAGGTCTCGGAGAACTCGAAGGCAGCTGGGTACTGCTCCAAAAGTTGCCATGTGGTATCCAAGAACAGCAGAAACAAGGGGGACTAACAGAGAATGGGGTGACTTAACACTGTTTCCGTTTGTCCACATTAGTTCTCAGATTTATTGCTGATATTACAGAAGAAGCCAATAAGACATCAATCTACATTTAAAACACTTGGCTGAGCTATGGTAGTGTGAACAGACTCAGCTCATCTATGTCAAACCAGAGCAGCCATGTTCAATCGCAATAAACATAAATCTAGTACATGTGATAATGGTAATGAAAACCAATGAGTGTACTAGTATGAACAGGAAGAGCAAGCCATGTGGTTGAACATGACCTGAAAGCCATTTTTTAGAACAGAAAGCAAAATGCTCACCTAAATTCTTTTACTTGACTTGTATGTTCAGCATCTAGAAAACTTCCTGGAGTTTCGGAGATCAGCATGGCATCAGCCCCCAGACCATGTGTCGTGTATCCCCCTCTCCCCCAGGCAGCAGCTGCTGTTTCCATACACTCTTACAAGTCTGAAGCACAGCGGAAAGAAACCCCCTGCTACCTGCCCCATAATGAATCACAGCACCTCCCACAATCTAACTCTGATGTCAAATAGGTGACTACAGAGATGGTTCTCTCATATCTTGTTTCTAACGCTTATGGTCTATTTAAGGACCTACATAAGATTTTCTAAAAATGACTTTCAGTTAGTTCTGACATGTGTTCTAATGTGTATTAGTTGTATAAGATAGGGTATTTCATCATGACATCTCCATATGTGTCTATAAAGTACTCTGTCTGCCACTTGCCCTCTTAGGTTTCTTCCTACTCCTGCCAGCTCCTTCCCATTCCCTAAAAGTCCTTCTTTAGCTTGCTTGTCTTTTGTTGCTTTCCCCACATGAGAAGATCTTTCTGAGTCTAGCTTATTTTGCTCACATCAGTATCTCTACTTCTATCCATTTCCACTCATTTTATGGGCAGAATATCCTGTGTTGTAACTAAATGATTCCTCATAGACGTGTCCAAGGCTCAGTTCTCAATTAAGTTGACACCTGTAACTAACTGTACTTTCACAATTTCATGTATTAAACTCTTTGATTCCTTTTGAGTTTTTTTTTTTTTTTTTTGGCAGGCTCAGAGGTAAAAATGAGTTTCAGTCTTCTAAATGTATATATCTGGTTTCCCCAGCAAAAATTAAAGAGCGTTTCTCCTCCAATCTATGTTTTCAGTACCTTTGAAAATCAGACAGCTGTGTCAACAGTGTTTATTTATGGGTCCTCTATTTCTATTCTGTTGGCCTCACAGTTCTTTGTGCTAGGTCCATCCTGCTTTTGTTTTGCCTGCAGTGAATTTGAAGCTTTTTGTTTGTTTGTTTTAATTTTATAGTTAAAGAATTATGTCCTAAACTTTAATCTGTTTTGGAAAATGTTCCATGGATTGCTAAGGAAAAAATGTGTATCCTGCAGCTCTTGGGTAGAAGATCGTATAGATGCCTATTAAATACATTTATTTATAGTGTAAGTGCAGTTTGTCTGCATGTTGCCAATAAATTCACAACTTAGAGGAACAAGGGGATTTTATTCTTGCTCACAATTCTCCATTACAGTGCACAGCTCAACTTTTCAGGAGCTCACACCAATACCAGGAACTGATTATATCATATCCACAGGAATTGCTGAGAGAGGGGAAAACCTCTCACTTACTAGACTGCAAGTCTGCTAAAGTATGCCACCGATTCTACCAGCTCACACCATCCTATCCATCTTATCCATGGTCTCACCCACTATGGGCTGGGTCTTCCCTCATCAAGTAGTTATTCCCCTGTAGGCTTGTTCAGTGCTACCTTGACTACCAATTCTTCATTAGCCCTCAATTGTCAAGTTGACACCTATACCTAACTAGCACAGTAGTTTAATTCTGATGTATCTTTGTTCCCGTTCCCCTCTATATCTGGGTGATCTATCTATTTAGGCAAGAGTGTAGCAGCTACTTTTCTCATCACTGGGACCAAATACCCAGCAAGAAGCAGCTTATAAAAGAAGTATTATAAGAGAAATATATTTTGGTTCCCAGTCTGAAAAGTCCATGGTGGGGAAGCATGGCAGTGGTGGCTTTATGGCAGCTGTAACATCTGCTTGCTCACATCTATGCAGATCAAGAAGCAAGGACAGACAGGAAGCAGGGTTAGGTTTGGCTCACTTTCTATAGTGAGGCCCTACTATCGAAAGGTTCTACTGATGAGATGGAGAAATAGGAAATAAACCTCCCTTTCCCAGACTGTTAACTTTTCCCCTCCCTTATTTAAGCTCCATAGATAGCCTCCATAAATCTCTTATCAGAGGACATGGTTACAACCATCCCAAATGACAGAGATTCCCATCTTGCCTGACAACTCAGTTCCCTTAGCTTCCTACCGCATCTGGCTTAAAAAAATTCTGTCCTCCCTACCATCATAGTGGTAACTATGTTGCCAACTCCTACCTGCTGAATTGTCCCCTTCTCCCCCACCCCCACTTAACACAGCTCCATCTGGACTGTGAGGGGCTTGGTGTCTTCATTTTCTTTGCTTGGTCCTGCTGCTTCCCTAACATCCACAACCACTCAAAACAGCAGTACCAGCTGAGGATCGAGTTCTAACACACCAGATTGCAGACATTTCATATCCAAACTATAACCCATAGCTCCCATAAGTTCATGCCCAGCTCATAACACAAAATATGCTCAGTCCAACTTCATAAATTTCCATAGTCTTACAGTTCTAATTCTACTCAAAAGTCTCAAGTCCAAACTCTCTTCAGTCTCAATGGTGAGCTTCTGTCAAATGAAAAAAAACAATAGAGCTGAAGAGATGGCTCAGGGTTCAGATCTCAGATTCCATGTAAAAAAGCCAGGCAGAAATGGTGGTGGCTAGCTCTGGTAAACAGAATGATTCCTGAAGTCACCCTTGGGCCTCCATAGGACACAAAGTGTCCTCTGATGCAGATATAGACATTTAACACACACACATGTTAAAACCAAAACAAAAAAACAAGGGCTGGAGAGATGGCTCAGGGATTAAACTTCTGCCTTAGAAGTAGGAAATCCTGAGTTTGGATCCTGGATCCCACATAAAAATGCCACACAGAAATGGCCTGAATGTCTGGTCCTGGAAGACCAAGCCTGGTCTAGAGCAAAGCAAATAGGAAGTAGAAACAATCTAGGGTGAGTCCTGAAGTCACCCTTGGGCACACACAGTGCCCTCTGATATACACAGACACAGACAATAAATAAATAAATAAATAGATAGATAAACAAACAAACAAACAAACAAATAAATAAATAAATAGCAAAAACCTCCAACACACAATGGAATGGAGTAAACATCCCCAATCCAAAAGACCTGTTATACAAGAAAAGATTGGACTAAAGCAAGAATGAAAACGAGGCAAAACCAAGTCCTCAGTCCCATGGTCAGAACTTACAGTGCTTCAGGGATCATCTATGCTCTAACTGGATTCAATAGCGCTGCCCAACTCTGTGGTCTATGACACACATGACCTCTCCCTTGGATTTCTCTCCATATCCCCTTCCAGTGCCTATATCTGTCCTTGGGAAATGACCCATGTGTTCTGATAGCTCCAATATTCTGAGATCTCCACTGCAACTTAGACTTCACAACTTCACATAAAACACTCAGACTGGCACAAGTCTCTGTGATTTCCCCTCCCCTATTCTTGTACCTAGCTTGCCCACAAAGTCATCACCTTGTAGACCATGCCAAGGTGTAATGACAGTTCAGACTGTAGTGTGAAGTCTTTGGACTGTAACACAGGGGCCTCTGAGTATTTTTGCAGCTAAAACTGGGAAAATGCTCCCCTGCCTGCCATCTTCCAGGATACCCTGAAGGCTCTTTCATATTCTTCTTTGTATTGTTACACACTTTAGCTCTTTTTTTTTTTTTCATATGAGTTTGGGTAGTTCTTTTTTTATTATTATTATTTATTCAACTGTGCACATGTGCGTGTGTCTGCGTGTGTGTGTGTGTGTGTGTGTGTGTGTGTGTGTGTGTGTGTGTGTATGTATGTGTGTGTGTAGAACCACGGATGAATTCGGGAACCACCATGGACGCCTCCACCTCCTTCTGCCCTGGGATTCACAGGCTCCGCCCTACCAGGACCAGAAGCGCAGGCCGCCCCTGCTTCCGCCTGGCGTCTATACGTGGGATCTGGGATCCGAACTCAGGACCCTCCGCCTGCAAGGCGGAGGCTTAACCCCTGAGCCCCCTCTCCAGCCCCCACACTTTAGCTCTTGATGGGTGAGATCTTGCTCTCAAAGTACCTTTCCTTTTGTCCAATGCTGAGTTTCATAAGGTTCCATTTTTTTCTAGAATTATAGCTATAATAGTGCAGGGCCATCCTAGGTTTTAATCAGGTTCAAAATTTCTATGAAACTACACATTTCTGTCCACAACTTTAAACTAGATTCATATTCCTTTCCTTGCCAGACTGCACGTTTTTTCATTTCTTTCTTCTCCACCCTTTGCTTTCTCACTGTAAATTTGAGTAAATGAAGTGAACAGTAACCATGACACAGCCTGAGTGTTCCGCTGTCTTGAAATTTCTTTTGCAACAACTTTTTTCAACTCTGCCTGACTCAGACGTTCAGGACCTGAATGAAACATAAGTGATACTCCTCCTCCTATTCTAAATTGTCTTATTACCTTCAGCTATTTACTTGTATTTTGTTTTTGAATTCATGTGTTCAGTATTCTCCTCTTTAAATTTATGTATTACTCTTATAACTATTCTTTTTAATTTGTCAAGAATTTCATCCACTTCATTATCATTAGAATCAGTGACTATGTTCACTTTGGGAGGCTTTTTTCTGTTTGCTTCTTTCTTGTGTTTGTGGGGCCAAGTTATAGCCTAAGAGTATTCATCTCCTGCATAGTTTCATTTGAAGTATTCATCAAGGTTCCGGTGACTTGCTTGTGGCATGGTTTGGATGTAATTTCTTATAACTGAGCTGGGAGTGTAACTAGTGAGTTAAAAAACCAAAGCAATATGCTCAGGGCACTGGGCCAGATCAGTACCAACAAGAGGTAAGAAAACAAACTACAGTAGCAACAGCAACTCATAGTAAATTCCTTAAAGGGTAGCTACTCTATTCTCAAACATGCTAAAAACCAAGGGATCCCACTACTCTGCCATCCTTACCTCTATAACTTTCTTTTTAATATTTTTACTGGTTCTTTGACAACTTCATACACATATACAATGTATCTTGATCACATCCAGTCCCTACTCCTCAGAAAAGTTCTATATAATACACATCTTTGAGTTTCTCAGCACTCAGCCCAGTGCCTTGCACTTCAGTTAGTACCAACTGCATATAAGACAGTGGTCTATGTACCAGGACCAGAAGTGCAGGTCACTGTTGTTTTCACCTGCCATTTTTACATGAGACCTGGGATCCAAACTCAGGACTTTCTGCTTGTGAGGCAGAGTCTTAACTCCTGAGCCATCTCTCTGGCCCTGTGATAACTTTTTGTAAGCACATTGTGATAATTAAGCCTAGGTGTCAACTTGACACACCTGGTATTAACTAAGAGGGGCTGAGACCGCATCTGCAAGGATCAACTGAGATCACCTGATAGGATTATATCTACCCTAGATCCTATGAGACCTCCACAGATCTCATAGGATCCTCCCAGTACTGCATTATATAAAAAGAAGCCAAGATCGGGCTGGAGAGGTGACTCAGGGGTTAAGCCTCTGCCTTGTAGGCGGAAGGTCCTGAGTTCGGATCCCAGATCCCACGTATAGACGCCAGGCAGAAGCGGGGGCGGCCTGCGCTTCTGGTCCTGGTAGGGCGGAGCCTGTGAATCCCGGGGCAGAGTAAACAAGAAGGAGGTGGAGGTGATCCATGGTGGTTCCCGAATTCGTCCGTGGTTCTACACACACGTGCGCGCACACACACACAATTGAATAAATAGTTATACCAGATTAGGTTTATAGCAGCTTCAAGTTGTATTAAATGTTATTTTGCTTTATGTAATACTGTTATAAAATAAAGTTTTGTTTATTCTCTAAAAAAAGAAAAACAATTGAATAAATAATAAAAAATAAAAGAAGCCAAGAAAGAGAAGAGATGCTTCTTGCAGTTATGCTAGGAATCGCTCTACTTTCCAACCGCCCGGTTTCTTTGACCCTCTAGCCTTCCAACTCTCCAAGTCGCCGTCACCTAGACTAAAGACTAGGAATTCTCCAGCCTTCAGCCATCCCCTACTTCACTACCCAACTGAGCAGCTAGCTACTGGCAGCCATTGTTGGAACTACCTCGGCTACTGGCAGCTATTGCTGGACTACCTCAGCCATATCTGTAAGCCAAATCAATAAATTTCATATATATATTCCGTGACTCTAGAGAACCCTGACTAATATACTCATCAATTTGTATTCTAATCTATTAGTTAGCCTTTGAATTAGGAAGCTAAGATATATTAAATACAATACTGAAAAATAGAAAAAAGACATCCCCTTTTGCCCAATCACAAAATTAATCTCCTATGACTCATTCATATTTAAAAAGTGCTAATAAGAGCAAAAAAAGTGCTAATAAGGCATTAAGACTAATTACCTCTTTCTCCGATCTCTTCAGGTGGTTACATCTGTCTAGGAACTGATATCCTGCCATGACCCATTCCTTCTGCACCAGACTCTGAAATCCATTAATTGTCCTAAAGTATGGATCCATCATCACTTGAATAAGAGAAGCTACAAGACAGCTCAAATCTCTTCCCTCCTCCTCTGTCAATAAAATGGAAAGACAATGATTATAATAAAGAGAAATCCTGGAAGGAAGGTTAGAAAATTCAGTCGAAGACTGAATTAGCTATATAAGAAAATTTAACTAGATTCCAAGAGTTCTCAAATATTTAAACTTTCGGGTAGGTCTTTTATGCATCAGCACTCGGCAAACAATAACAGTTCTTTGCTCGCACTTCGTACGGTTCAGTGGTTTGAGTGGAAGATCTCTCTAGAACATGTTCTATGACAGTTTTCTCAGGATATTAAGTGTGTGTGACGGCGCTTATGCTCTGAAGAATGAGTGTGCAGGTCAGAGGACTTCTGGGAGTTGACCCTCTCCTTCCACCTTGATGAAGCAGGACTGCTTACTCACGGTTAGCTGGCTACCAGGCAGTTTTCCTGTCTGCACCTCCCATCTTGCTCTAGGTACAGGCATTACAAATGTGACCAATGGTTATGGCTTTCTAGGGGTTCCAAGGATTAAACTCAACTTGTCAGGCTTGAGCAGCAAGTGCTGAGCCATTTCTGTTTTTATATGTCTCAATTTTAAACCTACAGAGCTCAAAACATTGTGGTACTGACATGGATCAATGAAATAAAACAGTTCAAAAATAAACCCTCAACATTGACTTTTTTACTCAAATGATGGGCAGAATCTATCATGTTTGGGGAAACTACGTACTATAAAATAAGACAGCTGAGGTGAGGTATTTTATAATGTGTACAGTCAGTCACTGAGGTGGGCTGGCATAAAATGTTCAAGAATTATTTGAATTACCTTGCAGGACTACCGAGAGGTGCTTGCTTTCTAGCATGTACACAAGTTCAGCTGAATGTTTAAGGAAGGCCCTGCAAAGAGAGGAAAAAACACTGTTAAACATCAAACACTTAACTACAAATGTATCTTAGAAGTGCTCACAAGTGAACAACCTATACACATTTCATTCACTAACTAAAAAAACATTCTCTACCTTTATAAATTTTTCCACATTAACACAAATGCTTCTCTAGCTTATTATATATGCTCTTTTTTGAAAAAAATGGTAACTCTATAGAGTTGAAGGTAAGAATTGTGGTTCTCAGAGAAAGGGACTGGTAGAGGGGCTCAACTACACAGGCAGTTCAGAGAACTTACTGCAGAGAGCTACATGTTATGATGTGGACAGTTGTTCTGTGTATCTACGTGAGAGATGAAAGTGCACAGAATTATATGCAGTGAACACACAGGACAGGATATACACACTGATGAAATCTGTAAACTGTACCAATGTCTACTTTCTGGATTTTTCTGTATTCTAGTTATGTAAGTGATTACCACTGGTTAGTGTGGGGTAAAGAGGACATGGCTTGCTGTGCTTACACATATTTAAAAATAAAAATTAAACAAGGAAAAGTTGACAAACCTGACATATTCTAACCACCGAGTACTTTCCAGTGAAGATAACCATTTCTCTTCAGTTTCTTCAAAAGGCTCTGTAATATATATGTAAATAAAATATGTGTATGTGTATATATATACACACACATAAATACATACACACATATTTATATAGTTATAAGGCTTTTTAAACTTAATTTCACATGTTCAATATCAGAGCTCAGAGCACATGTATTTAAAAGTTAGCTTTAAGGAAGGGCCATGCATTTTTACTTCAATAACCTAAATAAATAGCTAAGAAGGTATTTTCCCATTCTTTTCTTAAGAGTCCTGCCATGTAGCCAAGGTTGGTAACTGATCCCTGACCCTCCTCCTCAATCTCTCAAAGGTGGGTGTTACAGGGCTATGCCATTGCACCAAAGTGATGCACAATTCCAGATCAGAGGAAAGCATCCCCTTGGTTCTTAGCTTCTACCTCAGATAGCCCAACTAACTCTATACCCCAAGGGCTGCTGATTCTTGGCTTTCTAGCCAACCCATACTTAGCTAGATTCTGGCCCTCTGTATACCTGTCCAGACACTACCCAGCCCACTTCAATTTTTCTGATCATTTCTTGACCTCTTCCCAACTGCCACAGCCTCTCTGTAGTGGCTTTGGGGTGTTTATCACTGTCCTGTTCTGGATATGGATGAAAAGACAGGACCCCAGCCTAGCCATGCAATCCTTCCAAAGCAGAGCACTCATCACTCAAGACTCTGCTATCAGTTTTCATGTATCACAGGAGTTTTCTCAAGAAGGGTCCATGCTATGCCAAAGGTGCCTTCATGCTACATCCTCCTCAGGGCACAGTGAAAGTATACTGAGTCACTGATCTTAAAACCATACATACTAATTGGTGAGCACTTTCAAAGGTGTGTGCTACAACTCTCATGATGGCAAGAAGATTAACAGGCTTTTTTCCCTCTCCAAAACAAAAGGCAGTTTAAGCTTCATTTTCTAGAGACTGAGTGGATGACTGTCTCTATAAATGCATCTCTGTATCACTTTCCCCCAATGGTTCTCATATGCTTCTGTACTGTCCACTCATTATATACACACAGACAATAAAAATGTGATTACCATTTACACACAGTTGCTTAAGTTTCACAAACGCCGCTTGTATTTCTTGAATGCTGGGTAAAATCTTATCTAAATCTGATTTGTAAACATCACTTCTCTGTGGATGACTTTTAGTTATTGCATTACAAATCCTAGGAAAGATAAATCCTCTTGTTATTATTAATTCACTTCACCAACAATGAACATTTAACTCTATGCTAAGGCTGGGATACAGAGACAACAAGACAGGCCAGTGCTCTGCCCTCATGGAGGTTACATTCCTCATAGGCCTACTGAGATGGAAATAAAAAAGAAATTAGCCTACAAAGAATGGCCTGGATGATGTAGGGTCCAAAAGGGCTCCTCTGAATGAATCTGAAGCTAAAACTCAAATGAGGAAGAATGACACAAAGATCTAGGGCAAACTTCTAGGCAAAGACAGCTGGTACAAAGTCCCATCGTGACGAAGAAATGTGACTATCCGAAAGCAGAAGGCCTCTGGGGTAGATGACAGGCCCGAGGAGAAAGGTGCCCAAGATGAGGTTAGACGACAACATACAAGGTCTATAGATGGTGAGCTGCAAGGTAGAAAGCTATCTAAGCATATATGAGATCCTGAGCATACACTAGCTGAAAAAATATTCAAACAAACACAAAGCACTAAAATGACTCAGTTTAATAAATTAAATAATCAAAATGGCCACTGGCCTAGAAAGTTTTATAATTAACTTTCATCCAACAATGTTTAAGTCTTTCTTTAACAGCAAATTTACTAACCAGAAAAAAGTCTTAGAGCATAATAAAGAGGTACTTCTAGTGGGATCTGGTGAAAGTAACATCTATCCAATGTGTTAAAACTAACATACAGGGGCTGGGGAGATGGCTCAGTGGTCAAATTTTTGCCTTATAAGCAAAAGAACATGAATTCAGATCCCCAGATTCCATGTAAAAATGCTGAGTGGATTTGGTGGTGTGCTGTTAATTTTAGCCCTGGAAGACAGAGTCTGGGAAACCACCAAGCACAGAAATAAGGTAGAAAAACAATCCAGGATGATGCTTGTTATCACCCTTCAACCTCCGTAAGCACGCGCACTCAAATATCCTCTTGTACACGTATATACATATACACACAGAGGCATGCATGCATACAAGGGAAGAAAAAAAAAGAAGAAACTAACATGCATTTCTGTGAGTTGGATCAATTGAAGAATCTCTATTCAGTAGTTACTTGCTGCAGAAAATGTGTGAAAAAACCAACCTCTGACTTCCACTGTTAGGCAATATTTCTGAAGTTCTCTAAGATCTGTTCATATTTTTCTCATTTATTCAATGAGTACTTTACAAGTTATTAGGTATTTCCTGGGCTAAGGATGCAATTGTATGCAAAGCAGATATAGTCGACTCATGGGGGCTGATGAGAATAACAGTCTGTAATCAAACTACAACACACATATAGATCAGATGGAAACAACAGCTTGAGGGCTCCAGAGAACACTTTACAGGAAGACCTGATTTCGCATAGAAGGTGGGGAAGGCTGTACTGAGATATAAATGGGTGAGGGCCAAATGGGAGAGGAGCACTCATGGAAGAGCATGAAAAAGGTGGCCTAGGAGGGAAGACACCAGGAAAATGTCTATTGAGTGAAAAGACCAGAGAATATCCAGGTGGCTGGGTCTCCAGGGATGGGCGGAAGGGGAAATGCAACACCTCTAACACTCGAATGGGGCAAAGTTGGGGAAGCAGGGTGTAGGCTCACAAGATTTTTGAAAAATGAAGTAGAAAAGCCTACTGAGGGGTTAGAGGTGGGAAAGAGAAAGGAGGGGAGGGAAAGGGATTGCAAAAGCATCAGACCTATGAAGGCAAGCTAGCCATGTCCTGGGAGTTTAGTTTGAGACATAAAGTTTAAAGGATCTTGGAGACCTCCACATGGAAGATGCTCAAGTAGGAACAATATCAATGTGAAAGCCTCAGCCCTCAGTGAACTTCATTAGGAAGGGAACAGAGATCAGAGGAAAAGGCCTTAGACCACAGATGTTCAGAGAGAAGAGGACAGGCCTGCAGAGGAACCATGCTAGCCAGGAACACAGCAACAGTGAGTCTGCTGCTCTGAGCACAACTAAGGCCTCCTACTTCAGGGACAGGGAGGTACTTCCAAACTCATTGTGGCAGCCATCAAAGCCATTGTCTAAACTACTGGGACTTCACAGACCTAAATAAAACAGATGACACTGAGGTGTTTATCCTGAAATCACTGTACTTTCAAGGTATGTTAAAGGAAACATAAGATCCACAAATGTTTATCAACTAGAGATAATTGTAGTTATATTCATATTCAAGATTTGACCTTGTATAGAATACATGGCATTAATAACACCATGTCAACTATCCCACTTAGTGGAAAACTTAACTTTTCTAAGTTATGACACCAAGTCCAGTTGACGAACATCTTGTCCCAATTACCTCTGGTCGATTTTCCTCTGCTGCAGCACATCTTTGATGAGGGCCATTCGCACAAGAGCACTGCCGTTGGAGTGGCTCCAACACCAGAGCTAGAAGACAGGCAGAGCCCTTAATTAGCAGCAGTGGCCATTGGCATCATTGAATCCAACAGAAATCACTTACTGGGGGAACTGGAGGATAGTTCAGTGGGCAGGTGCCTGCTCACAAACCTGTTAACTTGAGTTCATTCTTCTACCATATGGTAGAAGAGAATTGGCTTCTGAAAGTTGTCCAGTGTGTTGTGGCAAGCATGCATGCTCTTGTACCTTCTCCCTCTCACAAGTAAATAAATAAAATAGTAGAAAGAAAGAAAGAGAGAGAGAGAGAAAGACAGAGAGGGACGGAGGGAGGGAGGAAGGGAGGAAGGAAGGAAGGAGAAATAAGAGAGAAAGAAAGAAAGAAAGAAAGAAAGAAAGAAAGAAAGAAAGAAAGAAAGAAAGAAAGAAAAAGAAAAAGAAAGAAAAAGAAAAAGAAAGAAAGAAAGAAAGAGAGAGAGAGAAATCACTTACTGGCATCCTTTTTCCAATGAAAGAATGGGAAAAGATCTTCAGGTCTTGGTCTGCTAAAGAGCTTGGCACTACAAAGTATTCTGGAAGGCTGGAAGGGAGACAAGATTACACACAAGAGTCCTGTACTTCCTCTACGTTTACTGCTGCTTTACTCACAATAACTACACAAATAGCTTACATGTCCACCAGCAAAAGAATGGAAAGTGAACATGTGGTATGCATATGATATACATATTTATTGAATGATATACAAAAAATTCTGTTATTTTCAAGAAAATGGATGGAATAGAGGATCATGATAAGCAAAATAAAATTTGGAAAGACAAATGCCACAGGTTTTTTCTCATGTAGAACCTTGATGTCAATTTATGCAGTATATGTAGGTGTGTGCTCCCAGGTCATGAAACCAGGAAGGGGACGATAAAGAAGGGAGAAAGGATTCTAAAGAGAGTAAAGAAGAAGAGAAGGTAACAAAATTCAGGTGGCATCAGAGGAGAAGGGACTATTTGGGAGAGGAGAATACTAGAGAGAATGGGAGGGAGGAAGGAAATGACTGTCAAAATGAAGTATAATGATACAATGTAAGGACATTTCATAAAGAAACGTATTATTTTGTATACTAACTTAAAAAATTAATTGAAGGGCTGGAGAAATGGCTTAGGAGTTAAAGATTGTCTTGCAAGCAGAAGGTCCTGAGTTCAGATCCCAGGTCCCACGTAAAAATGCTGGGCAGAAACCACAGTCGGCTATACTTCCCACCCTGATGGGTAGAATCTCGGAAATCCCAGAGCTAAGCGAGAAGCAATCCAGGGTGATTCCTGAAGTTACCCTTGGTCCCCCACAGGGACACACAGTGCCTTGTCTCATACACTCACACACACACACAAATAAATTAACTGAAAAAGAATCTGGGAAGAAATAGATCAGGTCCATAAAATCTCTGTTGTCCAGGCATGGGAATCCAAGTTCAATCCCTAGAATCCTTACGAAAAGTCAAGCTTCTTGGCACACCCCTGAAACACAAGTGGAAACAGAAGGATCCCAGCCAGTCTGGACTACTTAGTAAACTTCAGAAATACTCAAAAATAAAGGGACAATGCTTGAACAATAGCACCCATTCTGGTTTCTATACGTATGCATGTATACAGACACACACATTTACATGTGCACATGAAAACATACATTCAAATTTTAAAGAAAGTGGGAGGAGAAAGGCTTGTGCTTAAGGCAGCAAAAGTGTGTTCTGTAGACCCTGTTAACTCTACTTAATGTTCACTTTGTTCAGGAGGCACCCTGGAAGTCTCTATGGGGACACTTAACATACTAACAATCTAAATGTACAACATGTGTGACAATGTCAATTCTCATAAATTAAAATCCGTATGAGAAAAATTTAGAAGCATTTCAAACATTTACTAGAATGACTATTAAACACGTGCTCACTCTCCAGAGTGTGCACCCCTTGATGGAGCTACCCCCGACAGGCTGTGGGCAGCAGAAGACAGGCAAACAAAACAGCTGGAGCTTCTTTCTTCCTACCTCTGTTCTTCCCTCCCTTCCAGACTTTCACAGGCACCAGTGGATCATGCACTGCACCCTAAGACATTCCCCTTCATGTCTTTCCTAAATGCGTCCAACTGATGAAGAGAAGCACACTGAGCCATTCCTTGCCATGAGCTTCACAGGACATACACTGGGACGTTCTGGCTTTGCAGGTCAAATCCGAGAAGTAGAAGACTACATGAATCAAAGTACCTCCCTCAGACCCACACACTTAAAGTGCGTTGTACTGGATCAAGCAGTAATAATATGGAAGTGCTTCCCACTAAGTTAACTGCATAAATCAATAAGGACTTCAATGATCTCTAAGTGTCACAAGTTAGACTCAGGTGTCAATTTGACATTGAGGGTTTAAGATCTGGGCACATCTGTAGAGAATTAGTGATTGAGTTAGGCCCTGAACAAGCCTGCAGGAGACTATCATGTTGATGAGGAAGGCTCAGTCCACGGTGGGTGAGACTAGTCCCTGGTCAGGTAGATAAGATGAAGGGAACTGGTTCGAGAAGTTAGCATCCTTTGGTAAGAATCACTCTGCTCTCAGCAGTCCTGTGGCTATATGGATATAGTACAGTCAGTACCCTCAGCTCCTGGCATTGATGTGGACTCCTCTGCCAACTGGACAATTGTAAGCCAGAGTAAAATTTCATTTTCCTTTAAGTATTTGGTTGTGAATTTATCAGCAACATGCAGGGTAACTCCAGCACTAAGCATCCCAAAAACGTCATACTAAATGACATTACACAAACAAACAAAAAAAAGTTCTGTTCCCTTCTTCAGGATTCTCGGGAACTAGTTTACTATTGTGAAAGTTGGTAAGCAAAGGAGAGAAAAGATTTACACTGTTTTTGCTTTATGTATACACATGCGAACATGCACACACATACGCGCATACCCCTAAACACATATACATGCAAAAGTAAATAAATAGATGATAGATAGATGATAGACAGACAGACAGACTAAAAAATTATTTTTAAAAGTAACTTTGTCTAGGGGCTGGAGAGGGGGCTCAAGGGTTAAGCTTCTGCCTTGTAGGCAGAAGGTCCTGAGTTCAGATCCTAGACCCCACGTATAGACGCCAGGCAGAAGCAGGGGAGGCCTGCGTTTCTGGTCCTGGTGGGGCGGAGCCTGTGAATCCAAGGGCAGAGTAAACAAGGAGGAGGTGGAGGTGGTCGGTCCATGGTGGTTCTCGAATTCGTCCATGGTTCTACACATACAGACACACACACACACACATGCATACACGCACAATTCAATAATAATAAATAAATAAATAATTTTTTTAAAAAAGTAACTTTGTCCAGATGAATTATGCTGACAACCCTTGAGTTTACTGGTTGGTCAGCACTGTACATATACGAGAGACATACAGAGACAAAGTGAATTAGAGAAAAAGAAAGAGAAAACACTCTCTTACACACATGGTGACCTAGCTAGAGACTGGATGAGATACACTAGGGGGACACAGCACCATCTGATGAAACCTTATTTCAAACAAAACAAAACAAAACAAAACAAAACAAAACATCCACTGAACCTGGATCCAATCATGTCTAGAAAACTAATACCTTAGGGATAAATACTACAATATACAAACTTCCACAGAACAATAACTTTGTTTTTTCTGCAAAAAGATGGCAGAGCTAAGACGAAAACACTCCAGACATACTAAGCAAATTCAATGTAAAACATTCTTTATTCCTGACCTGAAAGAACCAAGTCTAAAAGACAGTTAGTTACAAGATAAAATGTACACACACTGATTACATTGTCAGCTTCTTTCAAAGGATATTGATAGTGTGTTTACATTAAAAACCCTAATCTTTACAATAAAATATCACTAAACAAGATATTCTACTAACCTTGAAAGTTATCAATGACAAGAAGGTTTATTTTTGTCAGAGAAAATCATTTCTAAAAATAGTACTTACCAGGTGGATATCATGTAACCCTCATTGATTGAACAAACTCTCCATCCAGAAGCGCCGGTTCTCTTGATCTCTCTGTCCCAATCTGAATAAGTTTCAAACAGTGGAGTCTTCTGGTTGCTGCCACAACTCCTCCCTCCTCCTCCACCTCCAGAAGGCATTCCATTAATTTTGCTGGCTATGGGAAAGCAAAATTGTCAAGTTCATCAAACCAGCAGCTTCTAGCTGGCATCTGCTCTGCTCTTCTTCACCTCCTGCCACATGCAAGCTGACAAGGAGCCTCTTCCTTGCTGAGACTTCAAACAGTGTCTCTCTTCAAATAGTGTCTTACCCTTTTATCAAAAATAACTCCTTCTTTCCCTATTCTGTAAACACCTTTGATTTTCCTGTTCTGCCGTCCCACATAACAGGTCAATATAACACTGAAGACTTCCTGATGAGTCCCTTTCTCTGCCGTCCCACATAACAGGTCAATATAACACTGAAGACTTCCTGATGAGTCCCTTTCTATATAATGAGGGCCCATTTTATATATATATATATATATATATATGTATATGGCCCATATTTTGTCTCCATTTATTGTCTCCTTTTTCAACTGTCTTCCACCTTTACCACTTTATGGAAACTATTTCTGACCCTTGCTTATCTCTTTGCTCCAAATTGTAGGGTAAATCCAAATCATTTGCTTATTTTCTCTGTTTACTTCGTTTAGGAGGGAGAAATGAACACATCCAACAATTATCTCTGTTTTCAAGTCCTCAAAATCTTTTACTTTCCAATCCCATTTTTTTGCTCATTAGGAAATTCTTGACTATGCATATATAGGTAAGGTAAAAAGCTGACCAAGTTGCTTGCACCCCATTACAGTGCTAACCCCACATGGTAAGTCTGGCAAGATGAGTTCAGACTTCACTTTCTTGGCAAGGAGCCTTTCCTAACATGTGAGTGCCATCCTTTGGGAACAGGCCTAAGGCCTGTGAGTACCTGCCAATTGGCCATAAAGTAGAGCTGTGTCAGCCAGTCAGAGCTGCAGTGGGGTGAGGACATAATCCCTCCTGGCCAGTGTCTTACTAACACAGGCTTTAAGTGGCAGTCCCCAGCTGATATCCTTGACTAGACATACTGTACTGGTGGCTTCATGCCATACACACTGCCCACAAGATGGATGCTTTTATGTTAGCTCCTCCTCACTCAAAGTTTCCAATGATGTCCATTTTCTAACAATTAAACAAACCTACATTACTTCTTTGGGCCTTAAAGATCTTTCACATAAATGATATATTTACCATTATTCCCAATTTCTATCTTCCCTATTGTCCCATAAAATGTGTAATGCCCAGTCTCACTAATTATTAACTCCTGGCACAAGACAAGTACTTTTTGAAACCTATGATGAGCCAGAGAACAGAAAAGTAAGGTTTGATCTCATATTTTGAAAACACTAACATGACCGTAGGGAGTGAGTGCAAAAATCACAATGAACCAAGTAACTGTATGCAATAAAGACATGGAAGAGGAAGCCATGGCCTCACTGAGGAGGAAGGATGGCCAAGAAAAGTATCTGAACAGTCCTAAGGAAAATACTGAATGTTGCCAGGTAGCTGGTAAAGAAGTGAGCATGCTGGGTAGAGAAGAACATTCCAATAGCAGGGAACAGTGGTAAAACACGAAGGAATACAACTAGAACACCAGGATGCCAGAGCTGGAGAAGAAGCTGTAAACTAGATGGCAGCAATGACACCTGCTAGCTAGCACCTCCAGTAGTCAACGCAAACAGCACAGGTCCTAGTCACACAGGAAGACGCCACTATAAAGAAAAAGCAAAACTAAAAACACGCTCAAATTAATCTTAAAAAAAGGGTGTATGAACAATTTGGCAACACATATTGGATTCAGAGTTCAAAACAATTTTTTTTAGTGTTTTGAATTTCAGACTTTAATAAACTAGGTTGACAAAGTATAACTATTTATAATATTATATCTCCGGCCAAATTTAGCCATAAGAATAGTTGTATGAATTGACAAGTTTTTCTGAGCATAAAATGAGAGCAATCTCTAGGGTCTTAATGTTGTTTGTCACTTTTCAGGTTTCTCTTGTTCAAATCCTATAGGTTTCTCGGATAGTCAGGATGACATTTGACATTTGTTCTGCATTTTCTTTGATGAGAGTTTGTGATGGAATGGGCGATAGATATGTAAATTAACTTTACAGACGAAAAATGTGTTTTCCAGAAAGTTGCAAAAGGCCTGATACCAGTAGGCATGGACAACTCCAAGGGACTTTAGCAACAGACTGACCAGATTGACTGGCCAGATGGCTCCCCTGACAACTACCTGAGATTTTATGACATAGATCTTCAGAAGACTAAGTCAAAGCAGATACTAGATGCTCCTGACTTCTGCCACCCTCTGTGATACATTTCAGAAGTCTAATTTCTATACTGCTGAGATTATTTTAGAGTTTCTAGTTAAACCCCACTGACATGCAGAATGACCTTGTGCAATAAGAAGTTTAAAAATAATGGTCAATAAATGAAAAGAAAACTAAGGTGGGACTTAGAATAAGGTAACAAAGACCAGTGAAGATAGTAAGTTCAAAAATAGTGCATCAACAAAGTGGTGCCTCACTGGGAGATTCTGAGTTTGAGACCCTATGCTGGAACCTGCATGGCTATATTTCTAAAGGGTTCCCCTATGATTCTGATGTATATGGTTAGCTAGCAACTACTAATATTTGAGAATCAAGGAGATTGATCACAACTGATTAAATCCAAACTAAGAACATTAAAAAAACTGACAAGCAACAATTTTTAAAATTCCTATACTGTTCACATATACTGTCCACTGGGTTCTTGAAGCTTTTAAGAGAAATTCTAAAATACTAAGACTTACACTACTGAAAAGGATTAAATGAACAAATGGGTATCTTCTATCTGATGTGAAGCTACACAACAGTCCTTAGATCACATCGCAGTGTTTTCAAGAGCAGTATGTCACGGTATACTTCAGAATCTCATGAGGCTTCCAATTTTTCAGTCCAGAAGCATAATCTGACATCTTACTGGTTTTATAACAAAGGTGACTGCACTTTTTTTGCATTATTTGACCAACACCCTGACTGATGAGCACAGTCCTCGTGGTGTGATGCTACAAGAACATGGCAGACTGGAGCTGTGGTGTCACACATCCTGCACTTGGGGGTGCTTAAGGAAGCATATGGATGGTGACTCAGCATTTAAAAAACGGGCCTTATTCATGTGATGCTGGATAGGAAAGAAAACATCAGAATGCCTAAGGCCCACAGGAGACTGTTTCCCTGGGAAACTGCAGGGGCATTCTCTAGCTTCAGATTTTATTTGTGGAAACAGCTTTGCCACCTACCTGCCTGAAAAAAGGACTTCTTTAATCCAGCCAATGAATCAAGGTGCCATCCAGAAGTTCAAGAGTGGATTATTGGGCATCTTTCACTCAGAAATTAATGAATTCTGACTGCAGTGTGTGGAAATTTCAGGCTTCTTTTGATCTTAAAGATGTAGTTTATGCTTCTGTAACAGCATGGAAGGATAGTAAAGGATGTTACCCTATGAGGAAACTGAATACAACTTTGGCCAGAGCTATACTTATGAAGAATCTGCTGAAGGAGGAGGAGTTGGAAGGTTATATTTAAAGATATTCTTGAATAGTTTAAGTAATTATTAATTATCAAATTTTATCAACCAGTTATATAGGGAAATAAGACAGATTGATAAGAAAAACTCAGTACTATAAAAGCTGTAAGTTGATTAAAACAAAAGTTTCTAGATCAGAGATGCCCACAAGGCATGAATAAGGTATGAAATAAAAAATAACATAAGCAGGCCTCAGGTTGCCAACAATACAATGAAGTTAACTATATATGCTGAGTCCTAGCCATTATGCTTCAGCAGAAATTAGACCTAACTACAGAGCCAAATCATTTCTACCAAAAAAAGAACGAAGAACTGGACTACATCATAAGCACACTGGAAAGCAGGAATCAGAGGCTGATCTGTAAAATTTTTGCACCTGCTGAAATTTTAACTAGCTACTTTCTTGGAGTGGTTATCCTGTGAGTGACAACCTCGATAATTATTGTTTTGTGGCAAGATGGTGGACATCTAACAGTCAGGAATTTATGTTTTGTTTTTACATAAATAATTGAATTTATTTTATATTAATTTGTCAACTCTAAAAATAATTGTGCTGCTTGAGCCTAGTTAGTACACATTTTGATAAAAAAATGTAGTCACAAATACTTTTGTTATCCAATTTCTATGATGAACAAGATAAAAGCTATTCTGCAGGTATTAGTTTGACACATCTCTAAAATGTTGACTAGTACCTTTTAAAGTAATGGAAATACCATGTGCAGACAGACACTTCAATGAATTTACAAAGAATGAGATTGGAATATACTTTAGTTATATAGGTTATTTAAAGTACTACTTTGCATTTTAAGATAACAAATATAAATCTGTAATTCCATTACTAATCTGAAAGCACCAGATTATGCTGGGCTAAAGAGACCTTTACTATAAACACTCATCAGGCGGCTAGTATAGATATAGTCACTAGCCCATCAAAGGCTAGCAGGACACACAACCTCATTGTTTTCCTTTGTTGTTTTATGAACTTTAAAACATGGTTTATTAAAATCATCTCATACAGCATTTAAAACAGAACTATATACTTAAATCCACAGTTTTTCTTAATGAGATTACAGGTACCATAGATACATGGACAACTGTTTCATGGTCACAAAACTAATTAGAACACAATGATTCTTTGGGCAAATGCTCATTTCCTTCATCAGCCTTGCTCAGAAGCATAATGAACTATACTATTTCATCCTTTGTATGAAACCACATTTTTGCCAGAAAAATTTATGTTTTCAACTATTTTTTACTTTTGTCAATTTTTAAACTTAAGGCACCAATTTTAAAAAGCAGGGACTATATAAATATACAAATACAAATAACTGACTAGATAAACTAAAAAACCAAACAAGTGACTAGAGATAAAATACATCTTACATGGTTCTTACAAAGCAGTATTTATGACTGGATGGGTTCTTCTAGTCACTTTTCAAGAAATGGTCTAATAAATGTTGTTTCTTAGTGGACAGTGCTTAATTGTTCAGTAGTTATGAAGCTAGTAGTCCTGTAATTATGAAAGCTTGTGAACAGAAGCTTCTGACAAATAAGAAAATTTATACATGCCAAATTAGTCATAATAGTTAATGTTTCATATTTACCTGAATTGTGGTATTTTTTCCCAACATATTCAAATGCAAAGAGTAGCTGGAGATCTGTTGGCTGGGAATAATGAGCTATTGCAAGGCATACCTAGGAAAAATTCTAAATTTAGAATTTGAATTTAACACATTTAGTTAAATGAAATGTACAATAAGGCCTCAGTCACTGGAAAAGTCATATCAGGGCAAAGACTACAGGTATTGTAAACATGTTTTCCTGCCTACCTAGAATGTGAAAAATTCCTTAATCCCAAGTAAATCATCCATTGTGGTGGCCCTCAAGACACATTATTTGCTGAATCCAATTTTAAGTGGAAAGTAAATTTATTCTAATAAATGAAACTTGATAATAAAGAAACATTCTCCAAAGAGACTCTAACAGCATATCCACACAAAAAAACTCATGCAATTTCAATTTTGGTGGACAAAACAGATTAGATTACCGCAGGGATTAAAAGTCTAAATGTAGACCAGTCACACACATGCACATACACAAATACATTAGCAAGAAACAAAACAATATATATATATCCCAGGGAATGAGGGGGGAAAAAAAACCTATGTTTAAGAAGAACTTTGACACTAGAAAAGCAGGCCCCATAAAGTCTACAGATTACGATGTAATCCTAGCACTTGTGTAAAGTAAATTCCTGTCTCTTCTCTGTAAAATGAAGGCAATATCCATGCAAGTCTATGTACAAGAAATATTTTAAGTATCAATTGCTACTGGACAGAATAAGTCCTGGTACCCCATGTTTGCAAGCCCTGGACTACCCAATGGAAGAAAGCACCCTTCAATGAGCAAAGAAAGAGGAGATTTAAAACAAAAGCAGAGTAAGAAGAGAAGATGATCTCATGTAAAATGAGTGAGATGGAAATACTTAGCCAGAATAAAATATTGTTGACAGTGAGCAAGCAAGGAAAGTTGTTAGTTCATGTCAAATTAGTGGTGTCTGGAACAAGCTGTGCAAATTCCATTAACAAGTTTGCATTGTCAGCTTGTTGTTTAAACTACATTTTAAAATGTTCCGGAGAATGACATTTCCTATCATAATAAACTAAAGTGTACAACCAAGAAAGGACACAGACCTTAACACTAGCTTTGAAGAAAAGGATTCATAAAACTTAATATATGTCAAATTCTCGAAACCTATGACAAAGCATTCCACGAAGAGTCCTACTTAGTTATGATGGTTATTTATATTTCCATTCACAATCTGTCCTTGAAACACTTTTGCAGTAACTCTACTGAAATCTTTGCCTTGAGAAGTATCATTACTTCATGTTCCTTTGGGCACCATGTTTACTTCACACGCTTGTACTTCTCACCGGAAATTATTCATGTTGCTATCTTTCAGCAGTCCTTACCTTATGGAACTTCTGTGGATTTCCTGAAATTCTGTTTGAGAATTCTCTTCTAAATTGTATTTTGGTTTATTACTTTGCTGCCTTTGTAACCTGCTTAAATGTGCAGTGTGTGTGCAGCTCTCTCCATCTCTTCTCAGTTCTATCTGACTGATCCCAACCCTCTCCTCTGCAAGCTCAATGTTCCTCTCAGCTAGCCAGTTTTTCTTGTAAAGATCATGTCTGTTTAACATGACTCTCTTATCAGACCTTCCCAGAGGACATCAAGTTTCAGAGATTTATTCCAGAGACCCGTTTGCTTTCTCCAAATAAATGAATCCCAGTACAAAGACTCTCAACTGTGCTTTGAGAACAGAGAACAACTGTAAGTGTAGATACAGAGTTAACACAGGTGGTCCATTAGACTTCTCATTACTGAATACCTACCAAACTGTAAAACTTGGACATATAGTGAACAAAATGGACACAAATCTGTGGTGTCATTAAACTTATATTTTAGTGGGGAAGACAGATGTTAAACAAGATAAATATAAAAAATACAAAATAAAAAAATACAAGTTAGATTACTGAAGTATTAAAGGACAGAAAAAATAAAGCAGGGAAGGGAAATGGGTATTATAATAAAAAGAAGGAAGTAGGTTAAAATTTAGAAAATCAATAAGCACCTCTGACAGGCTGTAGCATATAGTGGCATTCCAAATGTGTATCAGTAGTGGCTACACTTAAAATGCTAGTAGATAGGTTAGTGAGAATGCTGCTGCTAGCCATCAATACAGTTCAATGCCTTCTCTAGACAATTAGAAAGTGATCACAGGATCACAAATTGGTGATGAAACCTGTGTTTCTGAAGTATAAAAAAGTTTGGAAAAATAGTTCAAAGGACACTTGCTGAGCTAATAAGAGGAATTCAGATGCCCAGAATCCACATAAAGCCAGATACAGTACCTTGCATCTATAATCCCAGCACTCCTGTAGAGAAAGTGGAGATGGAGGAAGTCTTGGAAGACTGTGGGTCAGCTAGCCTAGCGTATAGTATGTAGAACTGGAGACTTTATCTAAAACAAGGTAGACAACCCAAGGTTGCCCTCTGATCTCCACATGTGTCCTCTGGCATTCCAATGTGTACACACACACACACACACCCTCTAATATCTTATTTTTATGTAAAATAATTCATAATTCTTATGTATATTCCCTAAGCAACAAAAATTTTTTTGAAAAACTCTAGTACCTGCAGATGGTTTCTCTTTCAAGACCAACTGGAGGCACAGCACCAGAGAAGCTCAAATATAAGAGACTTTACCCTCTACCTCTATCATATTTGTAAACAAACCAAGTAAGTTAAAAACTCCTAAGGAGCATTAGATTTAAGACACAAATGATGATCCAAGTCATGTGTTGTGACCTTGGGAAACTAAGGCTGAAGAATTACCACAAATTCAAGGCCAGTCTGGGTTATATGGAGAGGTCTAGGCCACCTGTAGCTAGAGTGAGACTCTAAAAAAACCCAAACTAAAGCTGGAAAGGACTCAGCTAATAAATTGCTTCCTGAGTTCAACGCCCAGAACTCACGTAAAAAGGTGGGCAGTGTGGCATATACTTGTAATCCCACAGGTGGGGAGGCAGAGACGGGCTGAACTTTGGGGCTCACTGACTGGCCAAGCTAGACTATTCGGTGAATCCCAGGCCAATGAAAAACCTAAAGAAAACAAGGTGGACAGCCCGAATAACACCAGAGACTGATTTCTAGATGTATCATGCTTGTAAACAGGTACTTGAATACACACATATATAGAGAGAGAAAAGGTGAGAGGGAAGAAAGGAGGAGGGGGAGAGGGGGAGGGAGAGAGGGGGGGAGAGAGAGAGAGAGAGAGAGAGAGAGAACACCAAAACCAAAACTCACAAAAGGTCAAAACTACAAAAAGGTCAACCTAGTTTTGTTTTGTTGGTTTTATTTTGTTTGGTTGATCTTGGGTTTAGTTTTAGTTTTCTGAGAGGATCTTACTATGCAGCCCAAACAGCCTGAATTTGTTCTCCTCCTGCCTCAGCTTCCAAATGTTGGAATTACAAGTACATACCATCAATGCCTGACTCTCTGACCTGTTTTTTAGATGAACTGTATTCACTTCTAAAAAGCATTCCTGATCAAAGATCTGCACCTAACTAATATGAGAATAAACTAGACACTTAGAGCATATACTTCACTTACTATCCATCCACATAGCCATACAATTTTGTAAACTGATAAAATATGAAAAGTAACATTTAAATTCTTTATTGAAAATAACCTTCCCACCCCCTCAATTTAGAACAAGTGTTCATCAAAAGGAATAGGTGGTCCAAAGTTGCTATGGGTTGATATGTCAGATTCATCCTTTCTGTGAACAGACCTTTGCCAAATGTCATTATTTTCCCATGACAGCTCAGGCACACTAAGGATCTCGGTAATATAATAGACTTACACAATTAATTGTATATAATACAATATTCACAAGATATTGTTTAGTTAAGGCATTAAGCAGCCAGAAAGTTTTAGAGCAACATTTAACAAAATGTGAATCAATTTATTCTGAACATTCATATATCAAACAAAAATATGCTTTTAGTATTTTGAAAGTAATCATGGTTCATATACCACAGAATTCCAAACATGTACCTAATGCTTTTTGAACATTTTTTTATAAAATCAAAATATTTTCCAGAAAAACTTAGTATTCAAAGACTTCATCAGGAAAAAAAAAAAAATCTCCACTTCCAACTGATACATTATTCTAGTTTTAGAGACAAGATCTCAATATGTGGCTCACACTAGTCCTGAACTGGTCTCAAGCCCTCCTCCTGCTTTAGACCCAGGTAAAGAACACGGTATCATAGCCAGCTATAAAACAACAACAAACAAACAAACAAACAAACAAACAAACAAACAGAGTTCCTTATTTTTCTTTTTGCTTTTCTGATTTGGTACCTCCCTATGTAACTAAGACTGAACTCATCCTCTTTTCTCAGCCTCCCAAGTGGCTGGGACTCCAGGCTCATACCCTGATGTCCACCATCTACTGAATTTACATAATAAAAATCTTCTCTTGAAATGAAAAAGCCATTAAGCTTTAGTAACCCATATAACTCTGAGATTGAAAATGTAAATCAGAAAGCTCTACTTAACTACTACTTGTGATTTTCCTGCACTTTTCCATAATTTCTTTCAGGCTAAAGGTAATGAACATTTTGTATTTTAAGACACTGGAAAAGAATATTTGTCAATGACTTTGGGAAAGAGTACATAATGGATGCATTTGTTTTGGGTGGATAATTCCATGTGGCCTTCTTCATCATTCACAGCAGCATAGCAAACAAAGAATGACCTGAACTTACAAGGCACCTACCTATGTGTTTTGTTCATCTGGGAACTAATCATTTGCATGAGAACATCTTTCATGTTGCTCTGTAATATTCCTTAGTGTTCATTTATTCCTATCCTATCTTTGAACTTGAATGAAGTTTTTAGGGAAAGAAGCTACATCTTGCCCTTTCTTTCTGTCTTGAAATTAGTACCTTGCTATGGAGATATCCTATGATGATTTCCCCTAAAAGAATCTTGTCTGTTGAAAGATGAAAATTTCCACACAGAACACATACCAAATCATGACCAATATTTTAGATGGCTCAAGAACATATTCAAAGTAGTGATTTCTACTTACTAAAATAATGTCATCTGAAAAATACTGTGAAGAGTGGGAGAGATTTAAACTTTCTGAAAGAATATTGGGTCAACTATCAACTATTTCACATATTCTACAATTTCGTCTCACATGTCCTTTGGTATCCCCTACTCTTGATGTATAAAGATAAATTAGGTTCTTGCTTTCTTGGTCAATAAATTACAAGTACATATTTAAAATTTGAGAAAATAATGTGGTCAAATATTTCACATGTAGTACACTACCTAACCAACTGTAGAGTTTTTCTACATAAAAACAGGCATTACAAACTGGTAATACACCAAAATCACATACATGAGATCCAACTACTGCAGGGCCTGAAAAGTAATCAAGCTGTATTCTCAGTGATGTGGCTGAAAGATGAGTACACAGCTGCAGTTAAACACTTAGTGCAGGCCTGCTGTCACTCTGCTCAATGGTCCCAACAGTCTACACTGTTAGATATTCACCTGATACTTTTTAGTGAAGGAACTTTTGGTTCCAGTTTTAGAACCTACCACGCTCTCAAAGAATATGAAGACAGCTACCTTAAAGTGTTTTGGCAAATCTCAATTGATAGCAATAAGAAGTTTACTAAGTCTACTGAGTGCCCAAAACAAATGTAAAAGTTGGTGGGGCAAAGACTGGCAGGTCTGAGAAGAAGCAAAGTTTTAGTCCATCAGGACACTTGCTATTTTCCCAATACATGGGGGCAGACCTTCTTTGAGGAATTCTGCTACTGGTCCCTGTGTTTACAGTATCAGAATGGAACAGAGAGACAGTAATCTAGCAGGTTCATTCTTCTTTCAAAACTAAAATATAGAATCAAAGAAATGGAGATTTCTGTCCGACTTTTACTTCCTAAATAAACATTAAACATTACCTGGAAAGCAGGGAAGAAATAAACCAATTGAAAAGTTTCTAACTTTCAGTTAAGATTTCTTTAATCGATCTAGCCCCTCATGGACCTTTAGTGCCATGAGTCTGTTTCCAGCTGCCTACTTCTCTTGGAGGCAATCTAGCCCCTCATGGCACCATGAGTCTGTTTCTTGTTCCTTGCTCCTCATGAATTCCATGTGAGTTCTCATGGGCTCCCTAGCCCCTCATGGCACTCTACTGCCATGAGCTCTGTTTTATTTCTGCTTCTCATGGAAGCGCAGTGGCTCCTCATGGCACTCCACGTCTGGAGTCTGTGAGTTCCAACCTTTCTCTTTTCTAATAAACTCTACCTTAATTCTCAAAAAAAAAAAAGATTTCTTTAATCACTAAGAATTATCTGTCCTCTCTGACAGTTGCACACTGACCTCATCCTGCGGAGTCAAAGACCAGCATTTGCTCTCTTCATAAAATTCTCTAGTACAACTGTAGTAGCAGCCTTTTAACAAAAAAAAAAATAATAATAATAATAAAAAGAAAGAAAGAAAGAAAGAAAGAAAGAAAGAAAGAAAGAAAGAAAGAAAGAAAGAAAGAAAGAAAGAAAGAAAGAAAGGAGGGAGGGAGGGAGGGAGGGAGGGAGGGAGGGAGGGAGGGAGGGAGGAAATGCCTGGCAATGATCATAAAAGGCAATACTGATTTCCATAAAGCCTTTTTTGGGGGGTTGGGAGGAGAGTGTGAGAGTGTGTGTGTGTGTGTGTGTGTGTGTGTGTGCGTGAGAGAGAGTCTGTGTGTGTGTAAGGGACAAGGTGTCTGTGAATGACCAAGGATGACTTTGGAAATAATGTGACTTTGGAAATAATCCTGAGTTGCTCTACCTCCTTTTTGCTTTTGTTTTGGGGTTTCCCAGGCTCTACCTTCCAGGGACAGAAGTGTAGGCTGTTGCCATTTCCATGTGGTGTTTTTATGTGAGATCTAAGATATAAACTTCTGTTTATCAAAAGAGGCTTTACATCTCTCCAGCCCTCAACCCCATAAATCTTTAATATTTCAGGAGTTGATAAGATTTATATGAAATATTTTAAAGTAGCCATAAACTTACATAAGGAAATAATTCCAATAACATTCTTGGCTTTGAGATACCCAATGATAACTTAATTTGAAAATAAAATCTAAGGAATTGGAAAATGAAAACTTCCATACAGAACTGAAATTAGCAAAACAGTATGAATTCAGAATTTGGTAAAACTTTGACAGCATTACCTTTTTGGCACTTTCAGGACCTGATTCATCAAAGCGGAATCGGACAATTCTGAAATCTTTGCAATAAATAATTAACTCTGTTGGATTAAATTTCAGTTTCTGGTTGGGGCCTAGGACTTTCTGCTTCCTCTTGTGGTCATTTACTAAAGAAGGAAAGAGAGAAAGGGGGAAGAAAAGTGTCAATATCTTTCCTCTTTAGTACACTTATGCAATTCTGTGAAAATCAACAGAGTCACCCACTGCCTGAGCACTGCTTCAATGGACTCTTCACATTTATCTCTAATGCCCAGAACTTTGGGGAGTTGATTGGATTTTGGAGATATTTTAGAAGATCTCCTTATTAAACTATCATTGTCTTGATACTGTTAATGTTTAAAGTTTTATTTAAAAAGAGAACAAAATCTATACATTATGAAACACTCTACTACTATTTAAAATAATTTGTTACTCTTTCATTAATGTTCCTGAGATTACAAGGATGACTGTGTAAATCTATACAAAAATAAGATTCCAACTCAAATATTTGAGAGGCCTGGCCCTTCCACAAAGACTAATAGAGTGCAAACAGCTTTTAGAGACCACGTTTATTTTATTTTTATCTTATTTTTTTGAGATAGAGTCTCACTGTGCCTCCCATGTTATCCTTGAACTCTTGTGTACCAGGATCCCAAGCAGCTGGGGTTACAGGTGCAGGCCATCCCAACCAGCTTTTAAGAGAGAATACATACAGGGTACCACGTACTTATGACAATTTGCTCAATACATGTTAGAGGAACATCATGCTCTCCAAGAAGAAGGTTTCTGTAATGAAATTTCTGAAATAAAAAATTATTATATTAATTCTTTTCTCAGAGAACTCACAATGGTAATAATACAAGCCTTACTTTCCAGAGTGATGAGAAACTCTGACTACTATATTAAAAACCTCAAAAACCTTTCTTTTACTGTGTAGCAAGGACCATTCTAAGCACATAGTATCCTACAACACAATTCAGTAGGTAGCCAACCCAGGAAGACAAATGCTGCGCTCATGTCTTTTCCCACACTGTTGTTTAGCTTTGTTTGTTGAAATAGGGTCTTAATGTATAGTTCAGGCTGACCTTGAACTCCTGGGGGACCTTTAGCCTCCTAAGTGCTGAGGTTACAGGAGTGAGTCAATGCATCCAGCTCCCAACAGTTTTTAACACAATTAACACTATAATATTTAAGAAATATATTTAAGCAGCCACCTTATATGAAAATATTTGCAAGCTTGATAAACTGGCCACAAAATAATAAAGGAATAGAGGCTCTTAGGTTATTAGATTTTAATGGGTAAAAACCTATTTCATTTTTACAGTGGAGATTTCAGAGTGGAAAATAACTAGGTATCTAAAACATATCAACTACTAAATATTAAAAAAGTAACAGGAGATCAAGTCTTGTTATGTGTTTCAGTTTAGCCTTGAACCTGTGATCTCCCTTCCTCAGTTTTCCAAGTGCTTTTTCTTCAGAAAAAAGCTTTTGAGTACTGGAGATATAGCTCAGTTGGTAAAAGTCCTAAGTTTGATCCCAAGCACCATAGGAAAATCAGTGAAGGGAGGGAGGAGAGGAGAGGACAGACGATGGAGAAAAGGAAAAGGAAAGAGAAGAGAAAGGGAAAAGAAAAGGGGAAAGGGAAGGGGAAAGGAAAGAGAAAAAAGAAAGGAAGGGAAAGAGAAAAAGGAAAGGGAATCGGACTAGGAAGATAACTCAATGGTCGTGGATGCTTGTTTGCAAGCATGCAGAACTAAGTTCAAATCTCCAACATCAAGTGAAGGCTGGAAGTGCCTATGTCCGCCTGTATCCTCAATCCTAAGGAGTGTGAAAGATGATCTTGGGAATTGACTGGCCAGTCAACCTAGCCCAAAAGGCAAGGTCCAGGATCAATGAGAGACCTGTCTCAAAGGAATGAGGAGCACTACAGAGAAAGACACCGTATGTCTTCTTCTGGTCTCCACATTCAAGGGTACATACATATATACACACATACCTGAGAATGTGAGAGAAAGAGAAAAAAGGGACTTTTGGTACACTGTCACAGTTAGATACACATGTCAACTTGAGAGTTGAGGATTTGAGCTCTGGGCACATTTGTAGAGAATTAGTAATTAAGTCCAGAGTGAACCTGCAGGAGATTATTTGGTATATGGGAAAGGTCCAGTCTATGGTAGGTGGGACTAATCCCCAAGCAGGTGAATAAAATGGAGGGAACTGTTTGAGAGGAGTAGACATCCTTGTGTATCCTTGGCCACACATGCTGGTCTGCAAGGAAGGATCATCCCTCTTTCAGCTGTTGTGTGGATATGATGTGGCCAGTTCTGGTAACCAGTCTATCGTAAGAAAATAAACACCTTGTTCCCTTAAGATGTTTGGTGACTTTATTAGCAACAATGCAGGCTAACTGCAACATACACTATAGCTCCTTGTTTTCACCTGTTAACAAACACATTTTACCCATTTAGAAACTAAGACACAACTGACACTACTAACTATTGCCAGCAAGACAATGGTTTGTTTTTCTTACTTGTGATCCAGCTACTCCACATACAGATCTCTCATTTTCAGTGACGGCTAGGGCCAAAGATCACTTAATGAAGTCAAAGACAAAGGGGAAAACCTAAGTCTACATCCAAATAGGCTAGTATCCCCACACACTAAGCATTTGTCAATGCTTTCAACTTAGTCAAAAGATAACTACAGAAGAGCAATAAACACAAATATAGAGATGAAGCTAGTCTCCCTATATACTATACACTTGCCAATGTCTTCAATTTAGTACAGATATAACTACAGAAAAGTAATAAGATATACTGAAAATATGGTAAATAAATACATGAACACATGAAATAAACTTACAGGTCATTCAGAGAACTGTGTGTTATCATGGGAGTATTTTATTAGAAAACAATTATTATTCTGCTAAAGATCTAGAAGTAAAAGTGTAAAACACTACAAATCAAAACAAAACAGAAAGTCCAGGAGTTTTAATTTAATCAAATGAATATAAATATATATAAAACACTTCAATAACAATAGAAAGTAGCAAGTCATTAAAGAAACAATTTAAATGCCCTTATGACATTACTTGTTAATAACTTGAGTCTTTCTATGATTAGCAGGGGAAAAAAGAATATTTTGCTTTTATAAGCAAATTAAGAAAATTGAAAGGAAATAATAACTCCCTTATAAAATAGGATATATAATTAAAGATCCCAAAAGGCAAATAAAGCAAAATTACTTAAAATGGTCTCACGAAGCCCAGTGTGATGGTGTGATGCCAGAACCTGAGAGGCAGAGAAAGGAGGTCCAAGAGATAAACAGTGAGATGCAGTCTCATAACAGCAAAGGCTGGGATGTTGCTCCTTGTAGAGCATATACAAAGGCCCTAGGTTTGATTCCCAACACTATCAAAACTAAAACAAAATAGAAATCACAAAAGTCACTAATTCTATCCCTCAAGTTCCAACATTCTTCTTAGCTTTATTTTGAAAATTAAAAGACTATATCCCTAATATGAATCAGTTGTTGATAATTTTCCACACCTGTGGCTTACATAATCTGTTTAGAGTCAAAGCCTTCATACTTAACAAGTGCCCAAATACATACCTGTAGTGGCATTGGGTCATCTGTAATGAAGGAGATTTTGAAGTTACTGCAGATCAGCTTTCCCCACAAATCATACTGGCTTGTATCTGTTGCAATGCATTTCCTCACAAAGTTTACTTCATTGACAACAATTTCTCCTGAAAGAGAGAGATATCTGTGTGAACTAAAATTATGACATAAAATATCAAGAGTACAGTGTGAGCTAGGAGGGTCATGCCTCCATGACAGTAACAAGACAGGGAAAGGATCATTCACTGGTGAAAACACGAGCAGGGTACAAGCTATATGCTCACAGCAGAAGATGGTCATGAGGTGCTGTTCTCCATCTGCAAGGAAGAGCAAGTTATCCCCAAGAGCTCTGATCTGAGCTCAAGGAACCAGAAAGGCTAGCCCAAGCCTAGACTTTGCTTTCTGTTGTATTACAGCTACTTAGTTATTTGTCAAAATGCATTTTAGAGAATAAATAATATCCTCTTATTCAGATTTTACACGATGGAATATTTATGCTAACTTGTTAAAATATGACTTGATCTGAGGAATAATGTCTTTGATCACTTTTGTAAAGGATGAAAACCAGCTTTATTTACTTTATACTATATAAACCAAAGTTTCCCTTTGCATTCTAATTATATTTAGTAAACAACAAAATTTTTAAAACAAGTTTGAGTCAAAAGGGAAAGTGTCATGGTTTGAAATGTGTCCCCCAGAGTCTTATGTGTTTGGGAAGGTCATGGCACCTTTGAGTGGTAGAGCCTTATTGGAGGAAGATCACAAGGGGTGGGCCTTGAGGTGGATTACTCCCACCCTACCTCCAGGAAATGTCTGCCTTGGCAGCAAACAGTCTGGTAGCTCTAAGCCTCCCAGATGGGTGTGACTTAGCCTGTCTCCAGCTTTGGTCAGCCAACAGAAAGACTATCTCCCCTCTGGAATAGTAAACTAAATAAATCTCCCTTTCTCCCTTAAGTTGCTTGACTTTGAATGCTTTCTCACAGCAACAGCTTAAGAATAACTGTTACCAGAAGGTCAGAGAAATTAATATAAGAAATCAAAATGAGTGCTAATTTGAAGAGGCAATTTTGGGGCTGGAAAGATAGTTAAGACTCTGCCTCGCGAGCAGAAGGTCCTGAATTCAGATTCCAGGTCCCACATAAAAATGCCAGGTGGAAACAGTGGCAGCCTGCACTTCTGGTCCTGGTGGGCAGAGCCTAGGAAAATCCCAGAGCGATGCAAGAAGGAAGTAGAAACAATCCAGGATGGCTCCCAAAATCACCCTTGGTCCTCCATAAAGACAAGCAATGCCCTCTGATACACACACACACACACACACACATACACACACACACACACACAAAGTGAAAAAAGAACCAATTTTATATAAAGTAATTTAGAGTTTAATCATCATTTTAAGATACAATTAGACCACAGAATTGTTTTAAAAATATTAATTATTTAAGAGAGAGCGGGGAGGTGAGAGGGGGGAGAAGAAAGAGAGAAGGGACACACGCATGCATGCCATGGTGCACAGATGGGAGATTAAAGAACAATCTTTCAAAAATCAGTTCTCTCCTTCCTTCAGGTAGGCTTCTGGGGAATAAATTCAGTTCATTAGGTTTTCAAGCAAGTTTCTTAACCACTGAGTTATCTTGCAGGCTACCCCACCCCTTCCCAGCCCCCAAGGAATAATTTTAAGCCATCAGTTTCCTTGATGAAGGTCAGAAAAGCCAGAGTACTATCAACATTTTTTATTATAAAAATATCTGAACAGTGATGAGTAGAACCAGTTTGCTGACAATCCCCAAACACCCATCTTAAAGCAATCATATCTAATAAAAATGCTAAAAAAATCTCTATTGAAAAGAAATTTGGGGGGCTGGAGAGGTGGCTCAAGAGTTAAGCCTCTGCCTTGCAGGCGGAAGATCCTGAGTTAGGATCCTAGATCCCACATACAGATGCCATATAGAGCAGAGCGGCCTGAGTTTCTGGTCCTGGTAGGGCGGAGCCTGTGAATCCCTGGCAGAGTAAACAAAGAGGTGGAGGCCGTCCATGGTGGTTCTCGAATTTGCCTGTGGTTCTACACACATGCACAATTGAATAAATAATAAAAAAATGAAATTTTATTCAAAATTCTTAAAAATTCAACAATTTTAAGAAAAGCCCTGATATTTACCTGATTATTTAATTCATTCATATGTTCATGTCAAACTCCTAGCTCAAACCACCTGAGTAAATGTCTGTCCTGAATACCAACTTCCTTCATTTGGCTGCTGACCTGACTGCCAGGCCCCACTAGTGTCTTTCTTCCCTCTCCCTCGTTTACCCACAAAAGGCTGTCTATGAATCCCTCTTACATACCACACTGCTTCCAACTATGGGGTTTTCAAACATACTCCCTTGTCTTGGAATATTCTTTCTTTTAGCCGAATTACGAACTCAGGAATGCCTTTACAAAAAAAAAAAGAAAAAGAAAAAGAAAAATCTTCCTGCCTAGATTAGATCTCTTTTATCATAGCACTCCACCCTTGCAATTCTAGTACTCACTGCAGCCAAAAGTTTATACATGCTACTTATTTTAAGTTACTCTTTGCATCATTCCCAGGATTACATATCTCATGGGAATAAAAGGTGGATTTTTTTTTCTTTAATGTTGAAATTTTAGTGCACACACAGTACCTAGCACATGACAGGTGACTGCCAAGTGCTGAATAAATGAAATCAACTCAGTGCCCCAAAGTTTCTGAAAAGGATACATAACCAATGATCCAAAGGATAAATAAAGTAAGGATATTCAAAACCATTTCACTAAACTGGGTGCTACAGTGTAATCCCAGCACTTAGGAGGCAGAAGAAGGAGAATCCAGAGTTCAAAACCAGCCTGAGCTATGTAATGAGATTGTTTCAACAAAGCAAGAGCTGGGGATGTAGCTCATCATAAGAGCATGATGGGAAATAAAGGTTAGAAGAGGTTTCTGGATATTCCTGTCACAAGGCAGAAGCTCAACCCCAGGTCTCTTCAGTGCCTGTGAGAAAGTGCCTATTAAGGTCAAAAGACTCTTTTCTGTAAATTGCAGAGCTCAGCTTGTGCTGTCTGCTCACTCAACAGTAACCTAGCTTGAACCTTTACAGGAAGGGGTGGGGTCGTCACAGTCATAAGCTACACAATACACAACAGATTAGAAGCCTAATTTAAGACAGAGAATCACATTTTCTTGTCTTGAAGAGCATAAGGAAAATTTTGGATATTCAGAGACCTCTTCTGCAGTGAGTGGTGTAGGGGGGTTACTCTGGGGCAGTTCACGCTAGCTTGTGTACCCTCATAGCACTACCTTTCCAGCTCCCTGCTCAGCACTGCCAGCCAGTGTAACAGTTCACACCAAGCACTTCTCAGCACAGCAGTTATGGGGAAACTTTGAGGAAGATAAGGCAAGTGGGAAAGTGGCTTCAGGGTAGAATAAGCAAAAGCACCCCAGCAAAATTTTAGATTAGGTAACAGAACTGCAAATGGTATAGTGAGGGAAATTTTAATCCCAAGGATGAAAAAGAATCATGTATGCTTTATACAACTAGAAAGTCAGCATGTTTAATGAATAGACTACATTTTCCCATAAAAATCAGTTTGGAAAACTTTCCTTGTGGCTAATGAAATTCAATGTATGGCTTGAGAAGTTTTCCTGGATGTGGACTTATAGCACTAAAAGAAAGATCATCTACAAGGACCTGATTCCAACAATAACCCTAGGTTGAAGGACATTCAGGAATTAAAATGGCTCAAAGTTTAAGCTACCTATAAATAAACAGAACATCCAATATTGTCACCAGTAGTTCTGTAGGTCACACACAATATAAAACAGCATATACTCAAGCACTGCATCCAGAAAGTGTTACCCACAATGGAGGGAGGATGAAGATTACAGCACAGACCTCACGAAGAGCCTGGAATGAAACCATGGACAGAGAAGGCTGAGAGGGTTCGCAATGTGTGACTACAGTAACAAAGGCCTACAGAGGATATGAAGCATGAGGAGCAAGGAAGCAATCTGACTGAAGCAAGTATCAGAAAGGAAACACAACATGCTGACCAAGGAGGGTACTAACACTTTGCAATCAAAATTTTGAGTATTCTGTTTACATAGGATTTTACATACAGAGGTTCACAAAAAGCTTCTAAGTAGGAACCCTACAAAGAGATGGTAAGGAGTCAGAAGTGAATAACTTAATGCTGACAGGAGACAAAGTAGCAGATATCTAAGGAATGAACAGTTCCAAGTATTGCTAAGGCTCTACAGGTAAAATACAAACCTAGTGCTCACACAGAACACTGGTTACACTGTTTACGGAGGGCATGTTCCAGTCCTTTGATCTTTCCTTTATTGTGTATGTGTGTCAGAGGGCACTATATGTCTCTGTGGAAGACCACGGGTGACTTTGGGAATCATCTTGGATTGCTTCTACCTCCTTCTTGCTTCACTCTGGGATTTTCCAAGCTCTGCCCATCAGGGCCTGAAGTGCAGGCCACTACCACTTATTTCCACCTGGAGTTTTTATGCAGGACCTGGGATCTGAACTCAGGACCTTCTGCTTTCAAGATAGAATCTTAACCCCTGAATCACCTCTCCTGCCCAGTCCTTTATCTTTCAAAACAAGGTATCTGTGAGTGAAAATGCTGTAAGGATCAGTACAATCACGCTACTTATCTTCAAAAGGACATTAAGTAAATCATCCAAAAGAGTTTTGTTTTCCTTTTTGCCTATGAAGAATTCACAAGCCAATTGAAGAAAACTTATGATGAGGCAGAATGTCTACACAGCAATGACTATTTTCACTTTCCAGATGGTCTGAGGTTGCATGCGTCTCTGATCTGATTTCCAAAGACTAGAAAATCAGGACTTTCAGTATGGATCGAATAATTAACCTCAATAATGAAAGTACTGTTGGCACTGTAGATGGGAAGGGGAAGAAGAAATTGAACGGACACAGGACTTTCAGAACACTGACCAGGTATTCAATATTCAAGGACTAACATTATCTGAGAAGTCTCTGCCATGCTCCTCATCACACCCTGAAATCTAATTTAGGTGACGACTCTGAGCCCTCATGACCTTTGTTCTCTATGACAGCATTCCTCACAGTGCCCAGTCAAACCCTGTCAGGTAACACTGCACAAACATTCCACACTTGCTCAACTAAGCAATTTATTAGCGAGTGAGAACATTTCACCTCTCCCTCCCACTTCAAGGATCCTCAAAAAGTTCCTGTCTTAGGGATGAAGACAGCAAAGGTCATCAAGCTTCACCCACTGCAAATCTTGCCTCCTAACGGCAAAGACACTGGTATTCCAACAGCCACAGCTACAGCACCTACTATCTCTCAAGACATTCCATTTTCTGGAAGCTGAAATTGCACCAAAGTTCTTCCTCAAAATAGGTGAAAATCTGTCACTGCTATGAAAAAGGCAAAGTTGAGGACAGAGCTCTCTTCAATCTCACTCGACAACTCCCTCCAGGCTGGCATCCAATCTGCCCTCAGTAGTTCCAAAACATAAATCTGTGGCTGAATGTCTCCAGTGCAGTCAGACAGGTCATGCTGTTTAGTGGCTGAAAGTACAGCCTGAGAACCAAGCATGCACATAAATCTGGCTCTGCACTTGTTAGCTGTGTGACTCACCTGTCAAATGAAAGTAAATGCATTCTTTGCCCGTAAACAGTATCAACTAAGAATGTTTATCCAGTGACAGAAACAAGCCAGAACTACACTAGCAAAAACCTGACATTAACATGACATCAGCCAAGAATGTTTGTCAAGTGTCAGAAACATACTAGAACTACAGACAAAACGAGTATTTTGTGGCTTTTACATTAGATGGACCTCAAGGATGGACACTAAAAAACGCATAGACTCAAACACCATTACTACACCTCTCAGTATCCACTCTTCAGGGCAGGTTTTCTACTGGCAATATCACCAAATGCTTCACTTAATACCAACCTGGAAACAACCAGAAGTAGAACTATGTTGGGTAGCTACACCACAATTGGGGAGGGCTGGCTCAGAACAAGCTGTCAAAAGGAGGACACATGGTGGGAAGATGCATGAGTAGACAAAGTATCCATCTGTGCTCTGAATGAGAGCTCATTAAACTGTACCTATATTATTATAATAATCTCAACCTGAGGTGTCCAGTTCACATTCCAAGTCATGTCTACACACAAAAATTATTTAGTGGACCACAGAGTTCTATTACTACTTACAAACTTAAGTTACAACTATCACCATCATTTAGCAGAAGAATACACCTATACCGAAGAGTTTGGTATTCTGCTTTATGGGAAAAAAAAAAAAACAAACAAACTGCAGTCTTCCTAATTTTCTTTTTGATCAAAGTCTAGAAAGCAAAACAAAACATTGTAAGGGCAAGCACAATGGCCTTATACTGGGAAGCTGAGGCAAAAGAGCAGGGAACTGAAGCCCAAGAATTTGAGACCAGCCTAGGCAAAGCTTAAGACATCTTTGAATCAATCAATCAACCAATTGCACCCCTCCTAATATCATCTAGACCTGCTGCTGGGCCCTGTCACGAATTCAGGAACAACTTATCAAGTCACAATCTTCTACTTTGTCCACAGGAAGCATGGGACTCCCTGGGGACTCTACTGTGTTCTAGGTTCACTATGCTTCAGGAACATTCCCCTCTACACAGAGCCTAACATCTAAGATGTCCTCACATGTTTCACCATGGTCATTGGGCCAGCAGCTATTGGAAAAACACAGTCCAGTATCGTGTGTTCTTGATGAACAGATGCTGGACTATGAATCAATATACAAACATACGCAAATAAATATACATGCACACAGCTTTAATATTCTACTTTCTAAAACTACTAATTTTACATGTATATACTATAATGCCAAGAGAACAAGTTTCATGTAAAGATGTAGTGATTTGAATACTCACATAGACAGGTGGTCACTATTCTGACAAAGTGCTTTATCTCAATTACAGCCTCAGATAGGACTTGAGATGTTTGCCATGAAATAACAGTGTTCCTCTTACTTCTAAACCCAGGAGCTAGATTATCTGCCTGTGTGCTTAGCTAAGTGATGGTTTAAGTGGTGAATGGTCTAAGAGGCCCTCTCATTTACTCAATAGATAGCTTAGTGCTCATCATTTCTCGGGTACTATGTTGGTTATCAGCATCACAAACTCAATTTGGAACAACCCCCATTCTGAATAGCTTCATAAACCAGGAAAGTTGAAGATTACTGATATAAACAACAACGAACTAAATTACTAGTCATTTTCTTCAATTTTCCTTAATAAACAAAAGATCATTTTACATGTAAAACTGTTAAGTCCCAACAGAAGACATGACAACTGCACACAAATAAACAACTTATTATTCTAATTCTCATCTGCTTATTGAATTAAAAGTTCAAACTTTGGGCAACTGAGGTAGGATATCCTTGGACTCAAGGAATCAAGCCAAAGAACAGCATGAAATGCCATAGTTCTGAACAATTACTTCTTGTTCTATGTGTCTGAGTGAAGTCACAGGTAACTTGGCCAAGTTTCCTCTTGTTTTCTGATGCAGGGAAGGCCTGAATTGTATTACTCACTTTATCTAAGCAAAAGTGCTATTCTAGCCTATGTTTTTATGCCTGTCTCTGAGTGTACTTTCTATAGTGGTAAGGAATGAACTCAGAGCTTTGCAGACGCCAAACATGGTAGGGAAGGACATGTAGTAACACAACCATGTACAACTCAACCACTCTGGTTTAGCTGATTAAATTCAGATTACATGGTAGAAGAGCAAGCTGTACACAGACGGGCAGCACAGGTTCTAGCAGTAGTCACACGTGTGATCAGAGGTAAAGCAGGAAACAGACCACAATGGAGTAGCCACACAGAACACCAACAGAAAGAGGGTAAGACGAAATATAAGAACAGAAGAGGGCAGGAAGAAAGATAAAAGACTAATTCAGGACTGGCTCAATATTCTGCAAGAAGTGGAAAGCAAACAGAAAGCTGGGAACAGAGTTACCATGTACACATGTGTAAATTTGCATGCGGGTCCATGCAAGAAAAATTAACCCAAATCAGAGCGTTCCTTAACAGGCAACTAAATAGATGTCAATCCTGTGAAAAGTAGGGGCTGGAGAGGTGTCTCAGGGGTTAAGTCTCTGCTTTGTAGGCGGAAGGTCCTGAGTTCAGATCCTAGACCCTGCGTATACGTGGATCCTAGACCCTGCGTATACATGCCAGTGGAAGCTGAGACGGCCTGCATTTCAGGCCTGGTAGGGCGGAGCCTGTGAATCCCAGGGCAGAGTAAACAAAGAGGAGGTGGAGGCAGTTCTTGGTGGTTCCCGAATTCGTCTGTGGTTCTACACACACACACACACACACACACACACACACACACACACACACACACACACACGGGCACACACGCATACACGCACAATTGAATAAATAATAAATAAAATTTAAAAAATTAAAAAAAAAATCCTGTGAAAAGTAAACCACTCCTAGTACTGGAATTAAAAATCTACCCCCAGAAAACTGACTTCTCAGAATGACATAGTTTTTAGTTATTTTAAAGAATAACTTAAATAAAAAAAACTTACCTATATTCATATTCACTAAAACTTTTCTTAAGTACATATACTTAAGCTCAAAAACTAATTTTAAAAGATCAGATAAATGGTTATGTCTTGTTTTCAATGTCAAGCCATAGTACTGCCAAGAGAATGCTTGTATGCCTGTGCATTGGGCCAGTTCAAATAAAGTCAAAGGGCAAAACCTCACAGACACTCATTCAAGATGAATACAGCTTCCCATGCTGTTTTTCAAAATGCCTGTAGCATCTAAGACTAGAAGAGCATATGGGAGACACAGGTTACTTGATATTTCTGTGCTCTCTTTCAAGAAAAGTAGAAAGGATTCGTTAGTACACAATCGTAGAGCTGAAAGGGGAAATATAACTAATTCCTGTAAGAAAAAAGAGATAGCATCTACCACAAAGATCCAAAGGATGATGCTTTTAACGTGTATGTCCCTACTTAATAAATTTTTGTTTACATAATAATCCACTGCTTACAAAGTTTTAATTAATTCACTTCATGAACTATAGATACAATCCCTGAAAGTCTTAAGAGATGATTCTCAGTATTTTTTTTTTGCCATAATCACATAAATTAGTATGATCATAGTACAGGTTTAAGACAGACTTTCTTAAATATCTGGTTATTTTCCTCAATAAAACTATGGATAGGTTTTTCTTATTATACCACTATTAAACATAAAATTACTAATCAAACAATAGAGTTTTTTGCTGTGCTCTAAAACTCAACTCAGATCTACCAAGAATCCCTATTACCTAGATACTCCTTGTTAAGGTAAATTTGCCCTCAACAGTAATTCTCAATCTTGAGATGTGTTCTCCAGAGGCACATGTGACACACACAGACAGAGAAGGGGGCAAGGGGGTAATGCCAGGAGACATTCTGTCATAGTATAGAGTCATAGCTATTTCATGTGGCATAAGAGCACTGCTGGCACCTGACAGGAGTCAGGCCTCTGTTCAGCTCAGGACAACTCATTACAACAAGAAATTAACCCACAAAATGTCAACAGTGCTTCAGAAGGGAAACCCTCCCCTAAACTGAAACAAGCAAATTTGAAAAGATAGCTGACAACTTCAAAAAAGAATTGTCAAGTATTTCAGAATCCACTAGATTTGTCAGTAGCATAGAGAAACAGAAATGCTTTTCATACTTTTAAAACACATTAAAATGATTTTACTATTAATCACAAAACTATCGGGTAGCATACAAAAAAGGAAAGCAAACGATAACTCTCACTAAGCAATGGACTACTACTTCTTTCAAAAAGAGTACGTCAGAAGACGAACTGTTTTCTAAGACGTTTTACACTGTCGGGGACAAACAATTCTCTCTAAACAACTCCTTCTCCTTTCAGTTCTTAGGGTTTGAATTGGAGAAAGCTGAAAATAAACAGAAAGGAAAAGTTAACCGCATACCACACTACTCTGCACAATCTCGGACCAAAACATGTCACTAAAATTTCTGTTTGCACTCTCAAGTTTACCTGGCAAAAGGACTGGCTCCAGTTTTTTAATCTTAGGTTCCGAATTGATCTTATCGTCGGTCTGAAACAAAACAAGACAAAATAAAGCAACATGCAGACAGACACCCGGTAGGCTAATCGCCCACGGGATCGCTTCCAGATCCTCGTCGACGTGGGAAGCGGACACTAAACCACAACAGCTCTCAGGTGCCCACGTCGGGCTGCACGCGGAGCCCGCCGCGCAGCGCCTTCCCGGCAGTCAGGACGCCCACGGGCCCGGCTGGAAGCCGCACGGGGCAGAGGGGGCGGCACGGGGCAGAGGGGGCGGCGGGCGCCGGCGCTGGGGCGTCCCTGGCTCCCCCACCCCCCACCCGCGCGCTGCCCGCGCCGGGACTCGCTCCGCGCGCCGGGACTCGCTCCGCGCCCCGGGCCGGCCTGGCGCAGCCCGGGCGGGCGGGGGACGTTTACCTGCGGCGGCGGCAGGAGGTAGGACCTGAAGGTGGGCCGCGGCGGCTTGAGCGAGAACATGGTGCCGCCGCCGTGCGCGCCCGGCCGGCTCGGGGCCGCCGCCTCGACACCCTCCGGGCTCAGGGATCCCGGGGCGGCTGTCCAGGCCCGCAGTGCGGCCGGCCCCGCCGGGCGGACTGACGGGCGGGGCCTCGGCCGAGCGCCCGCCCGAGCGGGGCGGAGCCGGGCAGCTCCGAGTCCCAGCGGGCGCCCCGGCCCATCCCCGGAAGCGGCCTGGCGCCCCGCCTCGGGACCCGACGCGCGTGGGTCTGTCCCCGCCTGCAGGCCGCGCGGGCGTCGGAGCGCGAGGGTTGAGCAGAGCGCAGAGGCGGATCCTGAGAAGGGCACCAGAGGGAGCAGAGCCGCGGGGACAAGAAGAGAACGCGCTCCTACGGCGGCCCGCAGGACTCAGGGAGGGTTCCGCGGCCCTACGGCGGCTCGCGGGGGTCATGGCGAACGCGCGAAGCGACCGAGGCGGGCGGTGCGCGTCCTGTAGCGATTGCACCCGCGGACCCCCTATGTGGCAGGACGTCTCCCTGGGATCTTTCATCATCCGGCCTGAGCGAGCTTTTTTTTTTTGAAGTCGAGGGGGAAAGCAAAGGGCTGCAAAAGAGATCTCTGGTCGGTCACCCAGAGCCCCAGGTTACAGCTGCCTGGTGACTAGACTCACCGTTTTCTGCGAAGGTCCCCAAGTTCCCACGTTTGGGCAACTGGCCTTCCTCCGACCCCCTTCCCCTTCCCCCGACCACTTTGCCTTGTGATTGTGCTGCGGGTTAAGACAGATGACACTGGCTGGTAATTTAGACTCCGCAATCCAGTTCACTGACTTTAAAAAAAAAAATCTTCTTAAACTTGAAAAATAAATCAGCAGGTTCGCCTTTTTTTCTTATCCATCCTCATACATAAGTATGCTAATAAGCGGAAAGTGATCCAAGCCCAGGGAAAATAAGGCCATAGCGCAGGGATTGCACTTGGATATAAATCGGAAAATGCGTCCCTGACTGCGAAGTTGAGCAGAGCTTCGTGTCAAGTGCAGGGCTTGTCTAGCCCACTCTCATTTCTGAACTAGAGAAGCTTTGCGGGGACGGGGCTAGTGCCACGACATGTTCTTTTTAATACAGTGAAGGATACACCAGCATTTTATGATAAATGTCATAGGAAAACTAATATGGCTATAGAAATCACAGTCATGCTGACAAGTGCTGCTAATGTTAGTAACGTTATAAAAATGAAGCAAATAAATAGAAAGTTGCTAAAAAAAAAAAATTCACGTGATTCAGAACCCTCCTGACCTCTCTGGTTAGTAATATAGATTGTACTTCAGTGTTAGCTCCATTTATTACTCATGGAAAAAAACAGTGTTATGCACAAATTTTAATTATATGACTGTTCTTTTTTTTTTCTCCACATTAAATAGATCTTTTCCCTAACGTATAACCTTCAAACACTTCTTGAATCATTCTTGGTGTGTGCATGGTGTTTACTTGAAGGGTGATTTCAGAATCATCCTGGATTACTTTTTCACCTTACTGTTTTGAGGATGGGTCTCTAAATCCAGAACTTCCCCAAGGTCTAGTCAGCTTGATCTGGGGATTCCCAGGCTCAAGCTTTGGTGGCTGAAATGAAAACCAGGCTGCCTGGCATTTTTAGGTGGGATATGGGGAGTCCAAATCAAATCTGGCAAGCACTTTACTCAGACATTTCCCAGTCTCTGCCCAGTGTCTTTTTCTTTATACTTGTATAATGTAGTCAGTGATTTCATTTGTTCACATTTTCTTAGGATTTACAACTCCAGTATGTATGTGAGCATATAATTAAAATATAGAAAAACTCCAAATTTTTTATTAACAGTGCATTTCATGATATATTCCAGATATCCAGTTGTATTAATCCATTCAGCATTCCAGATACTATAACAAAATACTGTGATCCAACCTGTTTCTTCCCTCTGCCTTCCTCTCCCACTGGATTAGGTTGCATCTGGTGCCCTGACTTAAACAGCAGATGTGTATCATCTCTCACCATTCTGGAGTCTCGGAAGCATTAGTTCAAGGTCCTGATTTTTATTTTCTTACAGTTCTAGAGATTGAACTTAGGGCTTTACACATGCTTAGTAAGTGCCCTGCCATTGAGCTGTGTCTCCAGCCTTGTGTGTGTGTGTGTGTGTGTGTGTGTGTAGTTTAGACAGGATCTTATTAAGTTGCTCTTGCATTTGAGATCTTCCTGTCTCAACCTCCTAAGTAGCTATATTATAAGTCTATGCTACCAGGCCCAGTTTCTAAGAGGGTTCTAATGAGAGTTTGTAAAAGTACCATGAAGTAAATTAAGATTAAAGAAAGAAAGATAGTTTTAATTCTCAGTAGGGATTCAGATGTGACCAGTGAGGCCTTACTGAGTAAATCCATTTGAGCAGAGACCAAAGGGATTGAGGGAGCAAGCCAGGTGAAAATCAAGAGGAAAAGTCTATCAGACAGAGTGGTTAGCAGTGCAAATGCCCTGAGGTAAGAACCTGCATGTTATACTTGAACCAAAGGTACCTGAAGCTGCCTAATCCAGTGGGAAGAAAGTCAGAGGAGAATAACAGGCAGGCAGAATCACGTAGTCCTGAAAGCTGAAAACTGAGCTGTGCCTAGAGAAATATCACCTGATTTACATTTGTTTGTGCATGTATGAGTGTATAGTATATGGAGAAGAAACAACTTGAGTGTGTGTGCCTGTAGGTGCTCAAGATGATATTGGGAATTGTCCTGCATTGCTTTACCTCCTTGTGGTTTTGCTCTGGGGTGTTACAGCCTCTGCCCTGTAGGGCCTGGAAATGCAGGTTGCTGCTTTTTCCACCTGGCATTTTTAACAAGGGGTCTGAGATCTGAACTCAGGCTCCTTTGCTTTCAAGGTAAAGGCCTTTACCCTGACCCATTTTCCCAGCCTGTGACTTATGTTTTGGAAGAGTTGCTCTAGCTGCTGTAGTGGTACAGCCCAGGGAGCTGGCACACATCAAGACACTATGATGATAGTGCAGATACAAGTAGTTGATATTGGTGGCATGAAATTGGTTAGAAGTAAGCATACTTGATATCTGCATAACTGTGCCATTGATTGGGCATCCCATATATATATATATATATGCCATATATATGTCATATATATGCCATATATATGTATGTATACACACATATATGTATATGTATGTGTATATATGTATACACATATATATGCCATATATATATATATATATGGGAGACATGGGGAGAAGGCAGGTGTACATATAGTAATAAGAAAACATTTCAGAAGTTGGTTCTTTCTTACCTTTTGGGTTCTAGGGCTCAAACTCAGGTTACCAAATTTGTGCATAGTTATCTTTACCCACTGAGTCATGTTCACTAATCTAGGTCTATGCTTTTGAAGAAAAATATTAAGCAATTTTGAAATCTCCTTACAAGAGATTCTTCTGAGAAGATGGCAGCAGCAACAGTTTTTCAGTTCCCAAATAGAAACAGACTAAACAACTTAAGACCAAAGAATCAAAATGCAGAAAACATCCAAGGGAAGCACAGACAATAAATCCAAAGGAAACAATATTTCCATGTTTTTTAAAAAAGAAGCAAAAGGTAATAAACAACCACTCAACATCCTGAAGCATTTGCGGTATCAGCAGAGGCAATCAGTGAGGTATCCAGGGAATTCCAAAATGGCCCAAGGTATTTGCTGAAAGACAAGGCCAGTCCAGTTGAAGATAACAGCTGAAATGGAGAGGGCATTGCCTTTCTTCAAAAGCTTGAGAAAGTAAGGAGCTCCTGGAATTGGGAAGAGGAGAGTAATTGAATAAGAAGAACTTGAAAACCATCTTGCTGGTCTTCCACGTCTGGAGTCCATGAGTTCCAACCTTTCTCTTTCTCTCCTTTAATAAACTCTACCTTAATCCTCTAGAAAGAAAGAAAGAAAGAAAGAAAGAAAGAAGGAAGGAAGGAAGGAAGGAAGAAATCAAAAAGCAACCAAAAGAGAAAATATAAGTGACAAAGTGGCAAATATTTAATCACACCCAAGATAGTCACTATACAGATGATATATTATTCCTGGAACAGAGGGAGGTGTAAGAAGCACAGAATAAGGAAAAAATTAATACTACAACTGTAGTCCAGAAGAACCCTGTAATTATTCCCTGTATAAATAAAAACTTGTGGGACTAGGCAGCAGAGTTTCACCATTCTCCCAGGAGAACTGTAGATCTTCCCACCTATTCTGGCCCAACTGTTCTATTTTTGCCTCTGTGTTTCTTTCCCTTTCTGCCTTTTGCATTTCTCAGCCCCAGGATAAGCTTCATATTTAAACATGGTACACTTGGAGAAATTTTAGGAAGGAATAATGCCCCCCTCCAAAAAAATCCACTAAATGAACATCAGAATAGACATAAGGGACTCAATAGATATAGAATAGTCCAATGCGCATTCTTCTCAGCATCTCATTGACCTTTTCTAAAATAGGTTACCATTCTAGGCCACAAAGAAAGTCTTCACAAATGCAAAAGAGTTAAAATAATATTGTGTATGTTATCAGATCATAGTAGGATAATGCTAGTAATATCTAGCAAGAATACTTGGAGAGTCAGCCATACACACTTGAATCAATGGAAAAATCAGTAAGGAAATTTTAAAATGTCTAGAATTAAATGAAAATGAAAGTATAACTTACTAGGACCTTTGAGATACAGATAAGACAGTTCTGAGAGGAGAGTTTATAGCTACACAAGCCAGTCCTGAAGACTCAGAGTGATATCAAGTAAATAGCATAATAATATATTTCTAGGTCCTAGAAACACAATAATAAGGCCAATCCAAAGTAGCAGACAACAAAATACAATAAAAATCATGACAGAAGGTAGTGAAATGGAGACGAAAGAGACAATACATAGAATCAGTCAAACCACAAGTTACTTCTTTAAGGGACTGGGGAGGTGGTTCAGTCAATAAAGCACTTGCATAAACTGAGGACCTGACTCTGGATCCTCAGCACCCAAGTAAAAGCTGGGCATGTCCATGCACATCTGTACTGCTGGGGAGGCAGAGACAAGTAGATCCCTAGAGTTTGTCGGCCAGCCAGTCAGCCAAGTAGTGAATTCTGAGTTCACTGAGAGATCCTGTTTCAAAATTTAGATGGACACTGCAATCCATGAATTCATCATGGGTGAGCTGAGCAAGACTTGTGCCTATAACATGTTATCATGTTATGCGGCAGGACCAGAGCACAAGTGTGATCTTATGAGGAATGGTTCCTGAAGATGAGGCGACCGAATTGGAAAAAGCCCTTGAGTTCCGTGAAAGTGTCAGATGCCTTTGCTAAGGTTTCCGACAGTTATGTGGAGACATCAGCCAGTGGGGATGCAGTTTCTTTAAATAGCACTTACCACTATGGCTTCATTAACAATAATGGAATTCTTTGTGTCTCAAGACACATGGATGAATATGAATACAAAATAGATAATAATTTCTCTAGCAAATTGAGAATCAATATTGACATTATGAAGTGTCAGTATGTTGGAGCAGATGTGCTATATTTAGAGAAACAATGGCCGCATCTGCAGACGGGCTCCTGTGTGAACCGGCAGTGTTTGGGGGGGTACCTTTCACCACAGCAGAGAGAGAGAGGCAAGGTAATGCAGGAGAGGCCATAGACATGTAGGTCATATTTTGTCACTTGTAAGAGATTTGGCCTTCAAAATATTTTTCTATTGAATTATTAGCACATTTAGTATGTAAATAATCTTTACATCTTCAAAAGCAATCAGATCTTTGGACTGTCATGCATAATCTTTCCTGTAGTATATTTTGAATCATAAATATTATTATTTATAGTTTTATTAACTATTTAGATTTTTTTGGACTACGAAGGTAATATATGAACATTGGTTAAAATTTGGTTTTAAACTAACTCAGTGGGTAGAAGCACTTGCTGGGCAAACCCAACAAACTTAGTTTGATTCTTAGTGCTAACACGGAAAGAGGAGCGAACCAGCCCCCAAGAGGTTTCCTCTGACCTTCACACACACACACACACACACACACACACACACACATACCATACACAGGAATGAATGAATGAATGAATGAATGAATGATTGATTTAGAGCCAAATGTGGTAGAACACTCCTGTAATCCAAGGGCTCAGGAGGCTGAAGCAGGAAAATTGTAAATTCAGTGCCAACCTGGATTAAATATGATATTGTTTAAGAAACAAAAAATTCAGTTTGACGGAGGCATTTGAAGTTAAAAGCCTTACCATTCTGTGGACATCAGAGGTAAAAAGTTATTTAATGATAAACAAGATTAGTGGTAAAAAAAAAAAAAAAAAGAAAGAAAGAAAGAAAGAAAGAAGGGACTGGAGAGATGGCTCAGGGATTAAAACTCTGTTTCCCAAGCAGAAGGCCCTGAGTTTGAATCCCAAGACCCACACAAAAACGCCAAGCTGAAACGGTGGTGGCTACATTTCCAGCCTGATACACACACACACACACACACACACACACACACACACACACACACACAAAATAAATAAATAAAATACTTAAAAAAAAAAGAATTTCTGTGAATTGCAAAACAAAAAGGTGAAAAGCAGTAGAGAAAGATGCCCAATGTTGACTTCCAAGTTTCACATGCCTGTATACATATTCCCACACACATGTACATCCACATGAACATACATAAATGTATACATCACACACACACATACATATGCACACAATTTTAAGAAAGTCATTTCTTTGAAAAGATAAACAAATCTGATAAACTACTTGCCAAACTAATCAAATGAAAAAAAGAAAAATTCAAATAATTTTCCAAAAAAATGAAAAAAATCTAGAAGAAAGGGATACATTTCTAGGAAAATACCACCTATCAAATTAAATCAAATCAAGAAGTTATAAACACCTTAGAAGATGTAGCAGCTACTCTTCCCTGTTGCTGAGACAACACTCAAAGTCAAGCAATTTATGGGAGAAAAGGGAGATTTATTCAGCTTACAGTTCCAGAAGTTGATACAGCCCATTATAGCAGGAAAGGCAGAAGCTGGAGGTGGAGAGCTGCAAAACTGCAAGCTACTAGAGTAAACCTCTCTCAGAAGTAGGGTGGAGCTAATCAACTTCAAGTCACCCTCTGTGACTGCCTTCCTCCAGCAAGATTCCACCTCCTTAAGGTGTCATGATCTTCCCAAACAACTAAAGATTCAAACACATGAGTCCATGGGGGACAACTCACATTTCAAACTATGACAGATGATAATGAGCAATGAGATTGAAATAGTAAAATGAACTCACTGAACAAGAAGAGCCTGGGACCAAACAGGTTTACTGCTAAGTTCTTCCAAACCCTTGAAGAACAGCTGAGTCCAGTGCTCCTCAGTCACAAAATACGAACTGAAGGAATATATGATGGTTGGGTTTGTCAACTTGACAGGATGTGGAATCATTCCCATTTAGGAGACATATATCAGAGATTAACTGAGAGGAGAAAAATCACCCTCAGTGTGTAGCATTTCCATCCTACAAGTCACTTCCATCAGGCAGCCCAGATATAAAAATGTGCCAAGAGAAAAGGAATGTGTTGCTTGCTTGCCTTCACTTCTTGTGTCAAGACTGGCTGGCTACATGGTAGGGACTGAGTAATGCAGTAATGGTTAGGTAGTTTTAGAGTAGCCCTTCTGGGAAGGTCTCTGAAAGTCTTAGAAGGTCATCCCAAGGGCTGGGGTTATCCTAAAGGAACATATCCTATTAATCTGGAGGAACTGACTCTAATCCTTCACAGATATAAAAGTTCCACCACCTTGCCTCAATCCTCTGTTTATGAAAGAATATGGAGATTAGTTCTCCATTGTAGGTAAACCCTACAGTAAGATTGGATTCAAGATCAACTGGTTTGGGCCCCAATAGGAACAGACCAATGAAGTGTAGAGGACTAAAAATTCCAATCAGGTTTGCAGAAACTGGGACTAATAAGTGAGGAAAAGTCACTCTTTAACCACCCACCCACCCCTGACTTTTTAAGCCTATAAATAATCCTGACCCTGGCAGTCATCTTTGACTCTCTTGCTTCTCGTGGGACTCCATGTCTAGAATCTGTGACCTCTCCTGTGACCTCTCTTTCCCCTCATGCATTCATGTCCATGAGTTCTGTTCTTTCTGTCCTCCAATAAAGTTTTCCTAAATCCTCTATGTGTGTTCTGGTTTCAATCTTTGGCTCCCAAACACAAGAATCTGGACACATACAGACCCCAGAGGGAACCCTAACATTTAGGAGAGCACAACCACATCAGATCTGCAACCATGGTAGCCTGTACACTGGAGAGGCGGGGAATCTTCTAGCGCTCAGTCCACAAGGCTGCATGCCTCAGCGTTTCCAGTCCAGTGCTGAAAGGCTAGTTCTCTGCACAGTCGCTTGTTTTCAGTTCACATTGGAAGGTGAAAGACGTTGGACTCTGATGTCAGTGGAGGGAGGCAGCAACAGCACAGAACTGTACATATATATTTATAGTTTTGTGTAATTTATATGTTATAAAAGGGAATTTACTAGATTGGCTACATGTTAGGAACTGAATAGTGCAGCCATGGCAGCCTGCATGCAAATTATTCAACGAGAAAATAGGCTAGTGGAGCTGGTGAGATGGGTCAGCGTAAAAGTTAGGCAATTTTAGGGCAGCCACATGCTGAGTGGTAAAGGTCATCCATCACTGCTGGGATTGTCAAGAAGGAACACACCCTACTAATCTGGAGGAACTTGTTCTAATCCTTCACAGAGATAAAGTGACTAACTTCTCCCAACCCTCGGTTCATGAAAAGATAGGGAGTTGAGCTCTCCATTGCAGATAAGCTAAGAAACAGCTGGATCATGAGATCTGCCACGAGATCAACTGGGTTGGGCCCCAATATGAACAGACCCATGAGATGTAAAGACCAAAAGCACCAATCAGGTTTGCAAAACTGGAGCAAACCAATGAGAAAAAGCAACCTTTCCTGGGCCTGCCTAACCCTCTAAATGCCCCTGACCCTGGCAGCCATCTGGGCTCTCTTTTCCGGCTTTCACTCACTGGCCTTCACAGCCTCCATGTTTGTGAGTTCTTCTTGGCTCCCTTGTTCCTCGTGGATTCCACACCTAGAGTCTATGAGTTCTTTTCTGGCAAAACCAGGACAAATCAGAATGAAATATTACTGATTTATTATAGGAGAAAACACATACTTCAGATGTTTAAGTGTGAGTATTAGAAAGAGAGTTGCTTAAGAAAAGAGCATTTATGACTCATGAGTGTGGGCTTTTCAAGAGAGATACACTTAGGTGTCCTTATTATAAGGTTTTAAAAAAAGAAAGGATGGGTTTACCATGTCTCAGACAAGGAATGAAGAAGGTTTATTGATTACCTCGTTACATGAGGGCTGCCAGACTAATTCTTTTGGAAGGGAGAAGCCAGATCTGAAAGTGGAGAGGAACTTTTAGCCCTGGGAATGTGGACTAGGAGAAGGAGAGAGTGAGGTGACCTAGTGAGGTACATCAAGTGGGAGCTTTGTAAGTGTGTGAGGGCAGTGACTAGTAAGCAGGAGCTCTGCCCTGAGCATGGGGAATGGGAGTCTATCACATTGTTTTTCTCTCTCTGTTTCTTACCATATGTGTGTGCACACATGTGTGTATGTTTGTGTGTATGATCCTGCGGTTCTCTAAGTTACATTGTTGAAAGGATGTAATTTGCAATAAAATTTAAAGGTTAAGTAAAAAAATATAAAAATTAAGTCAAAGTCATATTCAAATGTAAATCTCTGTGGTACCCACTATAATCATAATGGATTATAAACAGGAGGGAAAGGGAAGGAAGATCTCAAAAGAAAGGAGACAAAAGAACACCCTTCAATAGAAAAGTTAGGCCACAGTCAGGTACTGCATGCAAGTAGTGAGACATCTGATGCAGCTCACTCTCACTTCCTTTCCTGGTCACTTGGGACTACACAGGTTTCATTTCCCCAGTCAGGGAGGAAATATAGGGACTGGCAGTTAGATGGTTACCAACTGGCAAATGGGAAACTGATCCCTCTCACTGCTGTGTCCTACTCCTGTTCTTCATCTACCTCTGAGTCTCTTCCTATATTAAGATCTTTGTTTAAACAAAGATAAAACAAACTTTTATCTTTGGTTAGGAGAGGACCTTCCATACCAATTAGGATGCAGCCAAGGGCAATGCAGGAGCAGCAAAACTGAAAACAACAAGCCATAATTCAGAACACCAAAGACCCTACATTGTTAACCTGGAACCACACCAGCTGAGTCTTTCCCCATCCTAAAGCTCAGGGAACCTTGCAGAAGAGGGGGTGACAAGATTGTAAGAACCTAAAGATGGGGAGGACCAACGATATGAAAGATACTTCACACAAGTCAGGGCTTCAGCAGCCAGGATATAGCCACAGTGGGACTGGACTTCGCCTGACCTGCACAATGGCTGCCATGTCAATGATCCCCCACCCCCCGGCCAAAGTCTAGCAGGGATCACAGGGGAGAAGGCTTCAAGCAGTAGGATCCTTAGAGGCAAGGGGTTAAACAGTCATAATAGAGTTCCCATACTAGTGAGCAGCCCAAGAAGGGGCCCCAAGCTATGCCACTGAGTCCCAAACCTTCACTAGTATAGATGACTCAGAGGGAAATTCAGTGCCCACATAAACAGATGCTTTGGAGGATGGGAGGGAAAAAGCAGGAAGCGCCAGCAGAGGAGGAGGGAAGGAAAAAGGGTGAGAGGGAAGTGAGGGAACAGAGGGAGAGTGCAATGGGGGACAATAGAGGAAGGGAGGGGAGAAGGAGAAGAAGGGGGAATACCTATTGAGCTTGTATGATTAGGCAAAAAAAAAGTAATAAAAAAAGATTAAGTCAAAGTATTGTGAGTGTTTCAGTCACTCTTCTCTGTTGCTATAAGGCAACTACTCAAAGTCAAGCAACTTTAAGGGAGAAAGGGAGATTTATTCAGCTTAAGGTTCTAGAAGAGAGGCACACAGTTCATTATGGCCGAAAAGGCATGGCTGGCTGGCAGAAGCCAGAGGCGGCCTTCATCATATCTATCAAGTAGGCTGAGAGCTGCAAAACTACAACTGCAAGAGCAGACTTCTCCCCCAGGGAGTGTGGTGAGGCTAATCCACCTCAAGGCCCACCCCTTGTGACTGCCTTCCTCCAGCAAGGCTCCACCTCCTAAAGATGTCATGACCCTCCCAAACAATTCAAATATGTGAGTGTGGGGAGGAACAACTCACATTTCAAACCACAACAGTGAGCTGGTTGGCTTATTTTTCCTATCTTAAAGAATTTCCTTTGGTAAATAAAATTATAAAGTGGTTTTCTGTGTTATATTGTTTAAGTTTAGAGATGATGGAGGAATGGTAATATGGTGCATCTTAAGGTCACACACATTCTGGCCCTAGTGAATATAGTTCATTGTTGGCTTTTAACATCTTTGCTTGTAATGTCTTTAGGAAAACACAGGTTTCTACAGGCAATTTTGGCTTTGTCAGTTGGGTCGAAATTTCTTGACTCAGTCAGAAGAAGGGACAAACTAGATCCAGTCTTTCTCTTATTCTGTCCTTAAATTTCCATCTGTTTATTCTGCAGTAAAACTTGAGTCCGAACAAGCCACTGAGTCTTTCTGCCAGTGTGCAGAAATGGGAGAACCGATGAAGGTACTCATGAATATCCAATCAGATTGGGATCATAAAGAAATGACCCATGTTCTTCTACAAGTAAATTGTAAGGAAGAGAAAGGGGGAGAGTGACAAACACATTTAAAAGAATTTAGAGTTTAAAAAAAAAAAGATAATTCCAGTGCTAAGGAACACTCAGCTGCTAAAATTATAATGCATTGCAAATGTGGAAACTTTAAAAATGTCTGCAGATATTGTCAACAATGTCCTTGAAGCTGAGCTGGCTTTTGTGACTCTGTTGTAAGGACTAGAATGAGGCAGAAGTGAGTGTGTGACTTATAGCATGAAAGTGCTGACCTTTCCTCCTTGCTTGAAGGGGCAAATAATTCTGGAATTTTGAACCCCAGATAAGCAATCCGATTACTGGGGCGAGAGGAAGGGTGCTGCACAGTTCGGACCTTCCAGAGAAGCCATGGCGAGGTGCTCTATGCTGACATGTTGATCCAATTAAGAGTCAGCCAGAGTTTTCAGACACGGGAGTAAAAATGAATTCACAAGATTTCAACACCCCTTCTCTCCCAGCTATCACCTCCTGCTGCTAAGTCGTCCCTGGGCCTTGGAAGAGAGACTGTGGTGAGCTGCCACGGGTCTGTGCTGGCTTTACCAAAGACAGCTGCTGGCATCTCTTTCCCATTTTACATTCAGAGATGCCGCATGGGTAGCTGGAGACCAGTAGGAGCATTTACCATGAAAAATCGGTAAGCATTCAGATCAGGTGCTTGTGAATTCCTGAATCTCAGAACTCCAGCTGATTGGGTAGATTAAGCCATTATGTCATTGGCAGGGACTGGGAGCAGCAAGAAAGTGATTGCTATGAAAAGAGAGTGGTTTTTTTCGGGAGAAGAGATGTTTGTTAAGACTTTTGGAATGGATGGCAAATTGCTTTGTATTCTCTCTCTCTCTCTCTCAACAGGGTCTTACTATGTTGCCCAGGTTAGTCTCCTGGGCTTGAGGATTGTCCTATCTCAGTCTTTCAAGTATCTGGGACTAGGCCACAGGCATGTGTTAACTCTGCTAGTTTTAGCTACTAAATAAATTCTATTGCGTATTAAATTTCAAAGACCCATCCCTATCTTAGTAGTGATGGAAGGCAGTGAAACGCTGAATGTTTAGCTTTGTGGCCTATCCCTACCCTCATTACCCCACGTTCTGAGTAATGCCCAAGCTAGTTTTTAGCAATGTCCGAGGCCATAAAAGATCATTCCCATGCCCAGGGAAGCTCTATCTTCTTGCACACACTCTGCTCTCCCCATCCTGGTCTTCCTCTCTTGGGGCTCCCCTCCTTTACATCCTCCACTTCAGCGCTCACTGTGCTTTCACATTCTGAGTCATCGCTTCTGTTCTAATGTTCCCCCACCTTAAGTCTAAACTGTGGTTTCCATGGCCACCAGGCCCTCATTTAATAAATTTGCATTTTCCTATGTCTCTCTGTTAATCTCTCTTTATTAATGGGCCTCTATATGATGATCCCTATACGTCATTGGTGTCATTCTCCTGAGTCCCTTTCCTCTTACATGTAGCAGTGATAGATCAGTCTTTTGATAGGTTCAGTGCAAAGACTCTGATCTATTAAAAAATCTCAGTCTTATTTTAAGAAAAAAGATCCAAAGACATTTAGTTGTAGCCTCATCAATCTGACCATTGTCTGTGGCTTTTCTGAAGTGAGCCAAAGTTCCTCTTCTCTCTACTTTAGTGACTTTGATTCTCTCTGCTCCATCTCGATTTCTGTAGCTCTCTTCTTGTCTCACCATCCCCCCCCAGTCTGTTTATAGCCCTGTGACACCTTGCACATCTCCTTTCCCCCCCTCTCAAACCTCTGTTAACAAGACCACCACCAATGCTTGGCTGTGCAGATACACTATCCAGTGGTCCTTTCTGACTCCCAGGCCCACTGTCACAGTGAGAGCTGTCAGTGATTGTAGACTGGGGAAGACTCAGGGACACTTTGGGGAAACCAACTCTAACCTCCATTCTAGCTGGAGAAGTTCCTCTTCTGCCCCTTTCTGCTCCTTTTTGTATAGCTGAGTGGTGGCACTTCCAGACCACGTACCTCCTCAACCTGTGCAGGGTCCTGGTACTCTGACAGGTGTCAGTTTTGTGAGAATTCATTGTACAAAACCAGTATGATAATACCCCACAAAATGAAGTAGAGAGGGTCCATAGGTGTGATCATCAGGGTTAATTGTCAGTTTGACATGTGGGAGGCAGGTTTCCAGGCCCACTTTGAGAGTATTTCTGTGGCTTAAGGGGCTGGCCTCTGCCGTGCCTGGGCGAGACTATCTTGATTACATAACGGATGTGGGAAGACCTGGCCCACTGGGGGCAAGAACATTCCTTCCCAGGCAGGTTGGCTGTGAATGTGATGTGACCAGTGCCCTCAGCTCCTGCTTCTGCCCCTTCCCTGTCATCATGCCTGACTCAGGAGCTGGAATCAAACTCTTTCCCCCTCAAATACTTGGGTCAGGTATTTTCTTCCAGCAATATGTAATGAAACTAAAACAGAGATTGGCACCAGGGAATGTGGTCATTGCTGTGATAAGCCTAACCATGTGGTTTTTAATCTGTTGGATGTACTTTGTGGAAGAAATATGCAAAAGTTTGAAACTCTGGGTTATAGAGAAGCTGCAAATGTTGGAAGTAGAGCTTGCGGGCTGTTCTGGTGGGAGCACAGAGGATAGTAATGCTGAGAGAGGTGTACTATGCAGAGACCTGGCTCAGAAGGGTTTACAGGGGAGCGAGGACTTTGTTGAGAACTGGGCTAAGGATGTTTCAGACAAGAATCTGGTATCAACCTACCTGTGTTCTAAGAAACTGAGTGAAAATGAATTCCAAGAAAATGGACTGGCTGGTTTGGCAGAGGACATTTTAAAACAGGAGAGTATTCAAGGGCGACTGTGTTATTAAGCAGAAGCCACCCGTGTTGCTTCATTGAGACAACTAAAGGGGTATTTGGAGTCCAAAATCCCACCCTCCAGATCCAGATTCATTTAACAAACAAAGCCTAAGCCGAAGGGGTCCCCTGCTTCTTGAAATCAGCTGCCCAGGAAAGTGTTTCTTCCAGGGTCAACACACAGAAACTGATGCCAGTGCTGGATTTTGATTTCATTTTTATTTGATCATTTCTTTCATTTTTGAATAGAAATGTTTGCTCTGTCTAATTGTATGTTGAAATATGTAATTTTTTTATTTTATAGGCGCTTATGGTTGACTTAGGACTTTTAAAATTGAACTGAATACATCTTTTTTAACTTAATTCTTTGCATATATCATACATGAACATGCTGAACTCATATTTTTATACCCTTAACCCTTCTCCTCTGTTCTTCTCCTGCCATTCCCCTCCCTTCTATTTTCAACTCCTTTATACTTGTGGCCCATTGGGTTTCATTTGGTCTGTCTCTGATATTACATGCCTGAGTATTTGGTAAAAAACAAATCTCACTTCAGTGGATATACCATGAAAGCTTGGGGACAAGGGGTGGAATGTTTTTTGCTAAGAAGTGATATGTTTTGGCGTCAGGTTAGCAAGGATGAAGATGTGATTGGTAGTATTAACTGTCAACCTGATATTCAGGAGGCAGGTGTCTAGGCATACCTGTGAGCTATTGTCTTGATTATGTAATTGATGTGAGAAGACTCAGCCCACTGTGGCAGGGACCATGAATGTTTAAGTAGATGGTCCAGGATTGTACAGAGATGTAGAGAGCTAGGTAGCAAACAATCCCCTTTCTCCTTCCTGTTGTGGATGTCATGTGACTAGTTCCCTGGCTCCTGCTGCTGTGATTACCCTGCTATGATGAACTGTAACCTGGAATTGTGAGCTGGAATTAAGCCCTTCTCCCTAAGGTGCTTTGTGCAGGCATTTTATTGCAGCAATGTGCAATGAAATTAAAACAACATGAAAGAGATGAAGAGCCTCAAAGTCACTGACACTTTCTCTAAGACCTAGCCCACAGAACCAGTCCATCCTAGGTTTGTTAGTATTTTTACCTGCAACTGACAGGATTACCAGCTATTACCATAATGTTACTGGGCTACAAGAGCCAGTTTGCATCTGTGGCCACCCCCTTCATTAAATTAATAAGAATTCAAACTGATGGTGAAAAGCAGAAAAAGGAAATTTATTCAGTGTGGGCATACTAGGGGGAGAGTATCCGATGTCCAAGTCCATCTTTGTCTGCAGTGTTGATGTGGGATCTGGGTTTTGAAAGACAAGAACTCTGCAGTTCTGTTTCGGGTGTGGCTCTGCCAACTGTCCTGAGGCGCCATCTGATTAGTTGTCAGAGCTGTGCAAATCTCTTCTGGGAGATGAATTCCTTCTATGTATTTTTACCTGCAACTGACAGGACTATGACTGACACCAGTCCCTTCCGATCTCAGTGAGAGGCTCCTGGAGAAGTTTCATTTCTTAGGGTCCATTCTTTTCATGGTTCTGACAGCCAGGGTGGTGGGGGAAGATACTTCTCTTAGAGGTCATTCCCATGCTCTACAATAAGACTAGTTTTGTGTAGGAACTGCCATGATCTTTTCTTTTCTTTTTTTCTTTTTGAATATAAGGGTGCTCTGGGGTGTCCCAGGCTCCACCTCCAGTGACTGAAGTGCCCGTCGCTGCCATTTCCACCATTTCTGCCAACGCTTTCATGTGGGGTCTGGATCCCAGCTCAGGTCCTTCTGCATGTGAGGCAGAGGCCCATGGGTCATCTCTCCAGCTCCATGAATTTTCTTTTATGATAATTTGCGTAATTTCTCTGTGTGTCCTAATAAAATCCCCATCTTCTCCTTTGTTCTCTGAGTATACTAGACTCCATTCTGTTCTAGGCATGCATATCTTGGATTGTGACTCTATTCTTCATTCCCAAATAAAAACTCCCTCATCAATCATCCATTTTTTTATTTTGTTGGAACTTGAAGTTGCAGCAGAACACTTGTGATCTCTGCCACAAGCAGTCTCTGTGATGCTTGACCACAGAGCCCTTAGGTTTTAACTATAGTTTTATATTAACCATGACCTAGAGAAAAAACACAATAGATTTGTTCTTGCTATTGAGGACCGAATAACAAGACAATGTATATTGATAAACTTCATATTCATAAAGCTCTAGCCAGCCTATATTATTGGAGTGTGATATTTGAGAGTATTATGTACTGCCCCCTATGTAATTTACAAACATAAAAACATATGATATATGGTGACAGCTCACTTCTTACACCTCCTAATTTTATTGCCTGCTTTTTTTTTTTTTAAATCATGTTTGCTTTCTCTTTAATCTTTTAAATCTGTTTGCTTTTAAGTGGTCTGATGTCAACTTAAGTACTTAAAGGCCTCTGAAGGCCTGTTAGACTGCTAGGTAGGTAGTCTTTGGAAAGAAAGAGAGCATGCTACCTTACTTATATTGTGCTGTTTAACCGATTTACCTCTATTGACATGGTGTCTTTTCTTTTCTTTCTTTTTTTTTTTTTTTTTTTGCGGTAAAGCCTCATGTAGCCCAGACTGGCCTTGCAATATAGTCAAGGATAATTTTGAACTTCTGATCCGTCCTGCTACACCTCTTCAATGCTAGGATTTTAAGTATGTGCTAACATGACTGGGTTCAAACCCAAGGCTTCTTGGGGATACTAGGCCAGCACTCTACTGACTGAGCTACATTACCCAGTCTAGTATAGTGTTCCTTTATCAACTGAGCTATATCCCTAGTCTAGCATAGTGTCCCTTTCATTGGATTCTACTCCAACTAAAGTTTACTAAAACACGTAACAAAACTATCATTCTAAGTGTTGTGTCTCACAATTTAAATTTAACTTTTCACTATTCTTAAATGAAAATATTTCTGGAAATGGATCATGTTTAAGATGCTTTTTTTTTTTTCTTTCAAAACAAAACAGATCAGCATTCAGTTTCTGTGGAAGTTTTCTCTGGCTTGACCTTGTGTTCCTCTGTTGTGACTGCAGACACAGCTAAGTTACTTACACTGCCCGCCGGTCCAGGCCTCTCCAATTTGCCAGGAATGGTTGTAACATTCCTAGGATGGCCGTGTAAACTTCTCGACCTTAGAGATGGGACTCCCAAAGTTGACTGTGGTTTTACAGACAGTAAGTTTTCCTTTTCAGTGAAGGCAAGGGATGCACGGGAGATCTGCGGAGTTCCGGGGGAACCGAAGCCTATGGGTGCTGCGGCTTCGGACATCAGATGCGCAGGGATGTCGGTGCTGCGTGAGCGGGTGATCTTCTGGACTTCACATTTCCATTCTGTGGCGTGGAAATTCCACGCTTGGTCCATGATCGAACCGCATTCATCACTCCACTTGTCAAGTCCTCTGACCAGCTTTCTTCCTTCCGCATAGACGAAGCTTCTAGATTTCATTGTTTTGTAGGTATCGACGGATTCGCCGGGGTGGTAGCGCGTGAGCTTGCTTTCTCCCACAGGATAGGAGACTGTGCCCTGAATCTCCGTGGTTTGCACGCGGAGCTGAGTGCTTGCGAAGTCCGGCTTGTTCTGGCCGTGTGTTACATCGGCTGGACTTAAACCTGGGGTGACCGTGTCTTCTCTTTTCAAGTCGCCCAGCCTTTTATCGTCTTGGGCTGAAATCCCGATTTCTGGACCGCGTTTGGGCTCCGCGGCGTTCCTGGAACCCTGTGCTGCGAACCGGCCGCGGCCCGGGGTGGTGGGCGCGGGGGACACGTGTAGGCTGCGCTGTGGCTGCGGAACCAGGTGGACGTTCGCGTCCTCCCCCTTGGCGCGGAAGGAGCAGGTGGTCCTACGGGAGGCTGCCCCCGGAGACTGGGCGACAGGCGGCTCCTCCAGCAGCAGCCCCTCGCCGTTGAGGTGGGGGTGGTGCAGGCCGAAGCTGTCGGCGCTGGCGACGCTGCTCTGCCGCAGTAGGAAAGTCGCCTCGCACTCGGAAGATGCCCTGGACCGAGCCGGCACCAGCTCCGACCTGTCGATGCCAGCGAGATTCTCAAGAGCAGTCACCGTCCTGCCAGAGAGATCCTCCAGCTGAGAGAGTCTCAGATCGACGGTCTGCAGAGACGTTTTCATGAAACTCTCTCTTTCGTTGATCTCTTCCAACCTCATCGACATGTTTTCAACTCTGGTGAATACAAAGGAACTGGCTTATTAAATTGAGATGACTTCGATATTAAACATTAAATGATAATGTCATTCACGCTGTGAGATCTTTCGGGCTTTTGAAATCATGGACCTTGCTGGATGTGTTTGTGGGCTTTGCCTACCCCCATGTAATTCCTCAGGTCACAGTGAGGAGTATTAGGAATAATAGTCAATATACAGTGTGGGCTACTTGTCTGGTGTTCTGTGTGCTCCTTGTGTGTTCACTGATAAAGGTCTACTCAGGTGCTATTCTACATGTGAGCAGCTCTTTGTGTTGGGCACTGTTATCTCCATTTTGCAAAGTAGTTAAGTTATGAAAAGTGTCACTAATGTTCCCTAGTCATGCAGCTAATGTGCACTGGATGAGAGATCTGATCAGAGACAGTGTATTGTCAACATTGCTGGCATTGTCTCTAGCTGGAACTGCATACCGCTTCTCTTAATAAGGATACTGTGACAGTTAAGTGCGATGGTCAACTGAAGTAGATTAAGGGACACTTTGGATGCTTTGTAAGAGTATTTCTAGAGAGGATTAATCAAAGGGTGAAGATCTGCCTGGAATGTGGATGGCACCATCCTAGATTAGGGCACCCAAGTAAACACAAAGGGAAGAAGAATGAACGCCATTACAGCAGTACACCGATGATGACATATGCGAACATCCCCTTTCTCTGTTTCCTGGCCTGCCCACTGTGTGCAAGTTCCCACTTCCACAGCTGCCATGTCTTCCCGCCACGATGGACTGTCCTCCAAGCTGTTGAACCAGAATAAGCCCTCCCTCCGGTAAGCTGTTTTCTGTCAGGTATTTGGTCACACTGATTAGAAAAGTAACTGATACAGATATAACTCATTTTCCATATTTTCAGGAGATTGGTTCTAAGACATTCACGGATACCAGAATCCATTAGGTACAAGTCCTTCACATGGAATGGCATAGTAATTACACATAACCTACACACAACCTCCCCTATCCTTTAAATCAACTCTAGATGACTTATATCTAATGTTATACAAATGCTATGTATGCATTTGCTCCACTGTATAATTTAGGCAATAATGATAAGAGAAAGGCTTCAGTATTAAAATAATTAAAAAACTCTTCAATCAGAATCCACAGATGTAGGACCACCCTTACAGAGAGCCAAATGCTCTAGAATTTTTAACTATAGCCATATTAAGTGGTAATAAGAAAATAAATTAATTATAATCCTTTTTGAAAGTTTGAGGAGTTCAGAAAGTGAACTGTTAATGATAAAGTGGAGCTTACCAGATGACTCAAAGGATGATAAGTCATTTTATTGAATACCAGTAGCTTTAAATTATCATTTTGTATTTAATAATATTCCTTTAGTGCAGTTACAGAAGAAAAGGTCACCATAAATTAAATATCTGGTGTTAGATAATTTAAAAAATTCCCTGATACTCCAGCAATAAGGTTATGAAACTGTAATGTTTCTTGGAGTGAAATCTGCTACAGTAGACCTGGTTTTATATTTCAAAATGAGCAATATGAATTCTTTCACTAGGTTCACGGAACATAAATCTTCACAACAGTGAGGTGTGCCCAAGACCCTGGACCACCTTCTGAAGGTTGAGTTTGTCCAGGGGTGAGGGTGGGAGTCCTGGCTCCCAGTCTGGCAGTGCAGTGAGTTGCCCTGGCAGATATCTCTCTGTATGATCAGTGCCTTATGCTGTGATTTTCTTCCAGCTTTCCTAAAAGAAAACATGCAGCTTCTATAATTACTTGGCTTGAATTTCAGTCTGTATCTAGAGGGTTACATATTCTTAAATGCATTATCTGTCCTGGTTACATATCCTTATAAAGACATGTGTTCTGCTTGCTTTCCTCTTTCCCACATCATGAGGAGCTACCCTCCCCTTTTCTATTCTTCCTCCTCATCATCTTTTTCCTCCTCTTTCCATTTTCAGGTGATTAAGTGCATGTGTATAAGGGTGTTTTTGCAACTGGTTGGATGCAAGTGTGTATGTGGGTTGTTTGTGTGTGTGTGTGTGTGTGTGTGTGTGTGTGTGTATGTGTGTGTGTGTGTGTGTAGAGGCCCATCTGATTGTTTTGAGCCTGGATTTCTAATTAACGCAGAGCACGCCATTATGTTAGTTTGCAGTCAGCTTGCTCTGGGGATTCCCAGAATCTGAACTCCAGTCCTTTGGCTGGCTTGGGCACTACTTTAACAGCTAAGCCATTTCCCAGACTTCCTTTACTTATGGTCTGGACAGTGCCTACTGCCTTCCTTGCACAATCTCTACTCTGCACCAGACTCCACTTTCTGAGTGCTGGGTGCAGCTTGCCAGTCCTCAGGAGACCTTGGCTTGCATCGCACCGGAATGCTTTTTGGTGTCCTACATCAACAGCTGTACTCCCATGGTCACAGGTCCTGGCTTCTCTTCTGCACTCTTTTTTTGGGGAGAGAACTTTTTATGTGCTCCTAGGAAATACGTCATTTGAGTAGGAAGGGTCTGACTTCCAGGAAACTTGCTGCCAAGCAGGACCAAATTTAGAGTGGGTGAGTGAGTAGTCTTGGTTCCCTTCTGTTAGCACCCTTCTCTGTCTCAGACATGAGTTCTGAGGATTCTGTCTCCTCCAGCCTTGCAGGGATCCACAGAACTTAGTGTCTGGGATTTCTGATTTATTTGGTGAACTTAATGAGAAATTGTGTGTGTATGTTTTTTTCTTTAATATTAAAGATCTATGGGGCTGGAGAGAAGGCTCAGGGGTTAAGACTGCCTCACAAGCAAAAGGTCCTGAGTTCAGATCTCAGGTTTCTCATTAAAACAAAACAAAACAAAACAAAAAACCCCACCAGACTGAAACGGCAGCAGCTTGCACTTCAGACCCTGGTGAGGGGAGCCTGTGAAATCCCAGAGCAAAGAAAAATGGAGGTAGAAGCAATCCAGGATGAGTCTCAAAGTCACTCTTGGTTCTCAACAGGGACACACAGTGCCCTCTGACACACACACACACACACACACACACACACACACACACACACACACATGCACACACAAAGTTTTTGAAAAGATCTATGATTCATTCTAGTTCTTTTTTTTTTTTGTATGTATTGTATTCCATTTTTCCCATGAAAGTGTTAAATGCAATTGTTTAAAAGACTATCCATTACTCATTGAATTACCTTTGCATTTTTCTGGGGAAGATCAGTTGGATTTCTTTGAGGAAACCCACTTCTGAACTCTATTCTGCTCCATTTATGTATGTGTTAAACTTTTCACCAACAGCACAATGTCTGTAATTATATATATTTATAGTACACTTTCAAACTGTGGAGTGTTACTTCTCTAGTGTTCTTTTTCAAGATTGTTTAGATATTTGAGCTCCTTTGCCATTCTGTTTCACCTTTTAAAAAGAGCTCACCCACATTTAGAAAATGTCCTGCTGAGATTATGCTATGCATTCAACTAAATCTGGAAGTCAATTCATTGTTGACATCTGTGTCATACTGAATCTTCCCATATGTGAATATGATATGTTTCATCATTTATTTAAGTCATCTTTGATTTTGACTTCATATTTTATCAGATTTATTTATATTTTATTTTTATTAGAGCACTTATAAAACAGTATTGTTTGAACTTTTTTCAGGTCCACTTGTGCATTGCTAGTCTATAGAAATAAATTTGATTTTATATGTCATGTTTTATAGTCTTGCTACAGTCATTTATTACTTCTAGGGTTTTCATTTCATTTTATCACTTAAGGAGTTATGTGGTTTTTTATATAGATAATCATTTGTTTACAAGTAAAATAATTTTACTGCCTTCTTTTCAAGATGTACATCAATGATTTCTTTTTCTTCTCTTACTGCAGGGATCAACACTTCTAGACATCATTGAATAGGAATGGCAAAAATGACTATCCTTCCCTGTTTCCATTTCAGAAAGAAAGCATTTTTTTTATAATTAACTATAGAGTTTTATTTACTTATTTATTTTTAATTTGTTTATTTTTATTAATTCTTATTTGTGACATGTTTTACTATTTCCTCCCTACTGTTAATTTTCTTTTTCTCATTTTTAATTATTTTAGAATTTCATATATGGATATAGTGAATTTATGATATTTTTATACCATAATCCCCAATCCCATCCCTCTTCCCTTTCCCATTACAACCTTTCTTCTTCCTGATCAGTTTCCTTCCTATTTTCATATCTTTTGCCTGTGTGGCCACTGAGTTTCATCTGGGTTGCATTGATGGCATGTGTCTGAGTACTTGCTGCAGCATGAATTATATATCAATGGTTCTTTCATTAAAGAAAACATCTTCCCTTTTTCCCATCAGCATTAACTTTCCTCATCTCTGCAGAGGGTGTGGGGACTCCTGAGTCTTTCCTTTTCCATGGTGAAATGATGATAGGACAAATCCCGTGCAGGTCTTACGGAAATACACATAACTATGGTGAATTCATGGATGCAACAGCCTTGTCATGTCCAGATCGTGTCTGTCCATACCCTGCCCTCCTCAGACTTCTATAATCTTACTGCTCCCTCTTCTGAGACGTTCCCTGAGTTTTGGGGTGGAAAGAGGTGGTTTAGATAGTCTGTTTAGGACCTGTAGTGTTTTATTTTTATTATTTATTTATTCTTGTGAATTTCATTCATCTGATTGAAGAGAGTTCCTAGGAAGAGTTTTTAATTTTTTTTAAATTTACTTTTATGATCTTGAATGAATATTGAATGTTTTCAAGTGCTTTTCCTATACCAATTGATATACTCATGTGGCATATTTTCGCTTTAAATTATTAGTATTAATATGTTGACAATGTTTGTAGATATTCACCCTGACTTTTATTCTTGGGGTATATTACCTTTTCCTGACTAGAAACCATGTATTAGTATTTTATTGTGATTTTTTGTATCCATTTCATGAGAAATAAAATCTACGCTGATGTGTGTTTCTTTGCTTTTGTATCTTGGATACTTGAAATAATAATAATGCTGGCATCAGAAAATAATTGAGAATCGATTGCATCATTTGCCACAAAGTTTTATAGACCTTATTCTAGGGATTAAAATATAATAGTAACTTTTCATAGACTACTTAGGCCATGGCTATATTTGTTTCTGAGTGCCTGAAAATGGTTAATTGAATCAGGAAAACAACTTCCTAGACATGGCTGGACCATCAGATTGCTTCATGGCTGTCTTTTGAAGAGAAAGATCTCTTAAGTGAGTTTAAAAATTTACACCCTTGAGACTGTCATGGGAGTGTGGGAGGGAGAGGAGAGTCTATGATTTAAGAGATGGCTTCATGTATCTATCTTATTGTCCTGGGATAAAATACATGGCTCTTATAATTACTCTGACCTATTTAACAACTAGCCATCCTTGCTCTCAACTTTAAACGTGCTTTTCTTCCACAAAACTGATCATTTTTCATGTCTTTCCTCTTTGCTTTTCATTCCTGATTCTCACTACAAAATTGGCTAAAAACAGCCAACAAACACATGTCACAGCCTGAATCTCCTCTGCCAGATTAGTTTGTTATTTTTAAACCCGGCCTTCCAAAAGTGTCAGAACCTGGACAAAAATGTCAACAACTTTGTTGGACTGTAGCATGTTTGCCCTTTGTGCTCCAACACTCAATAAAGTCCTTTCTCCATGAAAAACTCATGACTACAATCTTTACTGTTTGCCTTGCTATTGCAATTCTGTAGTTCTAGGCTCCTGCCAGAATCACCCGTTAAGCTCTGCTTATAGCATTCCAGGGTTACTTTAGCTCACATCCCTATTCCAAATTCCTCCTGCAAATCACTTTGAAAGCCTTAAGAAGCATGTTTGCAGGTGTAGTGACAGCAGTGACCCTACTCTTGGTGCCATTTTTCTGCATTAGACTTTTCATTGCTGCGACTATGACATACACAACTTATGGGAGGAATGATTTATTCTAGCTTGAGGTTTCAGAAGTTTCAGTTTATCATGGAGGGGAAGGCATAGTAGAAAAAAAGCAGGTCACATTACAGCAGAAAGGATGCAGAGCAAGAGAGAGAAGCCTGGGGCAAGATGAAGCCCCTACAGACATTTCACCATCTCTTAAAGTTTCTACTAACTCTCAGGGGAACTTGAGCAGATGAGGATCACACATTTAACACCTGAGCCTATGGGATCATTCTATAGTCAAACCATCTTATTCTCTTGTGTTTTGTAATTGCTTTTTTTCTATGTATGTGTATATGAGGTGTGTGTGTGTGTGCAAATGTATATATATGAGTGCACCTGAATGTGTGTGTGCAAATGTATATATATGAGTGCACCTGAGTGTGTGTGCCTATGGAGTCCCAAGGGTGATATCAGGAACCATCCTCGATCACTCTTCCACCTTTTTGTGGAGCCTGAATCTCTCATTAAACCCAGAGCATACTATTAAGGCTAATGGCTAGACATTAGCTTGCTCTGGGGATTCGTAGTCTCTGTATTCCAAGGCTAGAATTACAGGGAACTGCTACATTCATCTGGCATTTTTACTTGGGATCTGGGGGTCCAAACTCGGGTCTCTTTGCTTGGGAGGCAAAGTTTTTAACTATTCAGCCATCTCCCCAGCTAATATTTTCTCATTTCTCTTGTGATTCTACTGATTATTTAATAATGTTGTTCAATTGTCTAATATTTGTAAATGTTCTAAGTTTCTTTTTGTTATTTTCATTGTTTATTTCACATAGTTAAAATGTGTACCTCCAGTTATTTGAAAATTATTGAGACCTATTTGATGATCTATAATATATTGTATAATATAAAATATAATGTATAATATAATATAATATCACTGACCAAAAAGTGTCAACTCAGGACTTTCTTCTTTCAAGGAAGAGTCTTAACCCCTGAGCCATCTCTCCTGATAATATTGTGAGATGTGAATGAAATAGTATTGTGAAAGTACTGTGAATGATAAATGCTTAATAAGTGCCAAAGGACATAACTGTGTGAATTAAAGCATCATTGCAAATCTTCCCTATATCCTAGCTTGTATATTATTAAATTGGTATTTTATTTTTAGTGTAATATCCATAAACATTCAAATTTAACAAATATAACTTTCTTTGTTATAGGAATTGCAGATAAAGTTTTCCATTTTCCTAACAGATACACCAATTAAAGAATTTACACATAATATACAAAATATTTGTAATCATTTCTAAAAGGTTCCTTGTGCATAGCATAATTTTATTGGACTTTTTATAGACTCTCACCTATTAAATGTAAGTTTCACCTTCATATTGTCATGGTAAGACGTCTACATATTTTTCTAATGATAAGACCTCAATGTTTGGAGCTCTGTCCTAAGCCAGTTATTAAACTTGTCTTATGCACAGTTGTCTTTTTATGTGGAACAGTCACTCTTTACCTGCAAGGCATCTGCAAAATTACATGGGAACGTTTTCTTAATGATAGAGTTAAAAGCTCACATCAAAACATGATGTTAGTGGAGTTAGGTCCAGTTGGTTCTTGAAGAAACCCATGTTTCAAGGTCTAATGGTATTCTATGCTTGAGCTCTAAGACTGTTCCTACCCTATAATTTTAGATCCATAGATCTTAAAGTTGTGTAATCTACTTTAAATTTTACCTCCAACTATTTTAACTTCCATCTACGTTCTTATAGGGCTGCCATTTAAATTTAGTAATTATAGGGAGAACACCCAAGATTAGAACTTTGTTCTGACTTGAGCCATCTTGGTATGCGAAAGACTAACAAAGACTAATAATGAAAGAACAAAACGCAAGCCTTAAACCTCCCATCTTTCTTATTCTTTGTAACAAAACAGCACACTAGTTGGGATACTAGCTCTGTACACCTGTTCCTCAGCTCTCCTTGACTTCTAGAATTCAAGTCATAAATAGTAGTTTTTTCTAGGTTGGATACTCTTGTCGATATTCTAGGTTCTCTCTCCTTTATTTCGAACCCACAGTGCCAGTCCCTGACTCTTACCATTATCAGAACAGGGCCTGGCAAGGAGAACAGGTGCCCAGAGGCAATACAGTATGTTTGTGCTACTATTCATGAGCAGTGTTTTGTATTTGTAATATCCCCACTGGTTGGTTCTGGGGAGCGGAATCCCCTCTTCGGCTCCCTTGCCCCATGCATTTTGCCTATAGGGTGCCAATGATGAAAGTTTCCAGCACCCCAAACGACCATGTCATCTTTATTGCCACAACTTCCTTGTCCTGCCAAGAGGTCCGTGGTACCTCCCTTCCTCAGACACTTTCCCTGAAAGTGAACCAGTGTGGCTTGAATGCTCCCTGCTGGCTCCTAACACCGAGCAGAGTGGCTGCTCTCTCCCCATCTCCATCTGCTTTCTTTCTGTGTGCTCAGTCTTCCCATCAGTGGAACACTCCTGGCTTCTCCGTTGCCCTTTGTTTCCTCTGAAGGAGGGGTGCTTTTTCTGGTTGGGGCTGGCAGTGCAGGGCACTAGCATGTTTCTCTTTCTGGTTTTGTGGGTCTTCTGCCTGCAAGGAAAGTGCTTTTCATTTCGCCCTGGTTCTCCTGGAGCTTGCTGGGGCTTGCCTGCAGCAGGTGACTGTGGTGACCATTGCCTGTGGCTGAGCTGGCTTCCCTAATCCTGGGGGCGTGTCTGGCAGGAGCTGAGTACACCCTTTGGCACAACTTTATTACTAATAATATTGGTCTTTATATTACTCCCTGCCTGATGTTTGTCTCTATCTCTGAATTGGCTCTGGAAATCAGATGAAGAAACAAGTATGTAAAGCTCTGACATTTCCTTTCATTCTTTTCCCATTGCTCAAGTGCATTGATGCCTATTAATTTATGAGATGAACACCTGTAGCTGGGATCTTCCGTAAATATCTTCACTACTGCCCAACCCCTTCATCAGAGATCTCTTTTCAGCTTCTTTTCTAGTCACCTTCTCTTTAGGTCTCCATTGCCAATGCTTTCTCTTCTGCCAAACAAGATGTTAAAGCCGGGGGCTGTTGACTTCCCATCATGCGTGCAGGAAACCTAAGACTTCAACCCAGGTCCACCAACTTGACGAAAATACTCACCTAATTCAGAAAGTTTATGGGGCATTGGAATCTGCTAGTCCAAGACAGAAGGCTCTTTAGATACAGGGTCAGCTGCATTTAAAATATATTTGTGAATAATGGTATTTTTAAATATCACACATGGTGCAACTCATGTAAATGGAATGAAGCAAGCAGTGGCTTTAGCAGTGTGAAGAAGAGCAGTAGTTTGAGGTCAGCCTGGACTGCATAGCAATACCATCTCAAAAAAATGTTAAAACAAAATAACATAGGGCTGGAGAGGTGGCTCAGGGGTTAAGCCTCCGCCTTGCAGGCGGAAGGTCCTGAGTTCGGATCCCAGATCCCACGTATAGACGCCAGGCAGAAGCGGGGGCGACCTGCGCTTCTGGTCCTGGTAGGGCGGAGCCTGTGAATCCCGGGGCAGAAGGAGGTGGAGGCGCCCATGGTGGTTCGCGAATTCGTCCATGGTTCTACACATACACAGACACACACACACAGACACGCGCGCACACACATACACACACATATGCACACAGTTGAATAAATAATAATAAAAAAATTAAAAAAAATAACATAAATGGAAATAGAAAATATTTTTTAAAAGTAAAAAGGAAGCAAGCCATTTATACTACATATTCAAAAAACTGTGATAATATATTTATTATAATCACACAGTAAATTTAGTGTTAGGCTTCCTTAAAGCTGTGGAAAAGGGGTAAATAGTATGGATAATGTGATACCCCCTTTTTTTGGAGAAAAGGAAGTTAGACCTCTGACCAAGCTTTGTGAGGAAAAATTCTTCCCAACTCAATTGCTCTTGGCTGTGAAAGACTGTGGTAAGGGATGCAGGGTCATCAGAGGAACACTATAGTCAACCGTAGATATGCAGAAGACTCAGCAAGGTCTTCGTGTTGTACCTGGCAAGGATACATAGTGCCAGTTATTCCTCTGGTAGGATGGAATAGTTAATCTCATTGTCAGTTTGACAGCATTTAGAATCACCAAGGCGATACACTATGTGTTTAGGGCATTTCCACAGAGGAAAATCACTAACACACAGGGTAAGGATAGAGTATCAGACTGACAAATTCTATCTTGGTCATGCTGGCAGATATTATGTATTCTCATGCCTCCAAGCCTCTTGGTCATTTTGAGGAAAGAGGTGATACCTGCCAACACTACCCTTTGCTTTTGATGTTGTTGACATTGACTTCACTAATGATCTTCCTGCCTTGGTTCAAGATTACAGGAATATCCCACCCTACTTCCCCCCCCCCCACTGATATTGAGAGCTTTTACTGGAAATTACAAAGGAACCCTTTGTAAAGGAGTCTTCTCCTTGCTCTTAATAGCAACCAAGTCTACAGGAATTTAAGGCCTTAACTTGGATACAGAAGTCTGACAGAATATCCCTTAACACAGAAGATTTTGAGGAATAAAAACTTATTAAAGGTTTGGATAACTTGAGACCAGTAACTTCTTGGGTACAAGGCCAACTACATCCAAAATATGCAATTTATGAATTGTACCTTGTATACTTTGAAATATCATACCCAAAAAAATTTGTGTAAATGAATATAGAAGATATTTTTTGAAAGGTAAAGAGGAGACCATAGACCCAGATTAATGCACAGTTCAAAAGAAAAGCAGTGCACAGAAGGTTTTAGGAGATCAGAATCTGTTGTTACAGGTTCGGCTATTCAAAGTTAGAGGTATTTGAGTTCAGGGGAACAAAGTGATTCCTCTCACTGAAATAGAATAGAGATTTTTACCCAAATTAGGAGAGATTGGCTTGAGTCATTAATTTCTTCAAAAGAGCTTGTGGGAAGATTCAGGCTCAGAGATTACTGCGATAGACAGAATCCCGGCATGATGGTCATATTCATGGATCTTAGGGTCCAGCAGACCCGACTCACTTCAATGTGCTTGGTGATCAGGGAGCTTCTTCACAAGGAACTGACATTTGAGCAGAAATCCAAAAATTGATCAGGGAAAGGAGGGTAAGGGGCACCAGGCAGAGGAAAATGGCAGAAAGGACAAGGGACTTTGAGGAAGTAAAAGAAGATGAAGATAAAAAGTTTGAAGTCACAAAGCCTTTCCAGTTTTTCTGACCAAATCTGCTTAAAAGTGATGCTGTTTCTGAGTCCAGAGCTCCAGAAAAGATGTCTAGGCTTGGGAGTGCTACAGAACAGCACTCTAGGAAATCTAACTGGGCATGGTGGACAGGGCTTGGGGTTAACTTCTCTGCTGCAGGGCTCTCTGATGGAGCGAGTGAACACCAAGTGTATAAAATGTTGATTTTTTTTTTTACAACAAACATAAATGGTTAGCTTGCTGGAATTTTATGTCATTTCCGAGCATTAGGAAGAAGCAATTGGTATTTTTCTCACAGTGATGTGCTCTATTCACACTGCGCGAGAGAAGCATGCCTAATGTATAAGCATCCTGTGCGAACATGTGAGGAAGACTTAGCTATAAGGATCACTGACTCAGGTCTGTAAGGTACCCGGACAACAGGAAGGTATGGAAGAGATTGGTAGATGTGGACTGAGGCCATTTGTGATGGTATGGATGCAGACACCACTGGAAAAAGAGGGGGAGTCAGTCACCTAACAGTAAAGTAAATGTGGTGCAGAAAGACAACTAACTCAATATGTAAACAGGATTGAAGAATTAGCAGAAATACCATATACTCAAATGTTTGTCTTGAAAGTAATTAAAGATCTACAAGATGGCTCAGCAGGTAAAGGGTAAAGGTGCTTGCTGCCAAGTTTGATAATATGAATTCAATCCCCAGAACCCATGGGGTGAAAGGAAAGGACCGACTCCCAAGAGTTGTCCTCCACTCTCCACACATGCATCATGGCATGCACACATACGCTCATGTACCAACAGATAAACAAATCAATAAATTTTAACAGTAATTACAGGTGCCCAAAGTTAGGTGCAGCTAATGAGTATTCTTTCCCTTGTATTTCTCAGTGCTCCCGGGGTGATCGGTTTGCAGGGAAGGAAAGCTTCCTTTTCTGCCAGCTCCTCTTATCTCAGGCATTCACCTGTGAGTCAGCATAGAGGTCAGCGAAGGGAAACGAAGGGGCAGGAATGTACACTCTTCACTTGTGAGGACTCCAGCCAAGGCAAACAGGAAGTAGCATATTTTCATTGCCCTACACTTTCATTCCTATTACGTGTGCACAAGAGCCCCAAGAGAAAAATGCAATTTGGTAATGCCCTGATAACCACATTCTTGGAACCATGGTCCAAGAATGTAAAAATCCAAACAATGCAGGGGAAGGGGGAGAGGCGGAGCACAAGGAAACAATTCCCAAGGCAAATGACTGGCTATGGCTCAACTCCAGTTAATGTCTAACTCAAAGTGGAAATTTTAGATTACATGGAGTACCTTATCATAGGAAGAAATAATTCTGCTTTCAAAGCTTAACAACTACTGTAAAGCTGTCAATCAAGTGTTTTCAAGTGCTATTAAAAGTTGGCACAGGTAACACTTGAGTTTATCTGGTCAAGTTAGGTTGGATTACAAGATGGTTGGGGCTGGGAGTGGACGTGGAACATCTGTCAGAAGCATACCCCTTCCTGTGGGCTGGGGCAGAGTCAAAGGCTTGACAAGCCCCAGAGACTAGTGGGTGTATCTGAGGCTCTGAAGTAATTGTTGAGGCTTTTCATTGGTAATCGCTTGATGAAGTATCTTTTTGAAGTCCTACCACTTTTAAATTTCTCAATATACCCAGCTATCTGTATCAGGAAACGATTCTGAGCATTCAAGGATGGCAGTGTGGGCCAGAAAACCCCTAAGCATAATGACTGAGTGGCATTCTACCCAGTTAGTTAAACTCTTTAGAAACAGTATATTATTGAGATGTTAATAAGCTGAAACCACTTTTACTAAGCAATAAGGTATCTCAAAAAGTCTGATTCAAAAAAAAGTGCAAATTGTGAGGGTTTCTTGAGCCTGTCTGTTGCATTTCTGATTTAGGGTACAGAAATATCATCAAGTGCATACAATGTTAGCTCTCTGCTGCTCTAGTTTTCCTTCATTTTCATTTACTGATTCACAGGCTTATGTATTTATGTATGGCTAAGCTGTATAATGGTTTTTCTGGGTACCAAGGATGTAAGAGTATCTGAAAGATTCTGCCCTGATTCAGAGACTTTCACCCTCAGAGGTGACAGACCCCTGTCCCCACTCTTTAGCCACCTTTTCCAAGTCTCACTTTCTTGGGGGACTTGGTGCAGGAGCCTTTACCTCTGCCATTTGAATCTCATAAAAGTGCTCCCGGGGCCAGGGACACAGCTTAGCTGGTTAAGATCTTCTTGCAAACCTGGTAATGAGTTTGATCCCCAGAATTCACATGATGGAAGGAAAGTATCTGCTCTTCTGAAAGCTGTCTCTGACCTGCACACTTGAGTAGCTATGGGACATGTGCCCCCCTGCTTTCTCTTCTTTAGACAGACAGACAGACAGACAGACAGATAGATAGATAAAGACAGACAGACAGACAGACAGACAGACAGACAGACAGACAGATAGATAGATAGATAGATAGATAGATAGATAGATAGATAGACAGATAGATAAAATACTAAATACATAGGAAAGTACTTTCTAGCAGCATTCAGGGTGGAGAGGCTGGATATTTCACAAATGGAACATAACACACTACAGGCAGGGGAAGGAGTTTCCTGCAACCAATCAAAGACTTGTGTTAAACTCTCCCAGAGGAGGGGAAGAAAGTGGTCAAGAACTGGCAAGAGTTTTTCTGGCTGTGTGATTTGTAATATTCTCTCTCATTTCTGTATATAATACACAACCTCCTGGGAGGAGTTTTCACATTATTTTAGGGAGAGGCCTTGTTTAACACAGTTTGGATTAGACAGGAGAACTTGGAGCAAACCGTGGAAATGAACTTTGACACTACACTTGGACATTAGCCAAAAAACAGAGAAGAGACTTGACCATGGCACCCTGCATAAAGCAGACTGAGAGCCTGTAGACCCTGCCCTGGGACCTCTGGGCGCACCTCTCACTCGTGACTCGGATGCGCTCTTCACTGGAGCACTGCTGCTCATCTTCCTTCTCACGGAAGTGCTCCTGCACACAGTGCTCCTCAAACTCATGCAGCTTCTTCAGCTCCTCCTCACTGAGAAACAGCTCTATGGAAGGGAGAAGGGTTGTATGTGAAGAAGGGTCCATTTCATTCTGTCACTGAGAATTCTATAGTCTGACTTTAAGCTTCTTTCTGCACCACGCAAGTACAGTTTCCTGCCTACCAGTGATTATCACTAAAAATAAAAATAAATAAATAAAAGATAAAGTAATAAAGGAAGACCTCCTTACACAGCATTCATTTGGTCATTGGAGTCAAATGGCTACCTTTTAGTACAAGCAAAAGCAAATTGCACCTACTGGGAAAGCAAAAACCAGTATTATTTTCTGGAAACTCTTGCTTGTCATTTCATGAGTAGTCAAGGACATTATTTTCTCATCATCTTTAGTTGCAATCAGTTAATATGTCTACAAGAAGTACTTAATGCATGTGTAAGTGTGTAGAGAAGACAAATTTTTGAGAATTCTCTCAACTTCAAATCTCCACAAGTTGTCTTTCAGCAGTATCAACCACTTTAAATGAGCAAAGCTACAATTTAAAAACACACAAAACATTCTAAATGTGTTTTAGTAAGTTTCTGTAAAAGTGTCTAATTGGACTCTTTTCTGAAATTGGCCACATACCCCCTCCAAAAAAAAGAGAGAAAAATTGAGAGAGAAGAGTCTGGGACGTACTCAGTCCTCGGTCCCGTTCCTCCTGGTCACCTGCTCTTCTTTTCCTGCAGCGACCACTGAGACGCATAATGATGATGTAGATATGGCTGAAAATGATCATTGGCGGGGGCAGGACTGGTCTGTCATGGAATGTCATAATCAACTGATATCGCTGGAACTTCCACACTTGGTTGGATATTGATTTTACTTCAAAAAAGGTATTACTTTGAAAAGAAGATATTTATTAAGCGTTATCAATATGTTCAACACATGGCAAATGGGCAAGTTTTATAACCAGCCTTATTTAATAATTTAAGCCATTTTACTGTTTGTAACAGATGATATGCAACTTTTATATATTGAAATAATCATGACAGCTTGTGAAATAGGCATCACTGAGTGTGCCTTTTGATAGTGAAGAAAACACAGAATTTGATCAAATCATCCCTTCCTCAGGAGACCTCTGCCTAGAAAATATTTTCATTAGATTAAAATGCTACAGTGTAGAAATATGCTTACCGAGATTAAACTTTATGTATTTAAGTATCAACATTTGATTTATGAATACATTAAGACTGATTAAGGTTGAGCATAAAAACTGCGAACATGGTATTCATTTAAATGTGCTGGTGGATTTCTCTGCACATAGTTGGTAGGTAGCACAGACCCTTGCTGAGATTAAACTGGAAATCTGCATCAGTCAGGACACGTACTTGAAAACAGCAATCAGCAGGTTGACCAGCAGGATGTTTGCCACCAGGAGGTAGCAGGCCATGAGGGCAGGTGTGAGCCAGGCGCCAGGGATGCAGGGAGGGAGCCGCTTGCCATCCTCATCGTAGAGATTTTCCCCACAAGGAGCTAAAAGGAAAGTAAGGCCTTTTTTTTTGGCTTGTTTTGTACATTTGAGAAAAATAAATATCTGTTGCATATACTATTAAATAACCTATTTCTTTTGTGTGTATATGTGTATGTTGGTGTACATGTGGTTCACATATGTACACAGGTACACTTGCCTGTATGTGTTGTGTGCATATGTGTGTGTGTGCTGGTGTATGTTGGTGTACTTGTGTGTTGATGAATATGTTTGTATGAATGTGTTGGTGTATGTGGTATGTGCATATGTGTGGTGTGCGTGTGTGCATGAAGTTGCATTTATCTCTGTGGGGGGAGGTGGGGGGTGTGCACATGCGTGTGAATGTACATTCAAGCCAGAAGTAGACTTTGGATGTCTTCTTCTTTTGTTCTCCATCTCGTGTTTTGAGACAGTCTCTCCTTTTGACTAGACGATGTGGCCAGTAAATCCTGGGATCCACCTGTTTCTCCTGACCTGCGCTGTGGTTATAGGCATCTCGTCCCTAGCTCTCACATGGGTGCAAGAAACTGAACTTAGATCCTTATGCTTGAATGGCAAGACTTCGCCTACTGAGCCATCTTCCCAGCTCTAAATAACTTATTTCTTTTATTTGTTTTGTTGAAACAGGGACTCACTAGGAAGCCTGACTGATATCAGACTTGGAATTCTCCTGCCTCAGCCTCCCAAATGCTGGAATTATAAGAATGCACTCCTATACTTAGCTTTATATCATGTTCTTATTTCATAAGCAATAATGTTAAGTGAAAAATATCAACTCACGTGAAGAAATTAAGAAAATTCACATTTATGTTCTGAAGGTTATAGTTAACATAATATTTGTAATTTTCCATTTCTTTACTGTTTTTCACATATAGAAGGATTTTGAAAATTGTTTATTTTTTAGTGGTGGTGCTAGGGAATGAACCTAGAGCTTTGCATATGTACTAGGCAGGCATTCTATTGTTGAATGACATCTTCAATCCTACCTATGAAAGTTCTGAATGAGTAACAGACAAATATCTTTTGTCTTCCTCTATTGCTGTCGAGTAGAAAGTTATCTTGCATTCCAATTGCAAGATTATGTTGTCTTCTGGTTGTTTTCTTGGTTGCATTTGTACATTAGTTTGGAAATAATTTTGTTTTAAGATGTTAGGTAGAAACGCCATTGTCTTCACAGATGACTATTACAGGGCAAGGTTTAAAACACCCTTTATATCATAGGAGACCCAATAGGCCAAAAGAAGAAAAATATTTATGTTTCTACCAATGTCACTTATGAGCCATTTACTTTTTATATAGTTTAAAAAAGTATTGTCACCAACAAGCTGAATATAAGATTTCCAGTAAACATCAAAGGCAAGGATTATTTGGCTAACACATTTCATGAACTAAATCCACCAAGTCTGTGTAAACTTACGGTTAATTTCCATAGCATAGACTGTGAAATGATTGGAAAATCAAGATTATGTTTTGTTCCATGTGGCAGGAAGGGAGGAAAGAAAACAAGACAATAGTTGAAAAACACATAGGACAAATGATTTAACAACCAGGAACTACTTTGTTGCTAAGAGATGCAAAGACTTCTCTCCAGCTTGAGAATCATAAACCCATGCTTGGAAACAGCACTCTGCTGAGAATAAATGGACCTATTATTAATCCTAGGAAATGTATCTCATGAATATTTATCTTTCCATATGTCTGTAAGGAACAGCAAAAGCTCACTAGTTAAAATTCTGTGAAAAAGACATGATATTGTTGGCAGATGATCATTTTAATCTTGGGACTAACCAATCAAGCATTCGTTATATTCTACCACAAATAGCTCATCAGTACAAATAGATGCAAAGTTCTTGTGTAACAGCAAGAGAAAGAACTGAAAAACCTATATCTGATGGTGTCTTGAAAATAGTACAGTTTTACATTTGTCTCTTTATCGTCTGTCATTATCCAGTTTAATTTAGGAGAAACACCAATAGCAAAAATAGTATAGCTAGAGCTGGTGAGATGGCTAAGCGGGTAAGGTGTTCACAGACCTGGCAACCTGGACTCAATTCTGGAAGCCCACATGGTAGAAGGAAAGCCTGGATAGACTTCTGAAAATTGTTCTTTGACCTCTACCCTGACTCTCTCTCTACTCTCATCTCTCTCAAATAAATTATATATAATGTATTTTAAAAGTAGTACAGCTCTGAATTCAGAAATTTAAAGAAAGTGTCTATTTTATCACAGAAATACATATACATCCATTTATTGCAGCATAATTTGAAATAATCAAGATATGGAACCAGCCCATAAACAGAATTCAGAAAGAAATGTAATATATATAAACAATGACATTAAATTCATCCATAAAGAAGAATGAAATTATGTAATTTTCAGGAAAATTATGGAATTGTAGGTCATCATATTAAATCAAGCTAAAAAAATTCCAATTTTTCTTACACAAGAAATCTAGATTTAAATATATGCTGTAATCTATTGTGAGGGAAGGACAAGAGAGGATGGTAGGGAAAGGAAAAATATGTTTTCTCTCATGTAGAATCTAGATTCAAAATACATAAGTTCATAGTTATTTTAAGTACACACAGATATGACTTGAAGTAGAAGGGGAACTATTTGCAGGGAGGAAGATGACCAGTAAGGGAGGAGGAGGGAAAGGAGAGGGCAGGGTGATGAATAAGAGCAAAGTATCATGTTAAGCATGTATGAAAACATGACAACGAAATCCATTATTCCATATGCTAACTAAAAACATTAGTTGAAAAAATAGGGGAAAAAGCATGTATGTTTAAGTTAATAGGTATCTTAAATCAGATTTTGATGTTCTAGTTTACAAAGCTACAAACCCAGTTGATTCTTAACTTTGTGGCATTTTTAGTAATAATGTGTTCAGAATCATGTTATGAAAGGTAAAGAGAACATGGACTAAGTTTTCAGTCTAGTCCAGGGGGCAGAAGATGTACTGACACCCTATGTTTCATATGAAAGGGAATGTCCAAAACCCTGTATTCCAAAATGGCAGAACTGTGAAAGCAACAAATGTGCTACTACACTTGAAGCTTCTTGAGGTTATCAGAGGAAGGGGAAGAGGACCAGCAAGAGAGGTCCCTTCATGCAAATGAAAATGTTGATATGGACCAGAAAGTCACTGGTAGAGACCCAATTCTCTTCAAGAAATAGTTACAATGATATTTGAAATTCTCAGTTTTATGATGGAAGACACTGTGGTGTTCTACCAATCCCACTACAGAGAAGCTGGAGTCAACAGTTTCTGGAAATCCCTGTTGGCTTGCAGCCTGTCCTTCAAGATTTTATGGATAATAAAAATAGTGCTCTTGTACAGTGTTTCTATGTGTCAAGTCATCACATTCTGCCTTGAAAAGAGGTAAAGTTATGAGTCAGCTGAAACCAAACAAATAAATGAATATAATTAAATAAATAACACCAGTGGTGAAGAAAGGATTGATAGCTGTGTGGAAAATAGGCTTTGGTGGTGAGAAGTGGACCAGGCGAGGCACTGGTTGCCCCGAAGTGCTCGATGCTTCATTCTACAGGAATTACATGCCAGGCATAATCTGAAGTAGAAAGATATTAGGGCTGAAGACAAACGAAGATGCTGACACTGGAGTTGGGTTTATGTGATTCACTAGCTCCAACTTAATGGACGCAAAGCTCAGAGTTCTAGTAAATGGCTTTTAGAGAAGAAATGATCACCTGAAACCTCTATTTCATGGTCCATGCCTATCCCTTCTTAAAATAACTCCGTGCTTATGGCAGAATGGAAAAAACTTTACTTCCAAATTAATGCATGTTCTTCCACTAATTTGGAATGATCATCTGCCTTGGAAGCAGGGAAGAGAGTCTTACTATGAATTCTATTCTTACGGTCTATCTGGTCTGCAAACACTTCTCCATAGATCATCCAGTAAGGCATGTAGAAGATGTTTCGGGCCAGTTTCCAAGAAGGTTTCTCCTCTGGGTGCAAGATGGCTTGTCGAGCTACTCCGAAACTCATCAGCACAACCAGCATGATGACCACAAAGTACAGCATGTCGATCATCTGAGAAATAAGATGCACGTCTTACTGTACTGATTCATGGTCCAGGTTCATACTGCCTCATTACAGCACTTTTCAAAGCTGTCGCTTTACTTAATTGGGATGGAAAAATCTCTTTCCTTTCCATTCATTAGCCACTAACGTTTTTTATATTCCATGCAATGTATGTGTCTTATTCTAGAACTCCATCTGCTCTTCATCTTTTTTGCTCTGGTTCTATCATCGCCCATTGCTGTAGTTTGGATCTAGACTGTCCCTAAATGTCGAATGTCAAACATTTAGCCACCAAGGTGAACAACCATTAGTCCCCAGAGCCAGAGTGGACCCTTTCAGAAGCAGGGTTTTGTGGGAGGTCTGTCAGTCATGGGGAGGTTGGAACCCCCCTCCTCCTCTCTCTTTTATTCCCTGTCTTGTGCTACAAGCACTCTCACCCCACCATGTCCTCCCACCATGAAGTACTCCTTTGCTACAGTCCCAAGGCAACAGAGCCCAGTGATTAGGGACTAATCCCTAAAACTATGAATCAAAATGAGCTCATAAGTTGTATTTTGTTATGGTGACGAAAAACTGATACACTTACAAATGTTCCTCTCATAACTATAATTGCACATAGAGGAAAAGAAAAATTATGAGAAAATGTGAGAGTTTCTGAGATAAAGTAGGCAGCAAGAAGAGGATACATCTAAAAAGATAAACATTATCAAATGCTGAGTGGCTATAGTGCTCTGTGGATACTAACCTGTAAAATTCCTGACATTTGTTTGTCTTTCATTCTGTCTCTTTTTTCTTTGTTTCTCTTTCTCTTTTTCTTTTTTCTTTTTCTCTTTCCCTTTATCTATCTATCTATCTATCTATCTATCTATCTATCTATCTATCTATCTATCTATCTATCTTAGTGGTGCCAAGACTAGAACCTAGAACCTCATGCATGCTAGGCAAATACTTTATCAGATGAGCTACATCCCTAATCCTAAACTAGTATCATCTCTAATTCTAAACACACCTGAGGATGAGAGCTCTTATTGTAATTAACTAAACCATGCATCATATATCTCAAAGTCACTGGTTCTATGAAGAGTTGTTCCTTTCTTCTGGGCCCAGCCTAACACTGAGACTATTTTAGTAATGTAGCCTTTGGGGTAGGGATAATTGGCTGGTTCATAGTTAGTTTCACATTCTGTGACCTGTCACTATGGATTTGTCTTGAACTAATTAAACAGATTACCCATATATCCAGATATAGACTGGAGCACATGAGCCCAAAATTGCCAGGTAATTTTGGGGGGGCCCCTTTGTCCCTGGCTTCTACCACAAGTTTTCAATCAGGTTTTTATTATGACAATACTCCGAAATGGATACAACCTCATAAACATGAATTCAAGATCCTATATTAAAGAATCCCAATGATGTTTCCATCCACCAAGAGATAAGAAAATGTTTTGAGGTACCATTTTTTGCCACCACATTCTTACTGCATCAAAAAACTGATGCTTTTAAAGATGAAGCAAACTCTCCTAAAAGAAGAGGATATTTTCTTTTATTTTACTGTCAAGAGTTGAATGTGAGTTGTTCCCCACAGGCTCATGTGCTTGAATCTTTAGCTAATACAGTATTTGGGAAGGTCATGCCAACTTTAGGTGGTGGGGCCTTGTTGGAGGAAGGCATGTCACAAGGGTGATACTTGAGTTTGGTTAGCCCCACCTTGCTTCCACTAGTGGTCTTCTCTTTCAGTTTGTAGTGCTCTCTCTCAGCCACCATGATGGATGTGACCTAAGCCACCTCCAATTTCTGACATCTATCATGCTTTTCCTGGCATATTGGATTGTATGTGCCCTCTGGAACTGTAAACCAAGTAAATCTCCCTTTCTCCCTTAAGTTGCTTTAGTGTTGTCTCACAGCGAGCCACAGAGTAATTATGACAGAGATTGGTACCAAAAGTGGGGTGTTGATGTAAAATTAAGAGACTTCAGTAACAGAAAGTGAAATGTTGTGAAGTGGGAAAAACTTGGCACTAAGAAATATGACCATTGCTATGACATGGCTGATGTTACCTTTGGAAATGTTAATTGGGAGAAATATGGGGAACTCTGAGACTTTAGGCTGGAAAAGTCTTTGTATTGTGGAGATGGGACTTAAAGTGTCATTCTAGTAGAAACTTAGAAGAGAGTAATGGTTCTCTGAAGTTAAATTCAAGTGTTTGGCAGGGGAAATTTCAAGACAATACAGTCTTGACAATGGGGCAGGCTACTACTTTTTAGTGTTCGTGCTCAGATTTATGATAGAAAAAAACAAGGAATTAGGAGAAAGAGATGAAAACTGTAAAGTCTGGTGAAGGAAAACGTGATGACAAACTTAAGGAGTTACCAGGAGAACACAGGTAGCAAAATTGTGCCTATTGTTAAAGAGATTCTCACCATAGGTGAGCCAAAGCCTGCTTTTTATTTGGAGAAGAGAACAGTAGAGGAGGGTAAAATTCTGCACTCTGAGGGTAAAATTCTCAGAGAACACTCTCGGCCATAAGAATGCAAGCTCTTTTGGAAGAGAAGAGCTGAAGGGCAGAACTCTAAAATAATATGTTCTGCTTCTGCTCCTCTAAAACGAAGCCCAGGATAGATTCAGACAAGCTGAACCAGCTGTGATTCAAGGGGGCCAGTCTCCACCTGAAGGTTACAGCAGAACCTGGTAACATCCATGTGGTGCTGGCTTTAGAGGCATTAAAAATACAAGAGTGAGGAGATCATGGATCCCTCCTCTAAGGTTTCGGAGAGCAACTGAAGCCAAGCAGTGTATGGCAGGATTAGAAACCAGGAAAGAAGCCCAAGAAGGGTATTTCATACTGTAGAGTTAAAGCCTGGTTTTGCCATTGAGAAGTAAAGACGTTAAAGATGCTAGAGCCAACATGGACATCTTTAAAGGAGAGCTGTATACCATGGGAAAAGCCAGATCAAGACAGCGATTTGTTCTATGGGTAGCTGTGCTGGAGGAGTGAAAACAAAGCCCTTTGGAAACAAGATGATTTCAACATGAGGTTCATATGCTGGACTTCATGTACAGGATTTGGAGTTTGTCCTGCTGATTTTCAGTCTTGTTATGCACTAATCTTTCCTCCTTTTATTTTTTTCTCTAAACTTTATTTATTCATTCATTCATTTATTGTGTGTGTGTGTGTGTGTGTGTGTGTGTGTGTGTGTGTGTGTGTATCAAAGAATACTATGTGTCTTTGTGGAAGACCAAAAGTGACTTTGGGAATCATCTTGGATTGCCTCTACCTTCTTTTTGCTTCACTCTGGGATTTCCCAGGCTCCGCTCACCAGGTGGTGGAAATGCAGGCCACCAGCATTTCTGCCTGATCTTTTACACGGGACCTGGGATCTGAACTCAGGACCTTCTGGTTGTGAGGCAGAGTCTTAATCCCTGAGTCATCTCTCCACTCCCCCATTCCTCCCTTTTGGGATGGCAATATTTACTCTGTGCCACTGTATGTTGGGAGTATGTAACTTTCCTTTTGATTTTACAGGAGGCTTTTGACTTTTGAATTGTGTTGGGACATTTTTTAAAAAAAATTGCATGTGAGTCTGTGTGTATCAGAACAATAATCCAAATACATATCTCCTTTCCTTTCTTAAGTTGTGTTTGAATATTATCTCACAGCAGCAATAGAGAGAAACTACGGCATTTACTATCAAATTCAATCACTAACAAATCAGAACATACTTAAGAGAAAGTTAACAGGTCATCCTTCAGTTTAAATATCATATGGGGGCTGGAGAGATGGCTCAGGGGTTAAGACATTGTCTCACAAGCAGAAGGTCCTGAGTTCAGATTCCAGGTCCCATTAAAAATGCCTGGCAAAAATGATGGTGGCCTGTACTTCTGACTCTGGTAGGCAGAATCTGGGAAATCTCCCAGAAAGAAGCAGAAAGGAGGTAGAAGCAATCCAGGATGATTCCTGAAGTCACCCTTGGGCCTCCACAGGGATACACAGCTGATTTAAGCAAACCACTCCCACATACAAAACAAACAAACAAATAAAAATTTAAAAAATATATATCATATGGAAAAAGGAAGGCAGTATGTACTGAACACACTGAGAGACAGATATATAAATTAGTGTGTGTAAAGTGGCCTTCAACTCAGATTTATTTTGGAGTTCATATTAAACTCCATAGTTGCAATGGGACAACTGTGAACCTTAAAGCAAAACAGATTTACAGTAAGAAGCCAAGTGCATAGAAGAGACCTAACGAAATAAAAAGAAGCCACACTCGAACTTGTAGAATCCCAATCACAGCCCAAATGAGAAGTGATTTTACTAACCATCTTTCCAATCATCATCACGTAGGGGCCGAGATATTTGTTGACACCGAAGATGTCTAATACCCGGATGTACCAGAGGATGATGTCCACACAGTAGATGACCCTGCCATAGCCCATGTACGGCTGATTCTGCAGGCGAAGGATTGCTCCAACCATAAACATGGAAATGGCCACGAGGTCTGTGATGTTCCAGTACTCCTGGAGCCACACTTTAATTTTCTGGCTGAGTTTGCCTGGTTCTGACATGAGAATCTGAAAGCAAATCCCAAGAATGAGAAAGGGAAAGGCTCTAATGGGAACCTTGTCTTCTTTAAAAGCTTGGAAAGGCAGGAGTGTCCAGTGCATCTGGCTTTTCCCTACCCAAGTCTCCCAACACTCATTTTTTTCAGACGAAGCAGGTATCTAAAAAGGGAAATTCCATGGAATCCTCTGTATTTTTAGATCCCGGGTTTCCTAGACTCTCAGGAAATGCCTTTTGAATGATTCCCTTCTGGCTGTCATTAAAGCAGCTGCCTTTGATTCTTTTCTAATTGTCTGGACGTGAGCCTATTGGCTCACTTTCCAGAATTAGATAGGAAGAGGACTCTAGCACAGGAAGGAGTCCTGTGTGGTCCTATCCAGGGACAGTCTACCTGGCAGAGATAGCAAAACTGGGCTGGGAGATGCATTTGCCAGCATTACTTGAACATGGTACGTCAGGGAAAGGCAAACCAGATTTCTCCTACTTGAGATACCACCATTCTTTTAAATCCCTACTGACTGAAGGGAGACGTTGACAGAATAAAATGGAGAGTGTTCAGCAATTAGCACGTATGCTCTTGTGCATGAAATCCTGACAGTCAGCAGTGGTGGCATGGCAGTAGGGTGGAAGGTGGCCATGCCAGGCATGGCAGTAGGGTAGAAGGTGGCCATGCCAGGCATGGCAGTAGGGTGGAAGGTGGCCATGCCAGGGGTACCTTTGTAATCTTGAAGATCATAGATAGATCGCAGGATCCCAGAACTTATAGGGTGCTGACTATTTGAAGGGCTCACGTGTGCTAGCTTCGAACTGCCTCCTCTCTCTGCTATAAACTAGCGGGAAGGTGGTTTGGGTAAAGAAAGTGCTCAGCAAGATCACGATGGCACTTCGGATAGGTGATCCAGCTGTAACAGCTGCAGAAACCGAGTGGAATCCAGGTAGAAAAGCAATGGTGATCACAGATGGAGGATGCGGAGCTTTGAACGCAGCACTCTTGATTTCTTAGGCTTTCTTTAGAATGGCAGGATCAAACTCGCTCTACTTATGTCAAGTCACCAATCATATTGTGCCAGTCCAGGAGCAGATCAATAGTAATTACAACATAACAGCACTGGTTCTCTATTAATCTGGGGAAAGTTAGCAACCTGTGATGTACGCTTTTTCAGTTTAAGTTCACATTCGGCTTGGACACAAACTTCCCCTATAAGTGAGCACAGCGAGTTCAAGCCCATGGGTGGAAGTAGAAGGAAAAGCACTTGTCCCTTGTTTCTGCTGCTGGCAGGAACTGCCTTCTTGCCTTTCCATTCTACCTGCAAGACTTCTGTGACGGAAGAGTCACGTGGAAGAGTGTTTGTTCTTTTTCGGCACGCCATTTAAAATCTGGGTCCTTCTGTTTCAGCAGCTGCTCTAGGCCTCTCCCAGATTCCCTAGAGTCTTTTATCACGTGGGTGGGGCCAGCCCACTTACTGACTGGGACCACACCTGTCTCACTCTGGGAGGTTTTCCCTGGGGCAATTGGAGTCACTTTGCTGTAGATGCCAAACAACTGATATGCATCCAAAACTCCACTCCCTCTTCTCCAGGCAGATCACCTGCAGATTCTGCTAAGAACCACCTCTTCCCCTGAGCACACCTCCTTTGACTCCTTCTATGCCTTCTTTCACTAAGGGGCTCTTCCTCCAAGAGTCTGAATGCACAATGCAAAGTCCCAAGAGAAAAAAACACCATCCTCGGTTTCCTCCAGTTTTAATCTCAGGTTCCCAAAAACCGAGGCAAAATTTGTATATGTGTGCCACCGCCTTATCTGGAGCAGCTGGCAGCATGTGAGCTAAAATTGAGCTTTCTCATTTCATTCAAACTTATTTCTATTATTAAATGGCACTTATTTTGCTTTGCATTTTGAACAGTGAGTTCTAATTTAGTTGGAAGGAGAAGGTATACATATCTGAAACACGCAATCAGAATTAACTTGAGACAGTTAACTTGAGAGAGTAACCCCTTCCAAGGGAAGTCCTCGTGGCACCTATCAATTACATGAAATAGTTGTGTAACCAAATCTGAATTTGAACTCTGTGGTTAGCAGGGCCTTTAGAGTACTCACCTCTCGTATCTTCTCTAACGCCAAACTCACAATGTAGGAGATGACGATCCACTCCTGAGGAGAGGGCCATCCATCCATCTGCACTAGGATGACATAGTTAAATAGCAGCAGGTAGCCCAGGTAGGATATCTGGAAGAAGAAAGAAACATTAGTTATATTTTAAGGCATGTGACATTTGATGCTTCCTCTATAATAAAAAGCTTTTCTTCCCATAAAACTAACTAATGTAGTAGATAGCCTCTTCTGCACTCCACCAGTGCAAAAAGAGAACCTCCGCGCAGGTGGGAGGTACTTTGCATTGGAATGATACTTTGTCTTCTGCCTAAAGATGTGTTTGTTGGCACTGTCATTCTCATGGGGGAAATTGTAAAGCTGCAAAAAATGAAATGCACAGAGGCAGCCTTAATAGTTTTCTGGTGTACATTCTAAACCACTTACTCCTTCGCCTCACACACCTCCCTCTTGAATCTCTAACTATGGCTGGGGCTGGTTACAGTAGTCAGAAGAGAGGACTTGTGGACAAATTCTCCGCCAAGTACTGTGGAACTGACCCAGAAGCCCCTTCAGTTTCCGATGGCAGGTCTGTGATGTTCTGTAGTCACAAGAGGTTCTCTGTGGTTTTCCCCCTCACCCCTCCAGAATGAACTGAGTGTGGGGCAGAGATGAAGCACTTGGTTGTGGGACATGGCAGGAAGGAGGTTTTCTGAAGCTGGTTCTCAAGACCGATATGGTGCCACACTGTAGTGCAGCTGTCTGCTTGGATGGCCTATAGGTAGATGCTCAGCTTGGCAGTCCTTCCAGCTCTCAGTTACCAGTGAGACTCACTCTTAGAGAAGGCTGGAGAGTGAGCGGCTATTGCTAAGCATGTCAGTTTGGTGAGCACATTGGAGAAAACAGGCCCTGCTTTGCTTCTTTAGTCTAAGCAGTTTGCATGATCTGGATTCAGACACACCATAGTCTCTTTCTGAAATGCTTCAGCGTGTCCATATGTTAAAAGCTTGTACCCAGCTTGTGGTGCGACTGGGAGGTGGTGAAGCCTTTGAGAGGTGGGACTAGCGAAGAGGCCTTAGGTCACTGGAGACATGCTTTTGAAAGGGACAGTGGGACCTCATCCCTTCCTCTTGCTCTCCTTTGTTCCCTGGCTGGGAGAGGGGGTGATTTTGCTCTGTTATACATAACTCTGCTGTGATGTGCTGTTTCACCACAGGTTCAAAGCAATAGGGCCCACTGACTGATCTGTGAGTCGGAGTGACCCTTTCTTTTTCTAAGTTGGTTAGTTCAGTTGTGTCTTAGCGGGTTGGGAAGCTAATTGACATTATTTACTTATTTGGAGAGAGAAAAGAGGGAGAAAGAAAGGCGAGCACATGTATGGAAGCACGCATGAAGATCAGAGGACAACTTTTATGAGTCTGAGACATTAGCTCTCTCCTCCCACCATGCGGGCTTTCAGGGGTTGAACTGAGGTCACCATGTCTGGGAGCAGGCCCTTTACCCACTGTCATAGTTAAATAAAGGTGTCAACTTGACAGTTGAGGGTTTGAGGTCTGGGAACATTTGTAGAAAATTAGTAGTTGAGTTAAGCCCAGAACCAACCTGCAGGAAATTGTCTAGGTGATGGGGAAGGCTTAGCCCATGGTGGGCAGGTGAATAAAATGGGGGGAACTGTTTGAGAAAGTTGGCATCCTTCTGTATACTCAGGCAGACATGCTGTTCTGGCAAGTAAGGATTGTCCCTCTTTCGCCTGTTATGTGGATATGGTGTGGCCAGTTCCCTCGGCCCTTTGGTGGTGCATTGTTCCTCTAACAAGCTAGACTAAGAACTGTAACTGCAATCATAAGAGAAAATTAAACTCTTGTTCCCTTAAGCTGTTTGAGGGTGATTTTTATCAGTAACAAGCAAACTGTTGCAGACAAACTGCAATAGCCACTGGGCCGTCTTGAGGTCCCATGGCTACATCCTTTTAATAACCCCATAAATTTAATAATAAAAGAGATCATTGAATTTGTTCCCTAATTCTCTAGCCTTGCTTGCTTATTTTAAAATATTTCCCTAAATTTGTATTACTAAAGGCACTTTAAAAGGAGGCAGGATAATATGGGTAAAAATGGCAAAAAAAATTCCTTCTATACATTATGAAATGGTCAAATAATATACCATTTTAAAAATCCTTTCTTTTAGGCAAATAGAATATAACTATTTTGCTTCATGATATGGTAATATTTGGGGCTGGGATGGCCATATTCCTGCATATGTAATATATATGAGACTATATCTGGATCCATATTCTTTCACAGATAATCTATATGTAGCAATGTAACTAGATCCAATTTTAGCTAAAGCCCCCAATTAGTTCTAGTTTTATTCTTATGGTGCATTTTTAGCTCAGTGAGTTTTTCAACACTTTTTAACCCTTTTGAATTTTTTTTTGGCTTCCAGCACAACTCAACATTGCAAAAGCACTGAATGGCAGATGCCAGGGAAGGGCCCTTACAGTGTAGAACCAGAACTTGACGATGGGTGCGTTGTAGAATTCACAGATCTTTGTGCCTATGGGGATGCTTCTCTGCTTCTTGTGCTCATTCTCCTCATCCCCCTTTCTGGAGCCAGCATCAGCGTTGGCATCCTGGAAAACATCACAGCCACATCACATCACATCACAGGAAGCCAGGCTGCCTGGTAGGGGGTGGAGTGGGAAAAGAACACTGTCGGGGACCAGAGCACTTAGCCCAAAGATAGTAGAAAATGATCCTGAGGCTTTCTAAATCACAGCAAGAGAAATCAGGTACAGATGAGATTGAGGCAGGATTAGAGCAGCTATGCTGGGATGGGTCTCTAAGGTCTCTCTAAGGTCTTTGAAGGCCTTGGAATTCCGGAAGGCCATTCCCCACTGCTGGAATCTCCCTGAAGGAACACCCCTGCTGAGGAACTGACTCCAATCCTCCCCAGAGATAAAATGGTCAACTTCCTTAGGAAGGGATTATGGAGGTGAGCCCTCCTATCCAACAAACAACTTGGTCTCACCCCGCGTGGGCCCAGGAGCAACTGGTTTGGGCCCCAGTGAGAACTAACCATGAGAAAAGCCAGTTTCCCAGGCTTGCCTAGATGTATAAATATGCCTGGCCCTGACAGCCATCTTTGGCGCCCTAGCCCCTCATGGCACTCAGACTGCCATGAGTTCCTTTCTAGCTCCATAAATTATCTGGGGTGCCCTAGCCCTTCATGGCACTCCATGCCTGGAGTCCATGAGTTCCAGCCTTCCTCTCTAACAAGCTCTACCTTAATCCTATACACGTGTTCTGGTTTCAATCTTCGACTCCGGAACACAAGAACCCTGCAACATTGGGATGGTCGTTCCTGTAACATTTGGCGAGACTATTCCCGCATCGTTTGGCGACCCAGATGAGACTATCCTGTAAGATTTGGTAACCCAGAAGGGACATTTGAACAGAGGGAAGACCGTTTCTGCATCAAGATCCACGTGATGCTTTTGGGGCTGACCATATTCTCCTCTTCTTTTTCTTTGCTGTCTTCGTTTTCCTTGGACGTTTGATATGAGAAGTCATCATATGTCCGAAATTCCAGAAACAAGATAGTGGGGGGGAAAAGAATTCCCATGATGACCTATGGGCAATGAGAAAAAAGCTGATTATCTTTTTTCATCTTCATATGTATGTGCGTACACATGTGTACATGTATGTGGGTGCATGTGCATGTAGGTGTGTGTGCTTAGAGACTGGGGTTGGATTGTGAATCATCCATCATCCTCCTAGTTTTTTTTTTTTTTTTTTTTTTTTTTTTTTTAATTTCAGCTCATACAAACTTATTAGGTACACCAGTTCCCTCCCTCCCTCCTCCTCCCCCCGTACCCCCTGCTCCCCCTCCCCACCCCTCTCCCTCCCCATCCCCCAGTGCCTCCCACCCCAATTCCCAGAGAGTCCTTTCTTGTGCATGACTGATTTTCCTCTGGGCCCTCCTCTCCGATGACGTACAAGGACCCAGTGGCCTTTGCCGAACCCTTTCCCGTGTTCCCCTTAGGTATAGGAACACTGCTGTGACTGCCAATTCTTTGCCTCCAAGGATCTTGGTGCCTTTAGCAGGTGCTAGACTTTGTGAGGTCAACAGTGTGTTGGACAATGCGCAGGGCATGCAAAGTCCAATTATGATTGCTTCAGCCCTAACTAGTATAGAGTATCTTACATATCATTGCTCCTCCCATCCTTATGCTCTTACACTCTTACCGCCCCCTCTTCCGCAAATTTCCCTGAGCTTCAAGATGGGGAGAGACTAAGCTGGCCTAGTTCTAGGTGGTTGATATAGAGTCTCTGAAGTTCTGGATTGTGGTTTGTTGATTTTCTTTTGCAGTTTTGCTGCTCCTGCAATGCCCTTCACTCCATCCTGGTGGGCATTGTATGTTACCCCTTTTTATCTGCCAGACTATATGCCCTCCTCTTCTGGTGAGATCACTCCCCCTCAGTAGTAAATGGTCAGGAACAAGAGTCTGTGAACTTAATCAGATGTCTCATTACTTATTTGGGTCCTTGGTGGAGGCCTATTTTCCCTGCTGTAACATGGTCCCTTCTCTCCTTCTTTCTGGTGTGGCCCTCCTACCCCATCCCTCCTGTTCATAATCCTTGGAATTCCTGTCTCTAGGTGGGCTGGGTGGGTTTGGTACTAGGAGCCACCTATTAGGGAGTACATACGGCGCTTAATTTTCTGGGTCTGGGATACTTCACTTAATACAATTGTTTCTAATGACATCCATTTCCCGGCAAATTCCAGTAATTCATCATTTTTGATGGCTGAGTAGTACTCCATTGTATAGATGTACCACCGTTTCCTTATCCACTCGTCAACTGTTGGACATTTGGGCTGATTCCATGACTTTGCTATTGTAAACAGTGCTGCTATGAACATGGTCGTGCTTGTGCTATCGAGGCGAACCTCTGCTGTATGGGGGGTTATTCCCAAAAGTGGAATAGCAGGGTCATATGGCATTTCAATCTTTAATTTCTTTAAGAATCTCCAGACGGCTCGCCAGAGTGGCTGTATGAGCCTGCATTCCCACCAGCAATGTAGGAGACTTCCCCTCTCTCCACATCCTCTCCAGCATTTGTCTTTGTTAGTATTGTGGATTTTTGCCATCCTGACCGGGGTGAGATGATATCTCAGGGAAGTTTTGATTTGCATTTCCCTGATGGCTAAAGAAGTGGAGCATTTTTTCAGATATTTGTTAGACATTTTAATTTCATCCCTGGTAAAGTTTCTTTTAAGTTCCAGGGCCCATTTTTTAATTGGGCCATTGGTTTCCTTGGTGTTTAGTTTTCTAAGTTCTTTGTGCACTCTGGACAATAGAGCTCTATCAGATATGTGGTTAGTGAAGATTTTCTCCCATTCTGTGGGTTGCCTTTGAGCTCGCGTTACAATCTCTTTATCTGAACAGAAGCTCTTTAATTTCACAAGATCCCAACTGTTAAGAGTTGGTAGCAGTGACTGTGCCATTGGATGTCTGTTTAGGAACTGTTGGCCTAGTCCAATCAGCTCGAGGGAGTTCCCTATCCTTTCAACTATGGTTTTTATAGTCTCTGGCCTGATATCAAGGTCCTTGATCCATTTGGAATTAAGTCTTGTACATGGTGACAAGTACGGGTCCAGCTTTAATCTTCTGCATGTGGAGATCCAGTTTTGCCAGCACCATTTGTTGAAGATGCTGTTCTTTTTCCATTGGATTCTTTGGGCCCCTTTGTCAAAGACCAAATGGCTGTAACTTTGTGGGCTTATATCTGGGTCTTCAATCCTTATCCATTGATCTGTGTGTCTATTTTGGAGCCAATACCAGGCTGTTTTTATAACTATGGATTTGTAGTATAGACTAAGGTTTGGTATGGTTATGGTTATACCTCCCATCCTCCTAGTTTTTGAGACAGGTTCCCCAATCAAACCCAGAGCTCTCCCACAGGGCTAGTCTCACTTTCCAGCTTGCTCTGTGGATTTTCAGTTTCTGTTTTCTGAGACTGGAATTACAGGCAGGCTGTCACATCCACCTGGAATTTTATCTTTGATCTGGAAAATACCTTAACTACCAGAATATCTCCCCAACCTAGGAGTCAATTTTTAGCAAAAATTACCCCATACAGTTTTCTCTCAATCTCTATTGGTTTCTTTTTATTTTCTTCTTCTTTTTTTAACAGCTATGGCAAAGTACCCAAGAAGACAATTTAATGAGATATGAATGAAACTTTGTGGAAAGAAACTGCAACTTACACATAGAACTTTCTACAAAACAATAAACCGATTAGAATTTCAATAATGTGGAAAGGTTGGATTGTAACAAGTTCAGAGCCTGATTATGATTTATCTTAGGCTATCTTTAGCCCCCTTAACAGCCATTGGTTGCCTACCTTGGTACCAATCTAACATCTTTTGGAGTATCAGGTGAAGTCTTTGGAATGTGTGATAGCTAGAAACAGGTATAAACTTGAGAATTGCAGGCTGAGCTTTGGCTACATCTGTGAAGAATGATAATTATGGGAAGCCCTAAGCAACACGGAGGAGATTGTTCAATGGATGGGGAAGACCCAGCCTATGGCGGGTGGGACTGTTCCCTGGGCAAGTGGAAAAGATGAAAGGAGCTGATCAGTTCTTTGACATTCTTCAGCATACTTGGACAGCTTTGCAGTCTGAAAAGTGAGGTTTGCCTCTCTCTCAGTAATGGATACGGAGTGGCCGGTTTCCTGGGCTCCTGGTGTTGGTATGAGTTCTCCTCCCAAACTGGACTAAGAAATGTAACCAGACGATCGTAAGTCAAAATAAAGCCCTTCTTGTTCTAAGTCATTTTGTCATGAATTTATGATCAACATGTAGAGCACCTGCAAAAAACTTACAAGTAAATCCCTAGTTTCCACTAACCCAAAGGCTAAGAATGTTGTCAGACACCATTTGAGACCTATAGCAGTTATTTCCACACTTTGCTCTGTTTACCTAATGCTTCCACCAATGTATTTGAAAAGTGTCTTGATTAATTTTGACTTCCTTTGTTCTATTAGTATAAAAACTTCAAAAAAGTTACTGCTATGTTGGAACATGGAATTTAGGGGTAATCTAAGTCTTTGTCCCACAGTCATGATCAAGAATAAATAAACTCTTGTCCTCCTTGAAGTGAGAACTGAATTTTTTGAATTTATCTTGTCCATCATGATGAGAAGGCCATGACAGAGTAAAGCAGCTCATATCATCAGGAAGGAGAGAAAGAGAGAGAGAGAGAACTTTGGTTTTCTGGGCTTTCTACCTCCCTCCCCCATAATTCATCATGCCTTCAGCCTATGGGACAGTGTTACCTATGTTTAAGGCAGCTTTTTCATGCTTAGTTAAATTTCCTGGTTACACCTTTATAGTCACACCAGAGGTGTGATTTACTGATTAACTATCGCAGTATCAGCTGGAGCTTGTTTTCCGTATCAACAGCAGATACCAAAATTCATGGATGCCTAAAACCCTTGAGAGACAAAGTATTTGCATATAATTTATACACACCCTCCCATACACTTAGATTGTCTTTAGATGATGCCTATTACCTAATGTAATCTAAGTACCATGTAAACAGCTGTTACATTGTATTGTGTAGAAACTATTGGGCAGGAGAATAGGTTGAATGTGCTCGATACAGGTGCATTTCTACAAATATTTTGGAGCTGGTAAGACAGCTCTGCAGGTAAAGGCACTTGCCACACAAGCCTTCCAACTTGTGTTTGAGTCCTAGAACCCACTTAAAGGAGGAAAGAGAGGACCAACCTCACAAAATTATCTCTGACCTCCACGTGTTCTGTAGCATGCTGTCTCCTAATACTAACAATAAATAATATGAAACAAAAATTTGAAAATTGACATGAGTTTGGTTGCATTCAGGAATGTGAAATCCTTGGTTATGGGAGAAAGTCGAGCAGTGAAAAATCTAAGCCCTTAACACTTGTCAATAATCCAGACATCTGGGTTGTTTACTTCTACCCCGAGGATCCTGTGCCGTTTGTCACTTGACAGCTCTCTCCAGCTGGTAATCCTGACTTTAAAAAGCAAACTCCTGGAGAGATGACTCAGGGGTAAAGCCTCTGGCTCGCAAACAGAAGGTCCTGAATTCGGACCCCAGGTCACACATAAAAACGCCAGGCAGAAACAGTGGCCCACACTTCCTGGTGGGCAGAGCTGGGAAATACAGAGTGAAGCAAGAAGGAGGTAGAAGCAATCCAGGATGACTCCTGAAGTCACCCTTGGCCCTCCACAGGGACACACAGTATCCTCTGACACATGCGTGCATGTGCTTGCATGCACACACACACAACACACACACACATAAAAAATAAAATAAATAAAAAATTAACAAAGCAAAGTCCTGACATTCAAGGAAGAGAGGTTTAGCTCAATGCTAGAGTACTTGCCTCGTATGGATGAGTCTCTCAATCAATCCCCAGTTCCATTAAATAGAATCACAGAACCAAAGCAAGTGTATCACTAATTAAAATATAAAAATAAAAAAATAAAAAGAGAGAGCACATGTGTGCTCTTTCTCTCTCACACACATACGCACACACATGCATATTAAATGAATGCATAAAGTCTTTTAAAAGACAACTGAACTTTAATTTTTGTGTGTAGTTTTTTTTTTTTAATTCTGAAATTTGGATTCCCTTTCTATTTTCTTGTTAGGGATTATGGACAATGGACATTTGTTTAAATATATCCTTGTCACTTTGTGGTTTCTTTGTCATTCTATTTGTTACATCATGTTTTTCTTTCTGTGTGTGTGTGTTTTCACATATTCGTGTGTGGTGCATGTGTATGGAGAGCAGAGGACAACCTTGGTTTGTTTCTCAGGCACTGTCTCCCTTGGTTTTCACTTTTTTTTTGACAGTGTCTCTAACTGTCCTGGACTCTGGCATTTGGGCATGGCTGGCTGGCAAGCCCTGGACATCTTCCTGTCTGTCTTCTTGGCACTGGGATTATGACCAGATACCACAATGCCTGGGCATTTTAATAGGTTCTGGGGGTTGAACTTGATAGCAATCCCACTCCTCAGTGCCCCCACTTTCAGGACAGAGCTTCTGCTTGATGGCTGCTACCCCCCAATACTTGGTGCTTGCAAGAGCACATGCTTGCCTGACCCTTAGTGTCAGCGGGGGCCAAGGTCAGAGAATGATCCGGGGCACACTTCCTGGGTTGAACAAGGGTCTCAGAAATCATCTCCAGAACCTGCCCCTTCACCCACCCACCAACCCTGAGCATATAGAAGCCACTATTCCTTTCTCTTCTCTCTTTTTTCTCTTCCTTTTCCTGAGATTGGCCTGGCAGTTCTGGAACTCCATCAAAACCTTCCATCTAGTCTGTGGTGCGGTACATTTTTGAGGTAACAACTACCTTACAGAACTCAGGTCCTTACGCTTCCTAGGCAAGTGCTTTGATGGCTGAACTATCTCCCCAACCCTCTTCTTCCTGAGTATTTTTTCCTTGGGTCCCACTGACTCTTTGCATTCATTTAGTCTCTCACTCGACTTCTTGAGCTTCATATAGGAATTTGTAAAATTCCCTTGTTTGTTCTTTTAATTTTTCTGAGTATTTTGAAAGTATATAGTTGAAAGAGTTGCCTGATTTATTTTGTATTTGTTTTTACGCTATCAGATTTCATGCATGCTAGTCAAGTGCTCTACCACTGAGCTGCATCTTCAGCCCTTTTTTTACTTTTCATTTTGAGACAGGGTCTCACTTAAGTTATCCAGGTTGATTCAACTTACGTGTTGAATTTACAGTCTGCCTGCCTCGGTATTTCATGTGACCAGGACTGTAGGCATGCACCATAGGTCCTGGATACTTGCCTGCTTTAAATATCCATTCTCTCCTCATGTGTTTATTTTATTTTATTAATCTTTTACAGTGCTTGGGATTGAACCCAGGACCTACTGTGCTACATCCCCTAGTTTTCTTTATATATTTTATAAGACTGGTAAATGTTTCCCACTCAGAATGATGAAGGCCTTTGTCTCTGCTACCTTCTAGATTTCAGTATTACTGATGAAACCTAGTGCAGATCCAATATTCATCACCTCATACTCAACCTGTTTTCTTTAAAGCCTTTAGAGGTTCTTTATTCATGATTTTCTGATAATTATCTGTTTGCTAATCTCCAAAGCTTAATATACATAATATATATGTTATTAATGTAACACAATATTAGTATGTTATGTAGAATTGGATAGCTAGTTATAGTATTCCTGTTTTTAAGAAATGGATTCTCTTCTATTGCCCCGGACCTAGAATAGGGCGGACTCCCTGCTCCTCAGGAGGAGACCTCCAATACCAATCAGGATGGAGCCAAGGGCAGTGCAGGAACAGCAAAACTGAAAAGGACAACAAACCATAATTCAGAAAACCAAAGACCCTACATTAATCACCTGGAACCAGACCAGCCAAATCTTTCCCCATTCTAAAGCTCAGGGAAACTTGAGGAAGAAGGAGCAATAAGATTGTAAGAGCCTAAAGATGGGGAGGACCAACGATATGCAAGATACTCCACACATGTTAGGGCCACAGTAACCATAATCGGACTTTGCAGGACCTGCACAATGACTGACATGTCAGTCTAGCATGGATCACAGGCAGTAGGATCCTTAGAGGCAAGGGATTAACAGTCATGATAGTGTTCCTGTACTAAAGGAGAGCCCAAGAAAGGGCTCTGGGCTATGCCACTAAGTCTTTACACTTCCCTAGAGTGGAGGATTTAGGGAAGTTTGGCATTCACACAAAAGGATGCTCCAAGGGATGGGAGGAGGAAGGGGAGGTACTGGGAGAAGAGGAAGGAAGGGGTGAAAAGAAGGGAAAAGGGGGGGGAGGGTGCAAGAGGGACTAGGGAAGGGTGGGGAGGGCGAGGGGACTGGGGTACCTATTGAGCTTGTATGATTGGGGGAAAAATAAATTAATTAACTAAAAAAAAAGAAATGGATTCTCTTCTGTTCATCACACACAGGATGAGCAACTGTCCCCATATGAAAATCTAAAATTTGAAATGTTTTAAGTTTAGACACTGTTGTGATGCTGTAAATGGAAAATTCTACAGTGGATCTAATGTGATTGTTACAGTGAGCATGCAGACACTCTGGAAACACCAAGTTAAATCACCTTCAGGCTGTGCATATCCTGAAACAAAGAGTTTTGCATTTAGATATGGATCCTGATTAGAAATGCTGGCCTCAAGCATTTGAGATAAGGAATACTCAGCCTGCATTGCAGTTTTCTCTATTCACTTTGAGATCCTATAGAACAGATTTCTTACCATTAGATAATTGTACCACCTGCCAAATAAAATCTCAAGACAATCTTTTAGTTTGGGGCTGGGGAGATGGCTTAGTTGGGAAAGTAGAAGCATGGGGGCCAGAGTTTGCAGCACCAGAACCCACATAAAAGCGGGGTGGCATGGTATCCAGTGTTAGGAAGGCAGAGACAGGGAATCCTCAGAGCAACCATGACAGCTAGATTTGTCAAAATGGCGCACATATGTATACTTGTTAACGTGTGAGTGTATCCATGTGTGTGAACATCTAAGGTTGGTACCTTACTCTTTTTGAGAAAGCATTTCTAATCAAGCCCAGAGCTAGCTGATAGGACTAGTCTAGCAAGTCAGTTTGTTCTAGGGATTCAAAGACTTCACCTTCTGAGACTGAAATTACAGGAGGGCCGCCATACCCAACCAGCATCTTACTTGTGATCTGGGGATCTGAACAGTCATTTTTTTTCTTATACAGCAAACACTTTAGCTAATGAGCCATCCCTTGGGTCCATGAATTATTTTTGGAATTTTCCATTTAATATTAACATTTTCGGTCTGTGGGTGACTTTGGGATGCTGAAGTGGAGGAGAAGGAAATGCCTACCGTGGGACCATAATGAAATAAGCCCTAGAGTACTGATCGGAGTAGCAATGTGTCCCTGCCACCCTGATCGCTACCAGTTGAACAGTCTACCATGCCTACCTTCAGACCAGGGTTCTTCCTCATCCGAAGCCTGCCCATCCACATGTCGGTCAGCAGCATCTGGCTGCAGGTGTGGGCAATGAAGTCCCGGTGCTTGGCTGCCACAGCCAGCTTCAGGCAGGTCAAGTTGCTCCAGTTTTTGAGCTCATAGGTCAGAAGTTTCATGGCGATCTGCTCATCATGCTTGTAGGACTGGTCTAATAGCTCCACAGCCAACTGGCCAAAATCTCTGGAAAGAGAGAGATGGAGCTGAGGGTGGAGCCATAGTGGCCATGAGTTCTTTCTTAGACATATGTGTCCGCAGGGTCAAGGGAGCCACAGGACAATGAACACAGGCTCGGAAGTGGCTTCGAAGTGATCTACCACAACAGGAGAGAGGCAGGGATCTGGACTATTCAGATGCAGACTGACTGCTTTTCCTGAAAACAGAGCTTTAGGTGGACCCCGAATATGTTTCAAAAGAGACAACTTCTCTCTGGCCATGCACAGAGTACAGTACGGATGGCAAGACAGGAGCTGTGGGGTTGTAGTTGGTGTCTAGGGCCAGGTGAACCACCAGGAGGGCTTGCAGGTGTTGGTTAGGCATGGTGCTTAATCTGGGTGGGGCTGTGCCCAGGTGTTTGTTTGAGAATGGTTATGAGGCCAAATATGTAAACTATGTGTTTCCTGTGTGTGCATGTAATACTACTTTAACAAGGCATTGAAGAGAGGTCAACATTCTCCATGCCAGAGGGAAACAAAGCAAAGAGACATCTAATTGTCAATGGGGACAGCAATGGGAGTTCGGATATAGAGAAAGTGATACAAACTGAATTTCGAAAACAATTTATTCCCTTTTCCATGTGACCCTGTTCCAAATATTCACTGATAGTTGTAGTCGTCATATCTGTGTCTTCAGCTTTTCTGTCATGGAACGTAGTTAAAATGTGATCATATACTGACCATTCTCCCTTTTTGTTTCTCCATTTATAGGAGATTTGGTTAAGTGTATGAAGCTGAAGATAAGGAGGCAGAATTTTGTGTGGGAGAATGGCCATCCTGGACCCCTGAAGAAGTCTGTGTCTGCAGTAGCTTCTGACCCTGGTCCCAGGTTACAGGGTGATATGTTACCATGGGAGTTACCATCTGGAACTCTGAGGTCGGTGATCAGGTCTCTGTTTTTAGCTTTAGGCTCTAACCTCTTGAAATCAGCCAGTTGAACCCAAAATAAAAGCACAGATTTTTACATCCTCTATACAATCATTCTGGGCTTCAGGTTTCCTGGTCTGGCGTGTCAGGTGCTTGGGAACCACAGGTCTGTCTTGATAATGCACATAATGCCGAACAAGTTGAGTGGCAACATCTCTTCACCCCGTCAGAGACTTGAGGTCACAGGAGAGGCTGCTGTCCCCAGACTGGGGGGAGGGGACGGGACAGACAGGCAGATACAAACGCTCGATGCAAAGGTCTAGGAGAACTAAGTCTGGTCTAGGAAATGTAAGCTGTGATTGATGAATTGCTATGATTAGGCAGTTTTAGAGCAGCCATGCTGGGACGGTCTCTGAAGGTCTTGGAAAGCCATCCCCCACTGCTGGGATTACCAAGGAGGAACACCCCCTGTTGATAGGGAGGACCTGACTCTAATGCTCCACAGAGGATCCCCCGACCCTATGCTTATGTAAGGATATGGATATGAATTCTCCATAGCAGATAAGCTAAGTCCATCAAAAGAAACAGCTTGACGCTGAGCCCAACCACAAGATCAACTGGGTTGGGCCCCAAGGTGAACGGACCAGTGAGATGTAGAGGACCAAAGCTCCAATCAGGTTTGTAGAAACTGGAGCTAACCAATGAGGAACAGTCATCTTTCCCGGGCTTACCTAAATGCACAAATACCCCTGACCCTGCCAGTCACTAGACAGAGCCCTTGCCCTCATGATACTCTACATCTGGAGTCTGTGAGTTCTGGTCTTTCTCTCCTCTAATAAACTCTGCCTTACTCCTCTATGCATTTTCTGGTTTCAATCTTCAACTCCCGAACACAAGAACCTGGCCATATAAAGACCCCAGGAGAGTGACCCGTGATGCAGATAAGCTCCAAGGGACCCAGCCTGAGCAGGTTCTCACAATGAATACAGAAAGTCCCTTGGGCTTCCAGGAGGGGGAGAGGAAAAGCAGCTAGTTGAAACCTTTGAAACCAGTATAGCATTCTGCTCCTCAAGAGAAAGCAGCTGACAATAGCTTCACCTATTGGGGGAGAGGGAGTAGGTAGGTGGAGGTAACCCCTAACCTCTATGGGATAAAGAAAGAACCCAACTCAACTCACTTGAGTCCTTTGCCCTAGGTACAGAAGAACAAAATTCTTGTGATATCCATGGCTCAATGCACAGCTGCATTGAAGCGGTATACTTTCCCTGTGAGTGTTTCTTTATGGAAATTCATTTCACAGCTTTTGCGTAAGAAGTATGCTCCAATACTTTTCATGAGGAGGTAGGAAACGAAACCAGTACAGATCAGAAATATCCAGAGAGACAGTGGTAAAAATACCAACAGACACAATGGGCAAAGTGATTCATGAATCGCTTGAAGCACACAGGCTCAGGAGATGGCTTTGTAGTTAAAAGTCCTTGTGTAATAAGCAAAAGGAGTTGAGTTTGGATCCCCAAATCCCATGTAAAAATCCTGGGCAGGTGTGATGACCTGCCTGTAATTCCAGGCTGGAAGGCAGAGCATGGGAACTCCCAGAGGAAACAAGCTAGTCGGATTAGCTCTTACAGTGTGCCCTGGGTTTAACTAGCGAGCGATCCAGCCTCACAACAAGGTAGGACAGCAAACTGAGGATGGTTCCCAGTACCACCTCTACAGGCACACACACACACTCAAGTACTCCTATACACATACACCAGCACACATGTACACCCACCCACATACAAACACACATTCACACACACATGGGGGGAGGTTTTAAACACAAGGTTCTTCAGTGAAAGCGACAATGGTGGCCCTTCTTGCGAGAGAGGAGCTGGCCCTCAGATTCCCTCCAGAGACTCACTTGGAATTGTTGTCCAGATCCTGGGAGATGTCGTCTACGAGTTCACTCTCAGAGGACTCGTGGGCCATGGCCTTGTAGAGCTTACAGGCCACCAGGGCCTTGGCCATGCTCTCCTCCCCACGCTGCCACAGGAAGACCGCCATCTTCTGGCGCTTCATCAGCACGGCCCACACCATGAGCTCGTGGAATGGGTACTGGAACCGCCTCACGGCCGGGTCATCCACGTCGATGTCTATCTCTTCCTCCTTCTTCTTCTTTTTCTTCTTCTTCCCTTTGGTGGGAGGTTCATCATCCTGCGGGGAGTACAACACATTTTTTTTTTTTTGATCGTGGTTCTTCCTAAACAGGTGACAAAGAATTTAGTAGTGGAGAGAGAGGCGAGCTCTCCACTCTCTACGCTAATTATTTTTGAGGCGGTACACATGCTGTTGAGGTAAGTAAACCATCTCGAACCAAATGCACTGAAAGGCACACTGTCATTTGAAACTTACCCATCAGGTTAGCAGGGTTTAGGGCTTTTGTTTTCTTCAAACGCCTTTTAACTTGGGAATTGCAACACACGCTTTAAAAAAAATCCTCTCTATAAACTACATGTATATAGTATTATGGGAGTGTTAAAGTCCAGAGTCATCTCTTGAGGGAAATCTTCCAAAGCAACAGGCATCAGCACCGACTTGTAAGATGTAGTTGAACCAGAAACTAAGAGGTCTAGTGCACGTGGAGCCTGGGACACAAGCTTAAATCCTGACTAGTGAGGCTGAGGCAGGGAGGTCAGCACCTTAAGACCTAATGAGGCTCAGAGCAAGGCTCAGGTAAAGCCACATAACTTAACAAGGACTTGTCTCAAAATAAAAATTGAGAGGCTGGGGAGATGGCCCCTCAGGTAAAGTGCCCCGTGGATAAAGTGTTCATCACAAAAACATGAGGAACTATGTTTAGATACCTAGCATCTATATACAAAAAAGAAGGCAGGCATAGGGTGTATGCCTGCTGGGGAGGATGGAGATAGAAGAATTCTCTAGAGCTTGCTGGTCAGACAGTTTAGCCAACTGGAAAGCTTCATGAGGTTCAATAAGACACCTGTCTCAAAAAAATGAGGGAGACAGTGATCAAGGAAGATATCCAGTGCTGACCTCTGACCTTCACATACATGTGCATGCATGAACACACAGAGAATAACAAACAAACAAGCCAATAAAACAGATAAAAGTGAAAAGAAAAATAGCTTAGGTTCCCCTCTGTCATGGTTTGAAATGTGAGTTGTCCCCTCCGGGCTCGTGTATTTGTATCTTTTGTTGTTTGGGAAGGTCATGGGACCTTTAGGAGGTGGAACTTTGCTGGAGGAAGGCAGTCACAGGGGGAGGATCTTGAGGTCGATTAGCCCCAACCTACTTCCAGGAAAGGTCTCTTTTGCAGTTGGATTGTCCCCAACCTACTTCTGGGAAAAGTCTGTCATGCAGTTGGAAGTTTCGCAGCTGTCAGCCTTCTTGCTGATGTGACTCAGGCTGCCTCTAGTATCTGCCAGTCGGCCATGTCTTTTCCACCTTTGAGGACTGTGTCTCCTCCCTGGAACCGTAAGCTGAGTAAATTTCCCTTTCTCCCTTAAGTTGTGAGTATTATCTCACAACAGCAGAGAAGAGCAACTGCTACTCCCTCCAATGTATTTCAGAAAGTGAGCATTCCATCTTGAATGCTCATAGTCCTTTTCCTCTCAAGGTACATCCCAAGCAGGATTGCCTGAGAATGGACCAGGATGTGGAGAAAAAAAGGCAGGTGGGGATTGAGAGTGTTCACATGGGGGTCTGTGGGGCTTAAGCTCTTCAACCTAAAACTTCAACATTCGACTGAAGTGGAATGACAATGCGTAGATATAGTTCACAGGCTGTGTTTTGAACTTAACCCACCTTAGGCTGAGAATATTTAAAACGCATTACATCTGTACCAATCATGTGGACATTTTTCTTGTTATCATTGCCTGAACAATCCAATAGAACAAGTATTTAAACAGTATTTGCATTTAATTAAGTATTATAAATCATCTAGAGGTTATTTAATGTGTAGGAGAGTATGCGTGCAGGTCTTATGCAAATATCAAGTTGTTTTATGTAAAGAACTTAACCACCTGCAAGTTTGCTATTCTCGGAGGATCTTGGTGCTGCTAGGCAATCAGTTAGCTGTTAGCGGACTTGGGAGTCACTTCTTAATCAACAACTTGTAAAGCCAAGAACTAGAACTCTAGGGATCTGCAGATGGGTCAAAAAAATGTAATTCATGTCAGATTTCCAGTCCTGGGTGGACTGGAAGGTCATGAGTAGATAATAATTTAAATCTTATGACTACTATCAATCCAGAGGCTTTCTGATAAAGACATACCATTGCCCCTTCCATAAGAGACAATCCAAACAGACCTGTCAGTAACCTGGAGGAAAAAAAAACATCCCTCAGGACAAAGTTGCAGAGGCTGTAGAAGTAGGAATAAAGCCCACCTAAAATCTAGGTTAGCGCGATAATCTCTTTAGCCACTGTCTACTCTCACTTCTTTGATATGTTCTGTTCCACACGGTTCTTTCTTCTTTAGTCCGCACTCACTTCTTGACAGTGTTACATTCTGTATGTCTTATTTGAATTCTTTCAACAGAAAACACAAGGACTAGTCCAGAGCAAGAATTCAGTGACAAAACCAAATATCCACAGGTACTGAGAAAACAATTGCAATTGCTCATTAAAACAGCTTTTCTGTCAGTCATGGTGGTACACATGCATGTGTGTGTGCGTGTGCGTGCGTGCGTGCATGTGTGTGTGTGTGTGTGTGTGTGTGTGTGTGTGTGTGTGTATTTGGTGATCTAACCTGGTGATCTAACACAGGTTTGGTGCTCTACCACTGAGCTACACTGCAGCCCAATTCCTTCCTTTTATTCTTGCAGTGACTTTGACAGGTTTTAATCCAGACTCTTATTTGACAAGGAAGCTGTGACATGTGAATAAGTTGCTTACATCCACACAGCTGGAATAGGCAGTAGCCTCAGGAGACCCATAGGAATTTAGATTTCCAATTTCTATCCCAAGTTGTTCTCAGTTGACCCAATTCTTGAATAACCATAATGAATTATAAAAAACATTTTTATTAAGACTACAGTATATCTTGCCTCCAATTTAAATGCTTTTAAAAAACTGTTTAATTTTGTCACAGTGTTATGAAAGTATAGTCATAGCAATTTACACAGAATGGTCTAAAATAGGTTAAAAATAGGCATTATACAGAAAATTTAACATAGATATAGCCTTGCTTTTAATTTTCAAGAAGTTGACTGATGACTAACAAGAATTTTTAAAACAGAAGTCCTTTAATCTTGCCACTCATTAGCATACCTTATTAAAATATGAAATATATGCCAATTCTCTCAAAATAATTTCCAAAAAAAAGTAAAGATGGAGTTAATTTCCTTAAAATGCAGAGGACCAGTGCATCAATATTGAAAGATCCAATATAACAACAGAGGATGCTATAAGAAATAAAACTGGCTAATGGTTCATTATTAAGATAAAGTGTTCTACTCTCCCTGGGATGGAAAGTCAGTAATAGCTTACTTGAAGGTCTGTTGATATGGTAACTGCAAATGCTCAACTATAGAATGTTCTTGAATAAAGCTTTGTATTCTTAGACTGTGGAATTAACACTGAACAAATGACATGAAAAATCTCTGGTGAGAATTGCTTCAGAAAACTGGGAAAGACTGTGTTTCCTCTAAGATCCAGCTAATGGGGAAGTTGGGGAAAGTACATGCTCACAGAAATATCAAAGGTCCAGTTTGCCTGATCTGCCCCCCCATGTCATTTGGGTTAGTGCCCAACCTTGCAAAATGGTAAAACAAACAGACAGAAACGCTGCTTTACTTTTGCTACTTGGAGTCACTATTATTCTTTTCTTAAGTGGGATTCCAGTTTTCCACTGGCACAAATAGGAAGCCTAAGAAGAAATGGACACATTGATAGTCACAGTAAGCATATTTAGACACACCTCATTGAGAAATGAATTTTAGAAAATGTTAGTAAACATAGAAGCAAATCAAGTGGCATAATTCCCACATGATAGCTGATGGCTATATTTAAGACTAGAGTTTCACAAAAGTTGCCTAAATTAATTCTCAATTCTCTGAGCTGTTTTATCTTAACAAATTTTAAATCCTAGAAAACAACAGGACTGTATTTGAGCAATAAAATTAGAAATCAACAAACAGCAGGACAGCAATCTGTGTTTGAATCTGGAAATTTTGAAAACACATGTGTCTGCACAACTCTGGAATTGAGGAGAGCAATGAACTGCTTGAATGTGAACGTAATGAAGTGTCTGCCTACCTAGTGGACAGGATGCTGTGAACAGTCAGGGGACAACTTATGTTTTCAGTGAATGTAGATATAGAGAAGCTTTTGGAAATGAGTACAGTTTACTTTCAAGTTGAGTCAGTGAGAACAAGACCAAACCTCAGAGAAAGTTTAAGGGATGAATGAATGAAAATAAAAGAAGACATTAACAAAACTACAAAAAGGCAGTTTTGCAACAAAGCAACAACATCCATAAATTGTACCTATGTACCCATGCAGCTATGATTCACAGAGCAAATAACCATTTTTAAAAATTCAGAATAAGAGAGGTACCCAGCTAGACATACTGATGAGACTGAAAAGACTGGGTATTAAGTAAAAATTTATAGCAATAAATTTGAAAAGTTTAGATGAAGTAAATTTTAGAAAAATAAAAATTTCCAAGGTTGATCTGAGAAATGGGAAGTCTGAATGAGTAAGTGTGTGTGTGCATGTGTATGCCAAGGAGAACGTTGGGTGTTTCCTCTATCATTCTCCACCTTATTCACTTGAAGCAGTGTCTCTTCTCACTGTTTCTTGGTGAGGCTGACTGGTCAGCAAGCTCCAGGAAACTTGTCTCTGTCCACCTCTCAGAAGTTCTGGGCTTATGGGTGCACTCAGCTTTTACACGGGTGCTGGGGATTTGAACTCATGTACTCACGGTCGCATTTAATGGATAAATTCACAATAAAAGACTTAAGAGATCAAGGAGTTTTATTTTCTCTTAAAATGTTGTGCTTATACTTACTTGTCCCATTTGTCAGGAGAACTCACACAAACACCCAAGGCTGAGGGAACTGGCTATACCAGTTGAGAGAGGGACAGTCTTCATCTGCCAGACCAGTATCTCAGGCCAAGTATATAGGAAAATGCCAACTTCCTTAACCAGCTTCCTGTATCTTATTCACCTGCTCAGGCCTAGTCCCACCCACCCTGGGCTGAGCCTTCACTATCAGCTACACAATCTCCTACAGACTAACAACCCTAATTCTTTATATGTGTGTCCAGAGCTCAAACTGTCAACCATCAAGTTGACACTTGTATCTAACTATATCATATATCAAGCACTGTTACCTGCTGAACCATCTCCCCAGCCCATAAATGAATATTTTCAATAACTATATTCTGTGTGTGTGCTGGCCAGAGACAACTTTTGTGAGGAGTTGACTCTCTCTTACCATGTGAGTTCTTTGGATTGAACTCATGTTGGCAGGTTTGGTAGCAATCACCTTTACCCACTGAACCATCTTGTCAGCCCATGATTTTTAAAAAACTATTTGACTAACTCATCTAAATAGATTTTATTTGTGGAAAATTCTATGTTAAATATTAATCTAAAATGTTGGCATATATTTGATCAAAGTATCATACAACCACTACAAAGTCTACTTACTTCCATTCCCAGAAGTTTAAGAGCTTTAGGCTGCATAATGAAAGAGGACAGAAAAATTAGTTTTTTTTTCAGATAACTGTCAGTAGAATAATATCCACAATGCATCAATAGTATTGTTAGTGATAGACATAATAGCGCTAAACTAATTGGCAGCAAAATTAATTGACAACAATATCCAAGGAAAGGAAATATGTAATATTTTAATCTGGAAACTGCTTATCAGCAGAAGCCAGTTGAGGGGAAGACACACAGATAGGTCCGTCTTCACATATGCACCCAGACACAGGGCCCAACAGAACTCTTGACACCAAGTTGTGGGGTGAGGCATATAAGGACGGCGTCCTTACAGATCGGACCTTTGCACTGGGCTTTTGATAAGAATTGCATTTTGGTGGAGTGAAGGGACAGTATTTATGGTGGTAGATTGGACTCAGCTGATCATAGTCACCTAGAATTCTGTGACAATAAATTTGGCCATGTTTCTTTGGACTGTGATGAGCCCTGGACTTTCGGGAGCAGGGAGTGTTCTGTCAAGCCCTTTGCTTTGGGAAGAGTCAATGGCCACATGGTAGGATGGATTGAGAGAACAGAGATGTGGAGTCCAGGAGGAACATAGCTGTGGACAGAGAGGGAGGGATATGAGCTTGATGCATGATGTGCGACAGGCAAGAGGTGGTTTGGTGACTGCATGGGAAGCTGGAAGGCCTCACGTGGTGGGCCACCCTGGAGGCAGGGCAGGTGTGCTTAAGGATTGATGGGATGAGGAGTTAGGTTTTGCAGGGGCCGAGGTATTGGGAAGCATAGAACACGGCGTGTCTGCTGAGCTATACCCTCTTAGGGCCAAACAAGTTGTTGTAAAGAGTCCGGAAGCTTTTCCGAGTGTAGTTGCAGCGATAGGCACCTCCCATCAGGTACTCCAGCACCAGCCCTATGTCTATGAGACTGATGTGGTAATCAGGTGGAAGGTTGCTCTGTAAAAAAGAGTTCATGGTGAGAGGTTGTCCTACGACGTGGTCATCACTCATCAACCTTGCAGTACCTTGGAAGTCATGTAACAAATGACAGACATAACCAACATTCAGTCTGTTGTGTATGATGCAGGGAGATGATAGATTAACTAAGCTCCAGAAATTGGGTCAGTTTTTTCTATTGAGAGGAAAGATTGGACACCCACATAATTATGGTGCCTAAGGCATGCCCATGACCCAACAGGTGGATCTGCAGCTGTGTGTGGATGTGGGGAGAGAGATGTGGTACAGACAACATGCTAGAATATTCTTGTGGATGAGAAGGACCTTCAGTAGCCACTTGCAGGGAAAGCTAGCTCAGGAGGTGGTGAGTCTTGTGAGAGGCTGTGGGAGCACAGAATGTTCCCCAGGACTGGAGCCTTTCCAGTGAAAGTTTGAATAGAGTTCACTGACTTTCCAGAAGACTCTGCAGGTCTTCAGTCAAAGCACCAGAAGCTGATGTGACTGGGGAGTTTCACATCAATGGGGGGAAGAGGGTTTACTGGGAGAGAATCCTACTGGTAGAACTGGAATGGTCTGAAGTGAGGCACCCGATATATCAGGTCATCCATCAACTCCTGGGCTATCTGACACATCTGAGGTCAGAATAAGTTAGATGTCTGATTGTGTGTGTGTGTGTGTGTGTGTGTGTGTGTGTGTGTGTGTGGTGTGCTATCTACTGCTTTTGATCCCATATGGCTGTAATGATGGCTGGGATACATCGTGTGCCCTTTTACAGTTGGAGGGGACCACACTGGCCAAATTGTTTGCTTGTGAATTATGTATTTATTCAGTTCTGTACCAGTTACTCTTCTTTGTTGCTATGAGACAACACTCAAAACACAGCTTAAAGAAAGTAGGGGAAATTTATTCAACTTACATTCCAGAGGGGAGAGAGAATCCATTGCGGCAGAAAAGGCATGGCTGCCTGGCAGAAGCTGGAGGTGGCTTAAGTCACATCCCTCATGGAGGCTGAGAGCTGCAAACTGTAAGCTTCAAGGGATGACTAACTAACTGAAGCAGCTCAGGGCCAACCACAAGGCCCACCCCATAAATGTACCATGACCTTGCAAAGATTCAAAGGGATGAGCTCGTGGGGACGACTCGCATTTCAAACCATGATAAGTTCCTATTGTGATTTTCACTATGTTGAAGATTTCTTACCAGCAGGATTTTTTTTTTTTTTGGAATGTTGGGATCAAATCCAGGTCTTATGCAAGTACCTAGGCAGGCACCTACCACTGAGTTACACACAGCCCAGAGATTTCCTACTATCCTTGAGGAGGTGGGCCTGCTTTAAGGATCCAGATGCTAGAGAGAAAAAGGTATGAGCTGCTCAGAAATAGAATATGATATACAGGACAAGTGATGACCCTGGCTGGGTGGGGTGCTGGAGAGCCAGAAAGGTTCTCCAGAACAAGGCAGCACATCTGAGAAGAGCAGGGGAGTAAGTGGGAGAGAATTAGGAGGGGTGTTGTGGATATGCAAAAATATGGCCCAGCTCAGAACACAGATTCCCTTGTGCCAAGTGTCAGGCATAATTAATATAGAGTGTGGTGAGTGGTTGAAATTCATGCTGTGACCATGGGGGAAGTTTGGCGCGTTTATAAGCAGAGAATGATGGAAGGGATTGCTTAGAGAACTGGGGTACAATAGTTAATATTTATTGTCAGCTTGGCAGGATTGAGAATCATGAAGGAGACAACCTTTGGGGATGTCTGTAAGGGACTTTCTAGATTAGGTTAACTGAGATGAGACAGCCAACTCAGCTATAGCCAGAACCATTCCATGGGCCGGGGCGCAGGACTGACTACAAAGGAGAGATCAGGACTGTTGAGATGGCTCAGTAGGTAAAGGATGTGAAGCATGAAGACCCAGGTTTGAGCCCCAGCACCCATGTGAAACCTGAGTGTGGCTGCAGGCGTATGTAACCCCTGGTGCCGGGGGTGAGGGAGGCAGAGGCAGGCAGATCCTGGGGATTTGCTGAGCACCTAGTCTATCTAACTAGTGAGCTCCAGGTTTAATGAAAGAGTCTGTCTCAAACAATAAGGTGAAGAGAGATAGAGGAAGATGCCTGAAGCTGACCTCTGACCTCTGACCTGCACAATTGCATGTATGGGCAAATGCACCTGCATACGCATATGTGTATACACACACATATCCCACACAAACACATCTCTCTCTCTGTTTCTCTCTCTCTTCATGTGCACGCGCACACACCCACATACACACCCCAGAGGAAAAAAATGATCACTAGTATTCATATCTCCTTGCTTCTTGACTATGAATGCAATGCGACCCATCTGTCCCTTGTGTCTGCCACCATGCCTACCTTGCCATGATGGATTGCACCCTCACACTGTGCCCAAAGCAACAAACATTTCCTTCACTAAGTTGTTTTTGTCAGGCATTTTGTTACAACAATGAGAAAAACAGTTAATACAGAGAGATTAATATTAAAGATATTTAGGTGTGAAATGGCTAGACCCAGAGCTCAGGCAACTCTTACTTGGGGAGGTTTGTCTCCCAGCTGATATCAGAATAGCTACGTGGAAATCAGGGCTTCAGGCCTGAGGGTCAGTAGGTTCGTGGGTTCCCAGATCCACTGATTTTATTCTACTCTGTAGAGTCTGAGCAAGTCAGGACTCGACAGAGAACCCAGTGTGCTGCCGTGAGCTCTTTTCTGCTGCTGGATACAAGAATATCCATCTCTGCCTCACACTAGCGACTGCACACCAATCTAACCTCTAACCCATGCAATAGGACATTAGGAACGGCGGTGTGTGAGCGAGCACAATCCTGCAGGAATACACACTGTCCCCGTGGGTAGCAGTGGGAAGAGAGCAGAGCACCTCCTTCCACAATGGAGGAACTGGGAAGCCTAGAACCTCTGCTCAGTCACAGGATACCTGCGCTTCCTCAGGAGCCTCCCGCTACTACTTCGGGAGAGAGGCCCGCCACCTGATGAGAGACTTTAAAGCAGATTCAGCATGCGAGGCTGCCCTGATTGCTGTGGCAGTCAGGACCGCAAGGACCGTGGCCTCCATCACAGGGCACGGGGCAATCAAGCTGTCATCAGTGTTTCTGTAGGGCAGGCTGCACGTGTGAACTAGGAAAGTTTGTCTTCTCTTTTATTTTTTAGTTTAAGAAAACTCTTACTATGAAGGGAGAAACTCATGATTCTCTATGTCTCGGGTATTAGAACTTAACATGCTTTGTACATGAAAGATTTCCTTTAATCTAGGAGCATACTGCAATGAGATCTACAACCACCAGATGTACACAATGGCTGACATACAGCACTCCCCCATGAACCAGCAGTGGCACTTAATTCCAGCAAGGATATCTCAGAAGAAACAATGACCCTCAGTGGGACTCTTAGAGGCAGGGAGCAGACATGGGAAGGGGAATTTCCCCACCTGTGGGTTTACCAAATGACGACTTAGCCATCACAGAGAGGCCTGATGCCCTACGAGTACAGGGACCCAATAGAACCTTGTGGTCTACATATGCGGGGAGTTATAAGGGTAGGCAGGACAGGGACGAAGGTGTGAAGGGAGAGAAGAGCAGAAGAGGGGATGGGAAGAGAGAGAGAGAGCAGGAACAGAAACTCATTTCGTTTGTATATAAAACATTTGTAATTCAAATAAATAAAAATTTTTTAAAAGAAAGCATTTTGGTGAAAGATGCCAATAGATAAAGATTATAAAGAGTAGACAGACCAACCTTTTTCACATCCCTCACCAGCAGATGAAGCGTGTTCGGAGGGCCCAGTCTCTGAAAGAGAAGCATCTGGCTGTAGTATGTTTTTTTCTTTGGCTCTTGAAGCAAAAAGTATACGCCACTGCACAGAAGTGGTAATTTAAAGGGCTGAAGTATAAACCCTGTCAGCCCATTCGAACTACTTTGTATTGAATAACTTTAGAAGTCTGTCATAACCTACAATGTTAAATGTATTTTCACCTTATGATGTTAAATATTTGTCAAGTTTTAGCAAGTCACTGTCCAAGGCAGCCCACCCATCTCTTCCTTTCTTCCTTCTCTTTTTCTCCCTCCCTTCTTCCTTCCTTTCTCTCTTTCTCTCTCAACAGTTCTTTTAGATTTTAAATTTTTAATCTTTGATAGTTTCAAACAGGAATGCAATGAATTTGTCATTGTCACCCCAAATTGCTAGATTCCATCCCCACTTCTATCCCACTGCAAACCTTCTTCCCCACCAGTCTCCCTCTACTTTCATGACTTTGTTGCAAGTGTGGCCCACTGGGTTTCATCTGGGATGCCTGCTCTGGCATGTGCCTGAGCTCCTGCTGCAGCATGGGTGACATCATGCGGTACTATTGAGGAAGAGTAGCTCCCCTTCTCCCATCTGGCATTATCCTTCAGTAGTCTTTTCGGTAGGTGTAGTGTTTCTTGATATTTTCCCCTTTCCACAGTGGAATGTTTATAAGTTACGTTGTGCAGGCCTTTCAGAAGTAGATTCAGCTGCATTGAGTTCTTGGGTGAGACAGCCCTGTCTGGCCTTCTCCTCCCCACCCTCTAGCTCTGATATTTTTATACAGTGTTCCCTGAACTTTGGGATGGGGGAGATGACCTAGATGCTTTGTTTAGGGCAGAACATTTATTCCTACCATTAAAAATCTTAGGATGGAAAAGGTAATATATATTCTCAAAACTTACATTGCAATAATATAAACCAGGTAGATTTCACCAAAACACTTCATTTCTTTTTTTTTAATTTTTTTATTATTATTTATTCAATTGTGTGTGTGTGTGTGTGTGTGTGTGTGTGTGTGTAGAACCACGAACGAATTCGGGAACCACCATGGACCACCTCCACCTCCTCCTTGTTTACTCTGCCCTGGGATTCACAGACTCCGCCCTACCAGGACCAGAAACGCAGGCCGCCCCCACTTCTGCCTGGCGTCTATACGTGAGGTCTAGGATCCTCACTCAGGTCCTTCTGCCTGCAAGGCAGAGGCTTAACCCCTGAGCCACCTCTCCAGCCCCAACTTCATTTCTAATGTAGCAGAGCTCTTTTCTGTTAAAACCTGGCTCTACATATTTCACTGAAGTCTTATCAAAATGTGAAGGTCCTTAGGAACATGACTTGGTAACTTACCGGTCTGCTAATACCTTACAAAGTGAGGTCCTCTTGCTTCCCAGTGTAGAATGTAAAAGCAGACAATCTCTGTACTGTGATGCACAAGTTAACATAGAGCATCACAAGAGGCCATACTTTGCCCCTGAATCTTCCCCTGTACTGGTGATCCACACTCCAGTCCTCTCTCCATGTGAGCTGCAGCTTCCTGTTAGTCCCATGATCACAATAAACTATGATGTTCAGTGGTTAGGCGTGTTAAGTGTACTTTTAACATATGATGTTTGCAACTCAGCGATATGTTTATCAGGATGTGGGCCAAGGAACTTTGGCCCATTCCAGGTGAAGTGACTGACTTGCAGGGTGAAAAGGGAGAATGTGAACCCAGGCTGTGGCAGGAGCCAGGGAAAGACAACCATCTGCCACTAAGAATGAGCCTACCAGTTGAAACTGTGCCCCACTCATTCTATACTGCCAAAAGGATTCTGAACACATATTTACATAATGTAAGGCTAGCCCCTGTCTACGCCCCCCCCCACCCCGGATGCTCACAGTGTTGTAAAGTTCCTCCAGCCTCGGGATGGTGAGAAAGTGTTGCATGTTCACGCCGTTTTCAATCAAGAGCTTCACAAAGTCAACTCGATCTAAGACCAGAGCATCCAGCATGGCTTGCTCCAGAGCATTCACCTGCAGGAAACCCAGAACAGGAGGCCATGAGTTCTTCCCTGGAGCCAGCAGGCAAGAGGCCAAAGGTATTCTGAATCCCAAGGTTCTGTAATATTCTAAGCATTGGTCTCTATGTGTATAGAGACCTGGTATGCTAATTGAGGCCCAGGGCCTCACCATGTTAGTTAAATGTTGGACCACTGAGCCACACCCAGCCCGTGGTTCTCTCTGCTGCTTCTCTGAAATAAACATTTCTCACCAGTTCCTTTCTGCTCAGCTCCTACGCACTCTGTCAAAGTTTGTAAAGGTTTTTCTCTCTTTTAAAATGAGGTTAAGACATCAAAACCACCCCCATGCGGCCCTACGCAGTTGGTTCTGTTTGCTTGCCTGGAGACTGTGTGGGTGGGTCGCAAGCAGCAGGGTGTGGTGTGAGGGAGGGGCTGTGCCTGTGGCAGAGGCAGCACTGCAGAGGCCTTGTCCTGCCTGCGTCCTGGCAGCAGGAAAACCCAGAGCCCCAAGCATGTGCAGCTGCAGCCCCCAGCTCAGAAGCTGCTGTGACCTACACTCAATCACAAGCCCCGTGTTCAACCCAAGTCTCTGTCTTCCCAAAGGTTTCGTTGCACAAATTGCAATCACATAGTCCGTTTTCTGTATTTCTAAGCCACAAGCACTGGCATGTCTGCGAAGCAGAGAGAGCCGCTTTCAAAGAGATGACTAGGACCCCCTTTCTGAGTGACACTGCATTGCAGCGAAGATGCTGTCACCATCTCAGTACTGGCGTTGGTCCATCAGTCCTTTCTGGGGATGAAGCAAAGGCCACCCAGAACGTCCCTTCCCCTGGGGTACGGGGGTGATGCCAACCCAGCTCTCCAGGATCCCAGGAAAACAGAGCAGGGACTTTGCACACACCCAGTTCAGCAGCTCTATCTTCCGGGGATCAGTTTCTTCCTCTACTTCCTCTTTCACTTTCCCTTTCTTCTTGCCCTTTCCTTTTCCTCTTCCCTTGGTGGGAGCTGTAGGTGGCTTCTTTTCCTTCTCTGTTACTTTGCTGTCCACTGGGGGTGCCAGGCTTCCCAGAGGCTACAACCAACACAAAGTAGGGTTGGGAAAAGGTATTCAGCAATCTCTTGTCCTAAGACAGGCATATCGACTCTCTAACCTTTACATACACGCAGAGAGTATATACACATACCTACATGTTCAGGCACACAGATGGCACATGCTCACACATATCTACACATAAACAGTACATACATCTGCATACACAGCACATTTGTACACATGTACTCGTTCATATTCTTGCATATGGTACACCTGGGTATACACTATGTACCCATGAGTATGTAAATGAGTGTATATATGTGCATAACAGTCAAGGTACTTTTGCATAAGTATCCACAGGCATACACACCAGAACATACACAATGACTGTAGGCCTGGCATCTGGTGGAAAAGGCTCTGAGATCGTGAACCACTGTTACTTAGGAGTACAAAGACATACTTGATTTAATGCAGTAGCTTTGCGGATTTTAAGTGGTTGACATTTTGATTGATAAGTATTTTTTCACAGAGGACAGGCTGCTGAAAGGTAAGTTCAAAGTCACTGAAGAGAGTTGTTCATGGTCATAGATAATAGGAGAATGCGACTGTGGACAGGTCAGGGGCAACTGCTCACCTGTTAGTAATGTGAACTGGACCTTATTGGAAGTTCTTCTGGGTGCCACTGAGCTTACTGTGGAACAGAGGAGAGAGCAGGAGGCGCTCCTGGCCCAGTGGAGAACAAGGGAATATGACACAGAGCCACCCTGGAACACCCACTCACGTCCTCTCCATCGTCCTCTTTCTGCTTCTAGTGAGCTGTTAGCAGCTCCTTCCCTCCTCACTCACTCTCTTCTCCACTGGCTCAGCTGCATTTCGCCTGTCTGTCCTCAGCTCTGACTTGGGTCACTGGTAACAGTGCAGGTGCCCAGCACTGCCCAGATGTCTTCATACTGCATCCTCAGGCACCTTGGCATGACCAACTGCTCTGCCCCAAGCCTCCTCTCCCGCCAGCTCCTCGGGCGCCACAGGCTCTTAGCATTTTCCCTACACAACCAGTGCTTCTCGATGCCAAGATTCTTCTGCGCTCTGCCTCAGCCCCTTTCATCTTTCATGTTCTCTCTGCTCTCCTCTCAGCAGTTTCATGTCACACCAGCCCTCACGGTTTATTTGTGAACAACCTTTCCCATCTAGTTTGAGTCTAGTCTTCTTCCCAGAGTTGCTTTGGTGAGCTTGTCATTACTACTTCCACAGTCTTAAAAACTCTTTAAGCCTGTACTAATTAGCTTCCTGTTGCTATAACAAAATACTAGAAGCTGGATGCTTTATAAAAGAATTTTATTTGGTGCACAATTATGGAGATCAAAACACCAAACATCATAAGACCAGCTCTGAAGGGCCTTCTTTGGCTGTGTCATGTCATAGGGGAAGGTACCTTCTACTAGGCTGCACCTCAGAAGGGTTCCCCTACCTCAATAGTACTGCACTGGGGACCATGCTTCCAGCATGTGAACCTCTATGGCACACACCAAAGCCATTAGGGTAACTTTTTTTTTTAAGGCAAAAACAGAAAATAACAAATGTTGCTAAGAAAGGGGGCTGATTTCCAGAACGGCACTGGGGAGACCTCCCCTCCAAACTTCTCCTTTTTTACAATCCCTGTCTCTGTGAACTGGCTCTAACTTTCCAGCTGTGTGAGTTACTGGGGTCCTTGCAGCTACCTCTCAGCCACCATTACCCTCCATCAATTTGTCCCATCTCTTCCTGTATCCCATCACACCCGATGCTGCCTGAATCCAGCTCAGGCTGATTGATCCAGCCCAGTCTTGCCTTCTCCTCTGCCTCTCCTCTCATCCCAGGTGCTATTATTCACATGAATTGTTTCTCCAGCCCACTGAGGGACCCGGAACAGTTGCCATTAATTGTACCCGCCCAGCACATTTCCACATTCCAGAGCCATCCCTAAGTAGACAAGTGAAGGGGGTATCGGAGACATGACAGTGAGGGAGGCGTGTGTGAGTCTCTGTTGCAATCAGCACACGGCCATGGACAGCAGTCCCCAGACTGACTCCTCCTGCAGATATCATGGTCATGAATAAAGAAATGACAACACACCCAACACACAGTGCAGAGACAGCTGATATCCCCAACTGGACCTTCATGTTATACCACACACAAATATAACTGAAACCATTAAAGTGAAAGCTATCAAACTTTTAGAAGAAAAAAAAGGTTAAATTTTCACAGTATTGGGTTTGGCAATCCAGTTCTTAGATATGACACCAAGGACATGTACAGCAAAAGAAAAATAAGCATATTGGAATTTGTAAAAAAAAAATAATGGTCCAAAAGGTACCATCAAAAGAGTATAGGCAGCCCATCAATAGGAAAATATATTGTAAATCATAAATATGAAAAGTATTTAACTTCTGAAATTCAACAATTCAAAGTCCTATTCAAAACAGGCAAAGACTTGAATGTTCAGTATCATTAAGGAAATGTAAACCAAATACCTGAGAAACCATCTCACACCTATGAGATGCTAAAAAAAGATAGCAAGCATTGCTGAGAAAGTGAAAAGGATAGGATATAAGATGATGTGACTGCCATGAAAAAGATTGAGTTGGTTGTCCTTAAAAATTAGAAATAGAGTTGTCATAAAGTTCAGTGCTCTTGCTTTGGGAAACAGTTCCAAAAGAAAAGAATGAAAGGAAAGACCCAAATGGAGATTTATACATTTGTGTCAATAGCGACAGTACTCACAGCAGCTAGAATTAGAAACAAATCTATTGCTCACAGATAGATGAATGGAGAAGCCATGTAAACTAGTCACAACATAAACAGTTTGAACATTTAAAAGAAATAACTTTCTGACACACATTAATGCATCTACCAAGTCGACGAACATCAAGGACGCTGTTCTGTTAAGTGAAAAAAGCCACAAAAGGACAAATACTACAGGGTCCCCTCCTATGAGGAGCCTAGAATCAGCCTATGCATAGCAACAGGAAACAGAATGATGGTTGCTAGGGGTATAAGGTGAAGGGAAGGGCTGCAGAGTTTGAATTTTTCAAGTGTTTGTGTGTTTTAGCACAATAAAACATTGGAAAAAAGCAAAGAAATAAAGTAACAGTGGAAGAAAACCAAGCAAAAATTGCTGGCTGCCATGTTGTGAAGACATTCAGACAGCCTTGCAGCCACGAGCCAACAGCCAGCATCCACTTGCCTGCTGCTAAGAGCATTCGTCACTCCACAGGGAATCCTCTAGTCGCTGAAGCTGCCAGCTGAGAGCCAGTCCCCACTTGCCTGCTGCTGAGAGCCTGAACCACTCCACAGGGGGACCCTCCAGTCTCATTCAGCTTTCTGACACCCATAGCCCTGGCCCACTGAGAGACAGTTTAATGAGAGCCCCCTGAGCCAGAACTGCCCAAGGTCAGGTCAAGTCCCTGGCACTCAGAAGTGGTGAGAGAAACATCCTTGCCCCAGGCTTGCAGCTCTTTCACCTCCGATAGATGGAATATTCTGGGGGATCCCACAGAACAAGAGAAGAGTGACAGACTTGCCAGATAGACAGGGGCCAGGGGCTGGTGGCAATTGCAAACGCCATTGGGAAAACGAGGTGGATGATGTAATGTTCAAATCTAGCCAGGACAGCAGGCTGGGTTGAGTCTAGCAAGGTGGAAGACAGCAAGGAATTACAACTCTCTTGGGTTGCTTGACGCCTCCCAAGAGAACTGCCACTGAGAACTGTAGGAGGACAAACACGTGGGTAAGCAGGCAGTGAGCATGCCCAGAGTCTTGGGGATTCAGCATATGGGAACGGAAAAAGATGAAGGACTCTGTGTTTCCACACTGCTAGAAGGATAGAGCCAGCACAAGGCAGATGACAGTCTTGTGAGATCACCTGACGCAGATGTTAAGTCGTGCACTCTGCAATTTAAAAAGGGGCTGGGGTGGCATGGACCATATCCACGACTGAAAAATTTTTACTTTATAGCTTAAGACAAGGTCTGAGCCCGTGGAGGTGATGTCTCTGATAGTCCTTTGTAAACCCTAGTGGTTTTCGTTTCTCAAGGTAATTGGTTTCTGCTGTAAATGAGCAGAAATGAAGCTGAGAAGCTTCATTGATTGAAGAAGTGATGGAAGGAGGCCTTGTGTCACTTACCATGCATGTCCATTTTGATTGCATACATATATGCGCACACACACATGCTTTATATCTTCCCATACTGAACTTCCCATAGACACACCACACACACACACACACACACACACACACACACACACTTTATATATTACCCCATTGTACATTCCATAGCCACATGCACATGTGCATATGTGTGCGTGCACACACACACACTATAACAATCTATACACCATACACACACTGTAACACTCATCTATACATATTACACACCACACACACAATAGCACTCATCTATATACATTACACACCACACACCTTCACATGTGATATAAACAAAACTTACTTCACACACATTATATATATCATACTTCCACAGACAGCACACACACTAAATAAACCCTACCCATCTGTATGTCACAGACCACATATCACAGCCCACATATTCCACACACACTCTTTAAAAGAGTAAAAACCCACTTTTACCAGCAGTAAGAGAGCGGGTATCATTTCTTCAAGAAGACAGGCTTAATGCGGGGTTACTGATATAGCATGTTGGTTTCTTTGAAGCTAAACAGCAACATCTTCTAATAATCTTGTGGGTCACCCACCAGATCATCAGACTCTCAAATCGCCCCTGAGACCCACACCACAAAGCCATAATCAATAACACAGATTTTAAAACTGGGTTGCTGGGCATGGTGGTGCATTCCTGAAGCCTGGCACTTGGGAGACAGAGATAGGAAGATGATGAATTCAAGCTCGGCTTTGGCTACACAGAGAGTTCTTGGTAAGTCTGGGTTACATGAAACTCTGTCTTTAAAAAGCCAATAAACAAAACAACAGAAAAACATTTTTACCGGCCAATGTGGCCCAAAGACGAAGATCTGGCTTCGAGCTATGTCCACGCGATTCCACGCCAGGGCCAGACTCAGCTGATCTGGAGCCGATGCGTTTGTTCCTGGAAGGGAAGAGGCGACAGCATATCTTTGCTCAGTGGCTGGGCCACCTGACTTTGGCAGGTGCCAGGCAGTGAGCATGGGCTAACGCCCACTGCTCCTTTCTTTCTTGCCCCAAGCTAAGAACTCTGTCTTTTCTAGAACCTTCTGGAAGGAAGCTGAAGACAACTTCTTCCCATACCAGCTCTGCAAGGTGTCCTGGGACAGACGGAGGAGATGTCAGGTGACTCAAGACTCTCATCTGAAAGGAGCAAGGGCTCTGAGAGTATCCTGACACCTGCCAGGCCAGGCCGAGAGGTCACTGACATCATTGGAATCTTCCCGTGTCCTTTCCATCCTTGTGGCCATTCCAGTAAAACACAAGGAGAAATGTGCTGTCCTCAGGATCCCTGAGCTCCGTTAGTGTTGGAGCAGGGAATTGGACAGAGTCCTGCCGTCTGCAGTGCTTACTGAGCACAGAAATGACTCTGACCTAATCCTAACCCATCACATCTGTGGGCATCCATTGCCCCCTCCCAAACCCTTCCAGCGTCTGGTCATAACAGCTGGACTTCATGTTGAGGTCTCCTGTGGTTACCTCAAGGCTCTGTCCCTAACAGGTCCTGCTGTGGGGCCGGGGGAAGGAGTTCTGGCCTTTGACAAAGCCCAGGCCAGCCTAGCACTGAAATGACCAGAGTGGCCATTTCCTGGGAGCTCACCTTTCAGCAGGGCAGTTAAAATTGCCATCTCGACATCTTGCTGCCCTTCAGAGCCCATCCTAAACACAGTGACCTGAAAACAGGTCAATCAAGAGAAGATAGAGTTATGACAAGGTTGAAAACTGGGAGGTGGGGGGACTGAGAATTTTTTTTTAAACATTGAATTCGAGACGTTACACAGTGAAATGGTGCTGAGAGTTGCTTACACACGGCTGAATGCTCTCAGCGTCCAGGAGTGTCTGCCTGGCTTTAGCTGACTGCACCCTTGCTGCTTCTCATTTGATAGTTAAATCCACCTGCTGTAGCACCTCAGGAGACAGTCAGGCACTCAATCTATGTCCAATATTCAAATAGCCATCAGAGCTAATGACATCATATGTACTCAGAATATGTTAACACACACATACATGCACACATACCCACACTGTTATATGGTATGGTTTCTGGGTGTGTGCATTTTGCTTATGTATGAGTAAATAGGTGCATGTATGTGTGCATGCATGTGGAGGCCTGAAGTTGATATCAGATATCTTCTTTGGTTGCTCTCTACTTTTATTATTAAAGCAGGATCTTTCAGTTGAATCCAGGACTTACTAGTTGGTTAGACTAACTGGCTAGATTGCTCTGAGGATTCACGGTCTTTGTTTTCTGGAATTACAGGGAGTCACTGTGCCTGTTCAGCTTTTACATGGACTCTGAGGACCTGAACTCTGGTCCTCATGCTTTCAGGGCAGACCCCTTATCCACTGAGTCATCTCCTCGGCTCCTTGGCATAGATTTGTAAGCTTTGTAAGCTACCTTTTGGGAAAGACTGAACTGAAGCATGAACAACTCCATCAAGCACACATGGGCAGAATTAGAAAAGGAAATCTAACTCCAGGGAACTGGTTTGGAAGTGAATTCAAGATACTTACGAGCTCTTTCTTCTTCATGCACTCCATGATAATCGCAAGCAGCTGGTGAGATTGCGTCTTGCCGTAATTGAATGTTTTCTGAATGGTAACGAGAAGTTGGTCCCTGAGGGACTCATTCATTACCCTGTTCAAAGAAAACAAGAGAGAAGGAACAGAAGTAGCTAAGCTTGCTCTGGAGTAAGACAGGCATCTCTATATCCAATTAGTATCTTTGATTTGAAATTTTGCTGTGAGAAGGGATTCCTGCACGGGAGACAAGAAGTTGCCCTGGCCAAAACCATATTTGCAATTGTCCTATTGTACCACTTATACAGGCAGATGAAGTTGGAAGGGATTACATCTGCCAGTGAGAGGATTCCGTCAGGTACGTACTTTCCTGACCATTGTCTCCTGCTGACCCTGGGGGTGGGAGAGGAGACTGGGCAAAATCCTCATGATTTCGCTATTTTTAGAATGTCTTGGCAGGTCACCTGAGATGTGCTCCCTATGACAAAGGGCAATGAGTCGTCAGAACAGAGATCCTACCCTCCTTCTTCACAGTACTTGTGAGCGAAGGACAAAATGTCCGAGGCTCGTCCACTGCCGTCACAAATCACCACGGGGACTGGAGGGTCTTCTTGGAGGTATTCCAGGACAATGGACACCACATTAGGGCCCCCTTCCACCACGAGGCCCACGAGGGGCACACCTTGGCCCAGTCCTGCAACACAAAGCACAGTTGCTGTTAACATGCACTTACCACCTCCCCCATCTGCACGCCTGAAAAACAGCAAAGAATCAAACTTCCAGACCCTGCCTACATTCCAAGTAAGTCGAGAGGATGACAGGTATATGATGATAGAGTTCATTACTCTGTGCAAATCTCATAGTATGGCCCCATTGCAAACCCTGGTACCTCGAAACTCTTGAGTCTCCTGATGCTTGCTCCCACATGGCTTGACCTGCTGCCCCTGACTTGGCACAGGGTCACGTTGAGGTTGAATGTGAGGCATTACCTCCCTCACCGTCCTGCCCAGAGTGCGAAATTCCCACCCTGGAGGTTGACCCCTAAAGAATGGCATGGTAAGTGGAAATCTGGACCAGCCGCAGGAGGGCTCCGTTCAGTTCCTGATCTCTGCTGTGAAGCGTTTTGATGCTCGCCCATGATCACGTCACCATCAGCCTCAAATGACCTTTCATGAAAGGGAAATAACCACAGGCACCTCATTCACCTCTTGAAGGAGCAGTCAGTCTGATTTATGACAGAGCAGTTTGGCTGAGGTAGTGCTTTGGAAGCTGGAAGAGGCATGCTAGTGCAGTACAGTACGTTGCTCTTGTTTTCGCTTCTGGAGAGCACCTGGAGTGCAGGGGGAACCTCTCTAGTTTGAAATCTGAAGCTGGAATTTGAGAGCGTTTCAGTTGTGGGATTTTCGGATTAGAAATGCTTCCGGTGAAGTTTATAAAATATGTTAAAAATCTCACAATCTCTGAGATCTGAAACACTTGTTTTTGAATATTCAGCCAGTACATGGTGTTAAAGGCAAATATACAGACCATTGTAAGCTCATTGTTAATGCCTTATTCCCACAATCTACCTCTCCTTAAAAAAAAAAAAAACCTGAATAACAGGAATTTTCAAGAACACAGTAGGTGCAGACTAACTTGTGATGACAGATCAAGCAGATTGGGCTCTGGAAAACAAGAAAATGCTTTTCTACTTCTCTGGTGCCAAATGTCTTGGTGTCATATTTCCATTGCTGTGATGGATACTTACTTAGTTCAAACAATTTAGAGGAACAGAGGGATTTTTACATTCATGGTTTCAGGTTGTATAGTTCATTATGGCAGAAGAATTACCAACAGAAGCTGAGGGACCTGGCCACACCGTAATCACAGGAAGAGCTGAGTTGGGAACATGAACCTTCCAGCTTGCTAGCATGCCAAAGTCGTCAGCTCTCTCTTCATCCATCTATTTGTCCAGGGAATGTCTCACTCAACATGGGTTGGGTCTTTCCACACCAATTAGATGGTTTCCTGCAGGTTTGCTTAAAGGCTCGCTTTGATTAAATGACTATTCATAGGCATGTCTAAAGGCTCAGTTCTCAGTTGTCAAGTTGACACCAATGACTAACCGTCACAATCTGGGATTCTAAAGCAGGACAGTGAAAGAGGCGACACAGAAACAAAGTTGCCTGCCTCAGAATTCCACTTTTGCCTGGCCAAGAAAAATAATACAGTTTTTTCTTGATATCTATTAGATAGTAGTTCCAGCATCTGCCCCACTCAATTCAGGATGCTTGAATCCCCTACATAAAATGGTGCTGTATTTGCATAGAACCGATACATAGCCTTATTCTGCATAGCTTGAATCATCTCTACATCACTTATAATATAAACAATTATGTAAATGATACGTAAATACTTATGCTATCTTGCTTGGGGAACAATGACTAGAAACTCTGTACACATTCATTAAACACTCAGTGTTCCTCCTGAATATCTTCCAGCTGTGAGCAGTGTAAGAAATGCCAACTGTATTCTGTGCACATTTCACCAGATTCTGGAGTTGTGATCAATGATAATGAGTGGCATATAGAAAAGGTATCCATGATTTCAAGATTCTCAAACGCTTCAGATAAAATCTACCAGCATAGATTGTGAGAAAACTTGAGAATCTCAACGGGCGAGTCCCAGGATCTTTGGTTTCCTTGCATTGTACCTTTCTACCATCAAGTATACTTTAATGCTTTGAAGTGGCTTTGTGGGCTCCAATTGGAAGAATTATAGCTGTGTTCATGCCAGTAAACAAGCCGTGGGCCAAATCCTGAACAAGAGACACTGGAAAATATACTGAAATGACATCCACTCTGTCTTGAGATTGCCACCCCACAAAGGGTTGGGACTTTCCATCTTCAGAAATGTGACACCGAATCACCTTTGTTTCCAGAAACACAGTAGAACTGGTTCTTCTTGGCTCTGGCTGCTGCAGGAGGTGACGACTGAGCACCCCTTTGCTGTCCCTGCCCCACTCAGAGCCCTAGGCAAAGGATGACAAAGGGAAGCCCACAAGTCACATGGTCAGGTGGAGGTGGTGGAAGGAGATCTTACAAACTCAAGAAACTAAAAATGTTGAAAAGGAAAACAAATCCAACTGAATTATCCAGTGAAATCTGATTCTTGGAAATCCAGAGCTTTTTGTGGTAATCTGTCCCCATTCTAACCCCTTAAGCAACATCACAGTTTCTTTTGAGCATTTCCCAGGTCTATATGTCTTGAATGAAAATATTGCCTGAAAATAAAAATTAAATACTCTTTGAGGTCATTTGATGATGGACAGAATTTCTTGTCTGTCTCAGGAAGCTAAGCAAACTGATACATAATTATACTTAGCTCTTCTTCTTCTTTCATTTGGGTGACATTCTCACAGTGGATGCTGTTTTGTCAGAGCTCTGCCATCTGGACCAGAAAGGAAGATGTCCATCAAGAGCCAAAAACCCTGCAGTCCTCTTCAAAGCCTTCCTCATGTGACCACTTTAGAGTGGGTGAAAAAAACAGACTACGAAGATATTTAATGACCAGGTAGCACTTAACCTGTTCAAAGGATGAATCATACTAAGCTCTGAAACTTTTTCTTATTAAAATATTAAAAAATAACGATGATAACAGTGTGATGACGGTGTGATAATAGTGATAACTACGGGCAGCTATGGGCAATGCCATCACCATGATAACGACTGTGAGGCTGCTTCTTGGACCAACTTGCAAACTTGGGGTAATGCATCCTATGGCAGCCAGGTGAATGATTTAGTAGGTGCCTAAGGCAAAAGGCAAAAAAATCTTGTCATGATCCATTGGTCTAGAAAGGTGAAAGTTAACACTTTCAACTTCCTCCTCAGCTGGTGTTTACGTGACAAATCTGTCCAGTAAGGTGCCGTAGGGCCTTCTCAGAACTTACTCGTGTTGATCTTCTGCAGGGAGATGTGCTTTTCCAGGTACCTCCGCAGCTTCACCTCAGCCCCATACTTGCCCAGCGTGCCGTTGTCAGCCAGGATGAAGTGAGTGTGGGAACTGTTGAGTACAGACAGCTTGCCCAGAGGGCTGGACATGGTCTGGTACACTCTGGTCACCTGACAAAGTACATAGCACAAGTCAGAATTGCAGAATTCAGATGTTAAGAGCAGAAGGGGAAGCAAAAACACTGTGAATATATTATAACAAAGCTAGGCTTAATATCACCTTTCTACCCTACCTACTATTGACATATTAAAATAGCAAAAAAAGGTATTGATTTTGGGTAATAGTCATCCAATAATATAAAACTCAGATATTCACAGAGAAACAAAAACTTAAGTTAACACAAAATCCTGAACATAATAAATATGTTTGTGTGAATGACTGTGTGTGTGTGTATACATGTATATGTTTGTGTTATACATGTGCCTGTGAAGGCCACAATTTGACATTGGGTGTTTTAAATTGCTCTCCACCTTATTTTTTGAGACGGGGCCTTCCACTGAACATAGAGTTTACTGATTGTCTAGACTAACTGGCCAGGGAGCACCCAAGACCTTTTGCCTTTCTTTCCAGTGTTGGGCTAATAGGTGCACACTTGCCATGGCCAGGTTTTTACATCCTCAGACTTGTGCAAAAAGCACCTTGCTTACTGAGCTATTTCCCAGGTCTCTAAGCAGGGTTTTTGTTTTGTTTTGTTTTGTTTTGTTTTGTAACAGACAGCAAAAATACTGCCCAAATGGCCTCTGAAATATAGATGATTAAACAACCTGTGATACATCCATACAACTGAACACATTCAGAGATAAGAAGGGAGGAACATGATCCTCTGAATGAATGACTGTCCAGAGAATTACTGAGGTTGCATATTGTGTGATCCCATATATCTCAAACATTGTGAAAATGGTAAAATTATAGAGTTATGAAGCACACTAGTAGTTGTCAGGGGTTAAGCAGGAAGTGTGGTGGAAGGGAAATTGTGTTGATATTTCAGGACAACAGAAGGCATACTTGGCTGATGGATATTTTCTATATCTTGTTTATATTGACATGGACTTCCTGATTGTATCATTATTTTGTGAGAAACTTCTTCTGAAGGATGACCAAAAGGTGTATGAGTGTTTGCTGTTATTTTTTGCAACTGTAAATTTGCAATGAACTCAGAAATACCGACTTCACTACATAAACATGGTCAGTGTCATTAGAGAAAACTTACATCCTTCCCAACTAAGTCTTCTTTATTCTCCACCATGCCCCACGGAGCGATTCCTATAGCACAGACCCGGCCCCTGGACTTGGAGGAGTGCTCTTTCAAGGCATCCCCCACATGACTGACGACGCCTGTGGACAGCCATAAGCCACAGGTCAGGCCTTCTACTTCACATCACAGCACATTCACAGATCTCAGAGATGCCCACCGTGAACCCCCACGTGCCCTGCGGATCACAGGTGAGGCACATTCCTCTTAATGGGAAAAAAAAACCTCCTAAATGCCTGAGCTCATCGTCACCATGGATCCTGTTTAAACTTCTGAAGCAGGAAAGTCAAAATGAAAGCACAGGTGGGAACAGCTCATCAGGGATTTCCTCGCAAATCACTTTCTTTTCTTTCTTTTTCTTTTTTTCTTCTTTTTCTCTTTCTTTCTTCTCTCTCTCTCTCTCTCTCTCTCTCTCTCTCTCTCTCTCTCTCTCTCTTTCTCTCGCTCTCTTTTTCTCTCATCAAAGGGCAATCAATGTGTGTCCCTGTGCAGGACCACGGGTAACTTTGGGCACCATCCTGGATTGTCTACCTCCTTTTTACTTCACTCTAGGATTTCCCAGGCTCTGCCTTCCAGAGTCAAAGTATAGATTGCTGCCCTTTCCACCTGGTGTTTTTACATGGGATCTGGGATCCAAACTCAGGTCCTTCTGCTTGTGAGGCAGAGTTTTAACCCCCAAGCCATCATCTCTCCAGTCCTCTTCCCTCCCCCTTGCAAGCTTCTATGACTAAACCTGTCTCTTTGGCAGTCCTTGGCTACTGGGTTGTGTCCTTTAAAGACATTGTAGGACTCTAGTGTCTCCTTCCCTCTTTAATTCTTGACCATGAAATTGTACTCTACCATGTACTCCCAACCATGATGGACTACCACAGGCCCAAAGTTATAGACCAACCAACTATGGACTGAACATCCAAAACCATAAACCAAAATAAATCTTTTCTCTTTATAAGTAGATTATCTCAAGTATTTGCTATAGTGATAGAAAGTCAGCTTAACAGAATGATTTTTGCTATTTATGCAAAAGGGTTGAGGGAAGATTATGATGTTAATCATAATAAGATAATCCTCCTGGATGAAGGCTTTTCTGTTACTGTGATCAGGATCAGAACACAATCCATTTTATCTTCTGACGATCATTACTAGTCTGGAGCCACAGTGAGTTCCAGGTGGATATTTGCAGATAGGGAAGTGTCGCTCTTACCTGTGCTGACACCCCCTGTGAAGATCCAGGCCCCTGTGGTCATGGCGGCCTTGACCAGTCCTTTCCCGAACACCTGCTTCAGCTTAGGCTGCATCTCAAAGTTCTGGAGGCCTCCATGCACAGATATTAAGAGCTTGGGGAGTTCCAGCTGCCAGTCTTTCACCATCAGATGAAGCAGGGCATCTGGCTTGGTGTCATAGGAAACACGGATATACTGCAGAAGAGCGGGTGGTGTTCAGCACCTGTGCTTGATTCTGTGTCCCACGTCAAAGGAGAGCAGGGCTATCGCCCGTGTCTGAGCGATCTCTCTCTCTCAGTGTCTCAGATCCCTCTGTAATCTGGGACCCCTGTGCTAATCTATGACCAAAGGGAACTTTGGGAAGGATTGCCAGATTTAGTAATGAAAATATAGGACCCCCAACTCCAAGGCCCGAATGTTTAGGTAGTGAGGGTAAAGGCTGGTGCTCCTGAGGACCAATGAACTTGCTCACCTCTTCTGCATGTGAGGACACAACAAAAAAGCTCCATCTATTAAGTAGAGTGCAAAATTTCCCCAGACACCAGACCTGCTGGTGTTTGATCACGGCCTTCTTAGCCTCTAGAACTGTGAGTGATAAATTCCTGTTGTTTATAAATTATTCTATCTATGTGAATTGCTTGGCCCGAAACAGGACATCTAAGGCAGCTCCACTCTGAGTCTCAGAATATCACAGAAGAGGGCGTGCTAAGAGTATAAAAGCCTGGGGGTACGGAAGGGTGCATCCAGGTGATATTTTTTGGATATGGCAGGGCTCCTGGATCCATGAACTCACTGAATCTGTATCTACTTCTGTAGGACCTGCACAAAAGCTGACCTATCAATAGTCTACTATTAAAGGGGGACACTATCAAGAGGTGCCACACCTCTTTAAGATACTAATGAGAGTTAATGTCAGATAACGGGAGGGGAGTTACTTTCTTCATTGGAATGCCCACTGATACATGATCCATGCTCTGGAAAATGCCCAGGCACATACCATTAGAGGCAACTCAGGTGAAATTCAGTGAGTGAGCCATACATGTAGAAAGATGTGAGGGTAGGGGAGAAGCTAGCAGGGAAGAAGTTTTGCAATGGGAAAAGGAGAAGATGGGATTGGGCAAATAAGGGTGAAATGACATTAATTTGTTATATTCATGCATGAAACACAAAATAATAAAATATTAAAAGAATAAAATAAGTAAGTCATGCCATCTAATCGCATTGTAATAGGAACTGACCAGGTTTACATGCATTGATAAATTTGAATTTCAGGTGGATATTGAAAAAAATGGTTTAGTACGTTTTACTAAATGCAACAAATCACATAATGTTTGGTACATAGTAATAATAAAATGATCTCTCTTTTTAAAATCTGAAATGTAAACATAACTTAATGTCTTATACTTTATTAGCAAACTTGACCTTGAGAGAATCCATTCCAAAGCTGGCTCAGTTAGAGCAGTGGTCCAAGGATATTTTTAAGTGTGTGGGGAAGGGATCATGAGCCCACATCTGGACTTGACTTCCTCAAGGTGAAGAAGAGGCCAATGGTCAGAAGTTCTGGTCCCTCTGTATTCTTTCTTTAACTCTATGCCAATACGCAAAAATCACACATCTTGTTATTTGGAACATAGTCTTTGCAGTGGAATCAAGTTACTGAGTTTCATGGATAAAAATCCATGTGCAACAGATGTATCTATTGGACTCTCGGTGAAATACTATGAAAGTTAAGCCATAACCTGAAGAAGACCCAGGGATCTGCTTCCTGGGGGATGGGAGGCAGGTCTCTGGACCCCTGTGATACCAGACCCAGTCACCCCTCTTACCATGGCTTTGTTGAAGTATCCACCACCCTGGAATTCAAGAACACCATAAGAATCTGTCGGGTAGCTCTGGGTATGTTTGCTGATAGACCATTTTTCAGTCTGTGGCTCTACCTGTTTGTTCTCTTCGTTTTTGCCAGGAGTTGCACTGGGCAGTGGCGGGATGTGCTGGTTGGTGAGCTGGCCACAGCAGCACCTGAAGATGAAAGCAAAGTGGGTCTGTAGCATCTTCTGAGAACTGGGTGCAAACATGCAGATGAACACCTTAATCCCTGGCTTATGAAGGACAGAAATGCCCTGTGATGATCTTTGCAGACAGTCAACACGTCTCTATTTATATACCAGTCCACTGTGTGTGTTGCGCGCACGCGTGTGTGTGTGTGTGTGTGTGTGTGTGTGTGTGTGTGTAGGTCAGAGATCCAAGTCATTCTTCCAATTCAGCTATAACCCCATCTCAACAATTTTCACAGTCTGTGTCTACTACTCAAGTAAGTGGAATCTAGATAGAAGAAGGGAGTCCCACCTTATCTGCACTCTGTTGGGACCAAGTGTTAGTAGTAGGTAGCTAGAGACAAGACAGGAAATACTGAGGTCCTGCTCTCTGCCTGAGAAAGCTCTAATTGGGAGCTGAGAGGAGATGAAGTTCTGTGTGCTAGGATACAGCAAATACATCAAGTCTCATGCTGCTGAATTAGAATTGGGAATACTACTGCCTTAAAGTTCCAGAGAGTCTAACTTTCTTCTGAATTTGGGAAAGTTTCTGGAATAGATATTTCTTCATTAAGACCATTTCCAGAGGACTTTAGGTAGTTCATACTTTAAACTTAGCTTTTTGGGGTTCATGGAGCTTACAGGGGAGGTCAGTGTGTGTACCCAGAAGCCCTTCTGTCCCATCTGCAGCCTGGTGATGGCGGGTGGGACTGCAGGGCTGACAGGTGCTAAGGACAGCTGCACTAGATGGTTCATCGGGGACGGCTGTGCCACTGGACTAAGGAACTAGGTGCAACGAGAAAACTTTTGAAAGCATAGCATCGTCCCACATCTCTTATCTTGGAGGACAGCGTGGGGCTTCTGGTGAGGAGAGAGGCCTGCAGGACGTGGAGGAGGCAAGGAGTTTGGGGAGGTGAAGCACTGGGATTGTGTACAGCAAACAAAATCTGAACCACGTGACTTCCAAACATCTGTGCCCTGTGCATTAGTGGTCCTGCCTGTGAGGATTTCACGGTAAGCCCTGAATAAGTCACTTTCCTCGCCCTTCAAACTCAGCCTTTGTAGCTTCTTCTCTCAGTGATGGGAAGGTTCAGTTAAATTCTTCTCTGATTGCTTGTGTAATTTTGGAAGGTTCTCTGTTCACTTACTGATGTGCATTTCTACATTGGTGAATAGGATAGTTTGGCGTTTGCGCACGGACGAAGAAGTAGCTAGCAGCTAGTTCACTCAAGTCTTTTCGGTGATGGAAATTTCTTTTCATTTAAATAAATTAGGAAATTCAACTATAGAGGCCCCAGAAGATATCCCTGGAATCTTTCTAAAGCTTTTAGCTCCTTGATCTCATTAAGACTAAGAGGAACACTGGGACCATCTGGAGCTGAGAGGCCCTGGGAGAGTACAGAGATAGAAACTTTTCCAAAGTTATTTGCATCTCAACAGAGGGTTTATTAGCCCAGCGAGTGCTGTTAACGACCCATGTGGGAAACAGATTCCGGCATCCTCCTTGGTTCTTTTCTTCTCCCTTCTGCCACAAATACTAGAAGGAGAGTTACTGGGCAGCTGGTGGGCAAGTCCTGACTTGGACAGTACAGTGCCATACAATTAATGATGCCATCCAACATACCTGCTGGGGTCTTTTGTACTGGGGACTACAAAGATACATTCCCGTTTGCAAAAGGTTTTCTCTATCCAAGCCTTCTGTCCCTGGAAGAGAAAGAAATGGAAATTAGATATATTCACAACCCATCACCAGGGTTCATTTTAAAATTAATATGCCACTAAATGAAAGAATAAAATAAAAATATAATAAAAATAAAATAAACACTTTTTTGTGTTTTTTTGCAGTTCTGAAGACTAAAACTCAGTGTCTTATGCAAGGTGTTTGTCACTGAGCAATGTAGCCAATTCTTTCTATGGTATCCAGATAATCAATGTCAATCATGGTAGATATATAGTCATCATTGTCAGTCACGGTGAACTCATAGTCACTGTAAGTCTTGATGGATTCTGTAGCCACTGTTAGTCACAGTAGATGTGTAGTCATTGTCAGTCAGGGTGAATGTGAAATCACTGTCTTAGTCATGGTAGATGCATAGTCACTATCAGCCATGGGAGATGCACAGTCACTGCAAATCATAGTGGTTACAAGTCTTTAAGAATCCCAGGTCTGGTGCTATGTGGGAGACATGGCTCAGAAGCATGTATTTCTGGTTCTCATTTACAGAGGTGAAGTTCAGCCACATCTACCTGCTGAAGATGTTGTCTGTGTGTGATCCTGTATTGGGTGCCATGGGACTTTCTGAGGTAAGGAACCAGAGGGCAAGTGTCCTTCCCCTTCTGAAAGTGGCAGGTGAGGGTAGAGGGAGCACAAAGCTGAAAGGGGTGGGGCAACTTGGGAGGGAGAGAACTTCCTGTAGTGGTCTTCCCAGCATGCATGAGGCAACAGGTCTCTGCTTTCTGTCATGTATCACTTTGTCTTCAGGAACACAGAGGAGAAGGCAGCAAGTGATTGACTTGCCTCAGAAGGATCCTTGTGCTTGTGGTTTGTAGGTGGTCAGCAGATCCCTCTGGGAGCAAGTGCCAGGATTTCCCTCGTGGAGCCCTCCAGGCAGGAGAGCCAGCATTCTCTATCTCCATGTTAGTGTATATTTGTGCATTTTATGTCTGTGGGACATATTTGTGCATATCCATGGGTATGGACAACATATGCAGCATGTGTAACAAGCGTCTGTATGTATATTTGGGGTATATGCTACAGGTCTGTGGCATGTGATATGGAAGGATATATAAGCAACTCATGTGTTTGTCTGCCATGTGTGAGTGTGTAATGTGTTATATATGTAGTGTGTAATTGCTATTCTCAGTGGTATGTATAGCATGTGTGGTATACATTTGTGTCTGTAGTGTATGATGTAGAGGGATATGTGAATGGTTTGTGTGTTTGATATATGTGAGTGTGTGGTGGGTTTTATATGTGCTATGTGTGTACTATATCATGTGGTGTGTGTGTATGTTGTAGAGGAATATATATGAGATGTGTGTGTTTTTGTGTTACATGTGAACGTGTGGTGTGATACATATGTAATATGTATATGTGATATTATGTAGTGTGGTTATGGAATGTGTGGTGTACATAAATGCCTATGGTGTATAGTATAGAGGGATATATGGGCAGTTTGTTGTGTTCATCTGTTATGTAGGAGTGTGTGGTATGTTTCATCTTAGTATGTGTATGCCATACTATATGATGTGTGTATGGAGTGTGCAGTGTGCGTGTGTATCTGTTATGTGTATGACATGTGTGATATGCACAAGCATATGGTATGTATGATGTGTACATTTGTCTGAGGTGTGTGGTATATGTATAGAATTTGTATGTATATATGTTTGTGGCATGTTGTGGTATATGTATGGAGTTTGTATGTATATATGTTTGTGGCATGTGTGCTTGCATGGCATCTCTGGGACATAGTGGGCAGTTGGAGGGCACTGAGGGATGAATCTCAAGAATTCTAAATTACATCTTAAGAAATAATCGCAAGATTTGAATTCAGTTCTCTCACTTGTGAAACATAAAGTGCTTTATCCACTGAATCACCGCTCCAGCCCCCACAATCTCTTTATAATCTAGCCTCTGAGGTCTACCCCACTACCTTGTCATATTCTATTCATTAGAGTAAGCCATTCAGCCCATGTCACTCATTGGAGGAATTATATAAGAATGACCCTTGGGACGCAGGGACTACCGAGTTCATGTGCTGACCACATGTGCATATCTGTCTCCATGTGTACACATCATGTATATCCAGGCTGCAGCAATAACAGTTACACAGCAATAGATGTACCTAATGCTCAATAATGGTTTCTTAATTCAATCCTCCACCAAAACAACCCCCTGGGCTCCTTGAACAAATGATGTAATCCAGGCTGGAGCCTGGAACCCCCCTCCTCCCGGGCCAGAAAATAAGACCACATCAAGTCCGCTTTGAAGGCATCTCAACGGCTCTTACCTGGGATTACCTGAGAATGAAAAGAATGATCACAACAAGGAATTACAATCCTGTGAATTAATGAGTCCTGTGAGCTCCTCCCCCAACCCTGAGTAAACACAAGGGATTTGGAAAAAGGTTTCTTCCAAAGGAAGCAACTTGAAATCAGGAAATCACCATTGGCAACTGAGAAAATATGATATGCATTGAAAGGATGTGGTGAAGGTGTGGAGGGCGATAATAAACTCACTAACATCTAAGTATCCCCCACAGATGCTCGTTAGCCAGAAAGGGCAAGTTGGTGACTTGCAAGTGAGTCTGGGGAATGCTGCTTAAAGCAGAGTCCAGAGCCCCAGCGGCACACGATGAACACTCTCCCCCCTCCCCATAAAACCCACAGACAGGCAAAGATGGAGCCCTAAGTCTGATCAGGATCCTCGGGCTGAGCTGACTGAAAGTAAGCTCTCCATGAATGCTCAGCCAGGGAAAGACAAGGGCAGACCTAGGAATGCAGCTGAAGTGGAAAAGCCACGCCCAGGCCACCCACGGTCCTGCCCAGGCCACTTCTCGTTTACTCTCTAGGCTTAGTCTCACACTCTGGTCCAGACAGATCCATAAACCAGGACTCAAACTTCCTACTACTCAAAACCTCTTTTTGCCTGAGAAACATTCACAAGTGGGTATACCGGAATATAAAATAGGTCTACAAACCAAATATTTGCTAATACTAAATCACAAAGAAACAGCTCTTTGCTATGCATATAGTTTTACCATTTATCAAAGATGAAAGCAGCTGCTAGGGAGATGGTTCCATGAGCCGTGTGCTTGGCCGCACAGCGAGAATCTGAGTTCGCTGTCTCCAGAGCCCATGGAATGCTGTTTGAGGTGGACAGCAGAATCCCTGGAAGCCAGCCTGGCACGGGCAGCACCAGACAGCAAAGACACCTTGTTTCTAACAAGGTGGAGGCAAGGACGGACTCTTGGGTGTTGTGGCACGTGCACAGGTCCACACTCACACACATACGCACACAAAATACTTTTTTTTAAATGAAAGCAGTTTGCATGCTACTCGTGTGGCTGAACTCGTTTTACTTTTCCATAAAGAATTAAATCTTGGCGAATGCCTGATGCCACAGGATGTAGAGCATCTTCAACACTTCTCAGAAAGGAGGGATATTTTGATTTTATAATCATCAGTACGGAGAATGTTGCTTCACATAAACACATAGTACAAAAATATGTTCAGGACCCTTTCAGACAGTGTTGGCCAAATGCATTAAATCTCAGGCCAAAATGCATTAAATGGTTTTTTTTTTTCCTTTAGTCAACTTCAGTCAGCAACTTGAACAGCAATTTTTAAAATTAAACTTTCTAACACAGTGCAATCCAAAGATGTACACCTCGATACTTACATACCAAAGAGTGACTATAGGAAAATACACTATCTGTAATTAAATTAGTATGTTCCTATAAAAACAAAAGAGTTTATATGCATAGCAAAAGCATGGTGACTCATAACAAGCCAAGTTGTTCCAGGCATCGATCGCTGGCACCTCCTGCAGTGACGTCTGTGTGGTGCAAAGTGCACATGTGTGTGCTGAGAACTATGAACTATGACTGCGGTGATGGACAAGCACTGCTGGAAATGCTTTGCTATGATTTGGCATCGAATTCATTTCTGATCACTATGCCTTCAGAAATCTTCTGCTGATACCAAATCTTTCAAGACCTCCATTTTCAGACACATGACTCCATGTGGGGTCGTCCTTCACAGTTGAAGGAGTCATGCAGTCTGGGTGTGTACTGGGGAAACTGAGGCAGGAGGATTATTGAGAGTTGGAGGCCAGCCTACACTACTTAGTGAGTACCAGGGCCAGCCAGAGCAACATAGCAAAACACTGCCTCCAAAATAAAACAAAGCAAAAAACAGAAACTAGAAATGGCATTCCTTTTTGGGGTAAGAAAAATTGGGGTAAGAAAAGGGAGGAATACGGCCCAGAAGATCCTTGTCATAGAAGCTTAAAAAATCCAAACATAGGGGCTGGAGAGGTGGCTCAGGGGTTAAGCCTCCGCCTTGCAGGCAGAAGGTCCTGAGTTCGTATCCCAGACCCCACGTATAGACGCCAGGCGGAAGCGGGGGCGGTCTGCGCTTCTGGCCCTGGTAGGGCAGAGCCTGTGAATCCCGGGGCAGAAGGAGGTGGAGGCGTCCATGGTGGTTCCCGAATTCGTCCGTGGTTCTACACACACACAGACACACATGCGCGCGCGCGCACATACATACGCACATGAGCACAGTTGAATAAATAAATAAAGAACTATTAAAAAAAATCCAAACATAGAAGTCTTGCCCTCTGGCTTCTGGGTTCTTTGACTCAAGTCTGTATGTCAAAAGGGGAATCATACACCCTTAGGTGGATGAACCAACTCAGAGAGGAGTGATACACCCCTGGCTGTCAGCTTTGTATCTGCAGGGTCTCTGAGTTAGATGCTGCCGTAGTGGGAAAGTTTTGACTGGGGACTACATCAGCATCGTCACATGAAAGAAGTTGACAGGGAAAGAATGGAAGCCCTTCCTCCTCTGGGCTTCATATAATGAACAGGGCATGAGCAAGAAAAGCCCCACATTTACAAGCCTGAGAGGTCAGAGCTCTGTAAATGTCCTGAGACCCTGGCCTGGGCCCTTGGGAGCCTCTTCCGCAGCTGACAAGTCCAGGCCATTGTTTCCCTTTCTTTTTATTTTTCTCATATATATGTGTATGAGTTGTACACATATGTGTTATATATTTTTTCTGCTTGTGGGTTGGTTCACGTGGGTGAACCACAGGTGAATACACAGGTGTGCATGAGTGTCTGTGTCTGTGAAGGCCCAAGGATGATGCGGGAAATCATCCTCAATCTTGTTGTGAGCCTGGGTCTCTAATTAAACCCAGAGCATGGTATTAGAGCTAGTCTGACTAGTCAGCTTGCTTGGGTGGGTCACCACACCTGCTTGGCAACTTTAAGTGGGATTTGGGGATCTGAACTCAGTTCCCTTTGCTTGGAAGGCAAAGGCTTTAACCACTGAGCCATCTCCTTAGCTCCTAACCATGTATCCTTGGCACTGTCCTTTGTCCTGGGACACCAGAGCTTGGCTCAGGCATTACTCTGAGCGTTCTCGCTGTTTCTGTGAAGGGACTCCCTGCCCAGACACACATGCTTTCTTCAGCTGCTTGCCGATATCCACAAGGCCTGGCTCTCTTTCTTTCCTCCGTCTCCTGCTTCTTGCAACTGCCAGGACTTACAGCTTGTTCATCTGGTTGTTTTTCTCTCAAACTCTAATAAAATAGTCACGAAGCTTTCTTTTGAGTCTGTTTTTAAATTCGTTCATCAACGAGATCAAGAACTCTCCAAGGGAACCACAGTGGTTCCCAGGAACACTATTCCTTATGCAGGAGCGATGTGCTTCCTCCTTACTCTGGACGGGGCGCCTGTGACCCAGGTAAGGCTTCGGGCCTTACTTTTGCCCTCTATTCTCTGATATTGTTTGTGACCCTGGACCAGTGCAGTTGGCATTCCTGCCTGCTCCGTTGAACATGCAGGCTTTTGTCTAATCATGTGCTAACACGTGACGAACATGCTTACTCACTTGGGAGAGGGGCTTTAGTCTAAACTGTCAAATCACAGACCCTCTAAACTGCCTCTCCCAGGAATCAAGCCAGGCTCCCCTGATTCCTTGTCTCCTCTAGCCTTTGCGACTTGCTCCTTTGCACACCTCCCTGGGCCTTATCATCTCCCCCGCTCCACTACTCACATAGTCAAGGGAAGAAGCAGCCCATAGCAATGATCGCTGCGCCTCCAGGAGTGACTGGTGGCCATCAGTACCAGGAGTTGGCTGGGCAAATGCTCTGTGGTTCTGTTGACACTAGCTTCGGATGGGGCAGCCGCGGCTGTTCAGTGCACCGTCTGAACCATATCCCTAACCACACCTCTCCAGCAGGGCACACAAAGCCCAAGGGACCTAAGCAGGATCACCAAAGCGTCTCTCTCACATGGGGCTCAACTCTTGGAGGCACTTGCAGGCAAAGGTGCTGGCATGGGGAATGGGTGCCTGGGGCATGGGTGAGGCCCTTAGCCACACAATCCTCCCTTGTGGTCATGCGCAGAGGCCAAACGCTGCCAAGGTTGAAACAAAGAGCCACAGAATTCCTGAGCAGGTACTTCCCAGCTCCTTATCGACTAGTCACACAAGTTTCAGAGGGACAAGGGCCCACCTAGGAGACACCGTGGGTGCCACTCACCCTGTGCTCGATGAAAACGTCCTGGACGGTGAAGGAAGGCAGGGTCTTCTGGGGCTCATTACACTCCTTTGGGCCCCACTATTTTCACTATGAACAACTTTTATCCTTCAGGAGGTTTTGAGCATCTCAACAATGGGGGAACTGGTACTGGTGATTAAACCCCAGCTCAAGATTGTTTATCCCAGCATCAGAGTCTGTGCATCTGAAGGGACAACTGAGCCCCCTCCACCCTCCAGCAGACAGACCACCACCCAGCATGTCACCCTGTTCCCAAAGCTCTCTGAGCAGCATGGTCACATCTCTGCCTTGGAGCGTCTGGAGCCTGGGATGACATCTGTGCAGGGTTTGAGGGAAACTAGATCTAAATGACAACCACGGTTGAGGAAATGATGAGCTGAGGACCACATGTCTGTAAAGGCCCTGGGCAAGTGGGCAGGGGAAAGAGGACAAGTGGGCCCAGAGCTTTGTGGACTGCTGCCATCTGTTTTGCTGCTTTAAGGGCAGCCAGGTGTCCTTTGTATAACTGAGGCCATGAACTCTGTGGCTTGGGTGCAGAATTAGATCAAAGGGTGAGAGGAGGCTTAGGCAAGAAGTGTCAGTTCTCTGAGAAGCGCGCTCATGAAGGGACAGGAAGGAGCCGCTGGAGACTTCAGCAACCTGAGGTTCTAGAACATGCTTGCACATGCGGGAGGAAGCAGGGGCTAGTGAGAGATGCACTTGAGGACTTCTGGCGCTAGAACAGGGAACACTTAAGGGCAGGTGGTGAAGGCAGAGTGAAATTTGGTCTGGGACACAGCGTGGGAAGCAGCTTCTAAACATAAAAGCTGGTTGACCGTTACTTGAGTCTGTTTACTCAATAGCTTTTGTTTCTTAGGCCAAAATTAACAGCAAACTCTACAGTGAAATGAGCCATTTGTGCACTGGTTTAGCCAGAAGAAACTGCTCATTTCAGGTGTATATTTAGAGCAGAGGCCTCAAACTGTCACTCGTGGCTGCAGGTCCCACACAGGGCTTGGCTAGACTCTTGCTCTATCAAGACAGCTAGCTGGCATTATAAATGAAAGGAGCCCCTGATTCCTGGCTCCCTTGACAGCCGATGTTCATATAAAGCTTCATGGGTGCCATGAGGCTCCATCCTTGCCTGGCACCTGGAGATATCTGAAGGCCCCACCCTGGGCCTGGGCGGAGGCTGAGGAAACCCTCCACCGCTGAGAGTCAGACAGACTCCCGAGCTAGAGCGCTGCATGAGCTGCCCCTCCTTAGGTGCACAGAGGATAAAATCCCACAATCACTGAGTCCTACTCCATCCTCTGCCTCCTCACCCTCTGCTGTGGAGGTCTGTTCTGGGACCAGCAGACCCTTTCTGGGGGTTAACTGGGGATCCCTGTTCTGGCTTCTCAGGGACCCTATCTGACCCTGTAGCAAAACAGCCCCTCATCGTCCACAAGATGAAGGTGATGACACCCCTCCCATTTGTGGCTCTCGATGACTCATTGCCTAGGAGACCATTGACCCCTGATCTCCTGGGCTTTGTCATCTCAGTCCCCCAGAGGCACAGGGCTAGGCTGTAGCCCACCTCTCCCCATGCCAAAGCTCCCTTTGTCCCAGTCCCTCAAACTTCTCCCAGCGCTAGGAACACTGAGAGCGGTCTCCCCTGCAAGGGAGGCGTCCCAAGAGCAGAGCTTGAGTGTGAAATCAAAGGACAGGGAAACATTTTCTTCAGTGGTACAGCTACTTGCAAGCTGCCCATACTCTGGGAAGTAAGTCCCCACCCATGCTCATGTGAGCAACCCTAATTAAACACAGGAGAGAGAGAGAGAGAGGGAGAGAGAGAGGAACTCCCAGGGAAGAAGAAGGAATTTAGTAGGAAAGAGACAAGAGAAGGTGGTGGGGTGATTATGATCAGACTACATTATGTACCTTTATGAAATTACCAGAAATGAATAAATATTTTTAAACATTGAGATATCATCTGAAAACCCTAAGGTCTATCTTTTAGTATCTTCCCGGGATTGTGTGGCCACAAGCACCAACTCTAGCCAGAGCACCCCACGACTCCTAAAGGAGTCCCCTGCGCCTCTCAGGACAACAGCTTGCCGCCTTCTCTGCTTGGCTTCCTCCAGTTCTCATAACACTTTCAGGGCTCGTTCACTTTACAGCCTGTGTCAGCACCAGATTCCTGTCTGTGCTCAGTGACAGTCCATTGCAGACTCACCAGTGGATAACTGGGTTATTTCTGCTCTTTGGCCCTTGTGAATGGGGCTGGGAGACACTGTCCTTTGTTAAGAGAATGTTGAGCATTTCTAGGAAAAAGGGAAAAGGATTCATTAACTTGTTAACTTGGTGGGTGTGACAGGGGATGGAGGTTTGTTATCATTTCTTCATTGTCAATGATGTGTTTTTAATCTTCTAAAATAAAGCATGTCTTACTTTATTTATTTTCCTTTTCTATGTATGTTGTATGGGGTGCATGTGTGTATTTGCATATGGGTGGGTGTGTATGTGTGCAGATGGGGATATAGGTACATGAGCTCACATGAGTGATATCTTCCTGGGAAGATATCATGAGGGTGATCTTGGGAATCATCCTCCCTCTCTTTTCTACCCTGTTGTTATGAGCTGGTCTCTAATTAAGCCCAGAGCAGGCCATTGATGCCGGCCTGGCTAGCCAGTTTGCTCTGGGGATTTTCCAGGCTCTGCCTTCCAGAGCTAAAATTATAGGCTGCCACTGCATTCACCTGGCACTTTTACATGGGATCTAGGGATTTGAACTTAGGTCTCTTTGTTTGCAAGGCAAGCACTTTAGCCACTGAACAATCTCCCCAACCTTCATGACTTATTTTTAAAAGGGAGGAAAGGCAGTGGAAGAGCAGCGAAGTGGACAAAAATGGCCAGCCGGAATGCAGAGTACCGGCAACCCTTGAAATGCTCACCCAGAATCAGAGCAACCTAATCTCAGGGGACCTTGCAGAAGAGTGGGTGGTAAGGCGGAAAGGTCCAGCGCTGGACAAGACATTCCATTCAAGGCAGGGCTGCTGCATCCATGAATCACTGCAATGAGACTTGTCCTTTCTAGACATGAATAAAGACTGGCATGCCAACATGCCTCCATGGACTATGGAAGATATCAGGAGAGATAATTACATGCAGTGGAAACCTTGAGAACTAGGGCTGGATGAGTGAAGAGAAATGCCCCTACCAGTGGGGCAGTCTGAGGAGGGGTCACGTGGTACGTCCCAGAAGCGCGAACCTCCACAAGAGTAGACAAGCCACAGGGAACACTGGGGCCCCTAGAAGCAGACAGGCAGGAGGGTAGGTGGGACAGATTGATGAAGGGAGGGGAAGGGAGATGGAAAGGAGGGGACAGGAGGGAGGCAGGGATAAGTACTCAAAACGGTTATAAAACTAGGAAAAAGTTTAAACAATTATAAAAAACAAAAAGGACATATTCAAAGGCAAATTTCTGTAATACTACTGTAATCGCAAAGGATTATAAGCAGGAGGGAAGGGGAGGAGGGCCTCAAAAAAAAGGAGATAGAGGATCACACTTCAGTAGAGGAAATAGGCCATGGTCAAGTGTTGCATGTGAGTAGTGAGACATCTGGTGCAGCTCACTCTCATTTCCCCTCCTGGTCGCTTGCAACTGAACAGGTTTGATCTCACCAATCAGGGAGGATATAGGGACTGGCAGATGGACAGTAACCATCTCCTCTTATATTAAGATCTTCATTTAAATAGTCTTTTCTTTGGTCAGGAGGTGACCTTCGATACCAATCAGGATGCAGCCAAGGGCAGTGCAGGAAAAGCAAGACTGAAAACAACAACAAACCATAATTCAGAACACCGAAGACCCTCCTTCCACCCTCCTCCCTGAATGCTTCCATGGTCCCCAAGGTTCACTCTGGCTTGTGTACTTTTGTGGGGGTTCAGGCCTCTGTGGCATATCAAGTTGCTTCTCTTCGGGTTCAAGAAATGTTTTTAACTCTTTAAGTAGAGTTAAATTCTTCAACAGAATTACTGGGTCGTATGTTTATCCAGTGCTTATTTTTTGAAGACTCCACATTCGAGTCTCTTCGGTCCTGTTCAACATTCCCATCAGTTGCGCACAGTGCTTCCCTTTTATTTTAAATTCTCTAACTGTTACTGTTTTTTTCTACTTTTACAAGCATATTGAGTATTCATCCCAGCTTCCCTCCCTCCTTCCTTCCCTTCTATCCCCTCCCTTCTTTCACCATCCCCTTCCACCCCCTCCCACCCTTCTTCCTGTCTGCTTCTATGGACCCCAAGGTTCTCTCTGGCTTGTTTACTTCTGTCAGGGCTCAGGCTTCCATGTTATATGAAGTTACTTCTTTTCAGGCCACCCCACTGATATGTGCATTTCCCTTCACTCATCCAGCTTTAGACCCAAAGTTTCCACTGTGAGTTTCCATCCTATGGGTATATTAACAGCTACCTACAGAGCAGTTTGATGTACTGTCTTCCTACCTGTAGGTTTATTGGCTGTCTTCCCTACTGATCTATTTCCTTCCCATTTTTAGGTTCTTGTTCTACCTAATTGTTACTGTTTTCTGGAGGTTTTTCCCCAGGCTCTGCACCTGCATCTTATTGTTTTCTGTTTGCATTTCCCATGGTTAGTGATTCCGACCTCTATCCTCCTGTAAGTTGATCCTCTCAGGTACTTTGTCATGGTGGTGGAGAGCGGCCTAGTGTGGCGATGAACTAGCAACTAGGAGCACTACAGGCAGATGTTACTACAGGCAGATTCTGCTGTGGAGCATGTGGTTGTGAACAAGACCCTAGGCCTGCTAGGGAGACAGACCCGTGGTTTCAGTGATCATGGACACATTCTTTTTTTCCTCCCTTTTTTATTTTATGTTTTTCTTAATTCCAGTGTTTATTTAAATGTTAACTGAAAAGGGAAAGCTCTTAGAAAAGGTATAACTTTATGTGAAGAGTGAATAAACAGACATTCATAGTAGCCACAAACTTACAAAGCATGCAGGCAGATAGTGTTATCTAGGTCAGAATATTTACATTGACTTTTTTTTCTCCCACATTTTATTTTTTTCATAATCATTCAAGCTCAATAGGTACCCCTGTCCTCTCCCTCCCTCCTCTCCTCTCCAGTCATTCCCCCCTTGAATTCTCTCCCCTTCATTCTTTCCCCTCTTCCTTTTACCCCTTCCCTCCTTCCCTTTCTCCCACTGCTTCCCCCTTCTTCCCTCCCATCCCCTGGAACATCCTTTTGTGTGAATGCCAAACCTCCTTCTGAGTCTTCCACCCTAGTGAGGGTTCATGGCTCAGTGGCATAGCCCGGAACCTCTTCTTGGGCTCCCCGCTAGTATGGGAACTCTACTATGACTGTTTAATCCCTTACCTCTAAGGATCCTACTGCCTGAGCTTCTCCCCTGTGATTTGTGCTAGACTTTAGGGGGTCGTTGACATGTCAGTCATTGTGCAGGTCATGCAAAGTCCAATTCTGGCTGCTGCAGCCCAGCCTTAACTTGTGTGGAGTATTTGCAAGGGAGGGAATGGGAGTGAAGGGATGGAGGGAAGCAGGGATCACTCAATAGCTTGCAAAAGTGAAAAATTAAGTAATAATCAAAAAAGAAAAAAGTTAAAAAACGAACAAACATTGTTCATAACATTCTTTAACAGTAAATATCCAGTGTCCATAGATGGATAGATGAATCAAAACAGTGTGGTCCAGTCATACAGTGAGATTTTATTCAGTTTTAAAAATGAAAAAACTTCTGATAGAGATTACCCCATAGATGAACTGAGGTATTATGCTAAATGAAATATCAGTCACAATAAGTGATTCCACTTGCCCAAGGAGAGTTGTTGACTTCATAGAAACAGAAGGAAGGGAGTTTCTAAGGGAGAACATGACGTTCATGTCTTCTGTATTCTGTCACAGGTGAAGATTAAGAAAATTAGAAATGTTGGTTTCTAGTCTCCACTGAGAATCAGGACCTAAGAATGTGCAATACATGTGTGTGTGTGTGTGTGTGTGTGTGTGTGTGTGTGTGTGCATGCTGTGTGTGCAGTGTGTGTATTTGTGGTATGTGTGTACACATGTGATGGTGTGTGTGTGTGTTGTGTGCATGTTCATGAGTGCAGAATGTGTGTGTGTAGAGTATGTATGTGAGTGCAGAGTGCAGTGTGTGTGAGTGTAGTCTCTGCACAGTATGTGTGAGTGCAATGTGTACACAGTGTATGTGTGTGTGGATGCATGAGTGTAGTGTGTGCACAGTGTGTATAAGTGTGTGTGAGAGTGCAATATCTGCCTATTTTGCAGAAATAGAATCTGTCTATTCTGGAATTCAGAATGAGTTTCAAATGGCCAAGTGGAGTAAGCAATCTTGAGAGGAAACAAAAAGAATCAGATTAGAAAATGTCCACTTCCCAATTTCAAGACGTAAAACCTGCAGCTATAGCAGCCATTGTAGTACTGGCATAAAGTAAGACACAGAGATCAATGGAAAAGGAGTCCAAGTTCAGGAACAAGGCCATGTATTTATGGGCAGTTGATGCTCAGCAAGGGTGTTGAGATCCTTCAACAGTGGAAAAACAGTCCTTCCAACAAACTGTGCTGGGAAAAGTAGATATCTACATGTCAAAGAATAAACTTGGACCTCTAGCTCACGCTATTCACACCGCGTACAAAAATTACCTCAAAAGGAATCAGACCTAAATTTAAGAGCCATGGGCTGGAGAGATGGCTCAGGGTTAGGTCTATGTCTTCCAAGCAGAAGGTTTAAGTTCAGATCCCAGATCTCATGTGAAAAATGCCAGGCAGAATGGTGGTGCCCTATACTTCTGGCCCCAGTGGGCAGAGCCTGGGAAATCCCAGAGTGAAGTAAGATGGAGGTAGAAGCAATTCAGAATAATTCCCAAAGTCACCCTTGGTCTTCCACAGAAACACACAGTGCCCTCTGATACACACGCACACACATACACACACACATACACACACACGTGCACACACACACAAATAAATAAAATAAATTCAAAATAATCTTAAAAAACAAAAGAGTTAAAGCCATGAACTTCCTAGAAGAAGACACAGGAGTGAATCTTCACGGCCTTGGATTTGACAATGGATTACAAATAAGACACCAAAGACTAGGCCAGTCTCAAAAGCAAACAAAAACAAGGTAGATGGTATCTGATAAATGACACCCAAGTTTGACCTCTGACTTTTACAAACTTGTTTACATACGTGTATCTGTACATGTACTCCCCCCATGTTCACACCCCTCACACGCACACACAAGCGCACACATGTAGGCGTGCACCAATAGCAAGTCTTTGCAAGGATGTGGCCAGACCGGCAGTCTCATGCTTTGCTAGGGAATTGCAAGATGGCACAGCTACCTTGGGAAACAGTTGGCTGCTCCTCGGCAAGTTAAATGTGGAATTACTATGTCCAAAACATTCTAAAACATGGATATAATGTATGTAATCTTCCAGTGAAAATTTTGGATGAGTAGGAGGAACATGCTCTGAAGCACCGAGGTCCAGTGAACATGTGGGCTGGTAGCTTACTCATTTACTGTCATGTGTAGCGCCCTGTCTGCACTCGTGTATGATGGCAGGACACCATCGTCACCACATGCCTGTGAGTCACGCATTATGATGAGAGCCATCATGGACACTAGGCGATGGGGACTTTCCAGCTGCAGATGACCTCACAGGACACCACAGTTACACATGCAGTCCATCAGCAGTTGAAATATTACAGGACTCCCGACTATATTTCTAAATGTTTCATTTCGCAATCAAGTACTTTCACAGTAAATCAAAGAAGGGAGAGACAGAATCCCAGGGCCTATGTTCTTCTACACCACTGGCTCCTGAATCCGATTATCCGGGCTGCTGGGAGGCATCCCAGCAAAGATCTTCGGGCCCCTCACCAACTCCTGTACCGGGTCTTGTCTAATGGCGTCTGCGGGAGGGGGGGGGAACAGAAAGGGCAGATGTGAAGTGTTTCCCTCGGTGGCCTGAGCACTGGCTGGATCCCTGGGGCTAGGAGCACATAGCTCAGTGCCTGCAGCAGAGGACAGGCTGCGGGCCACCCCCTGCACCCATCCAGCTCTGCCCAGGGGTGGCCCCCTCTTCTTTTCCTGTGCTCTCTATCCAATACCACTCCTGCAGGCCCTTCTCTCCAAGAGCCCAGGAGGATGCTTCACTATGTGCCTGGGCACTAGGCCTGCAAGACTGCGTCAGGATCTGTAGGGTGGTCCTCTTGGTTGCCTATTAGCCAACACTGGAGGACTAAACTGCGATTGCGGATTATGTAACTATTAAGACTAAAATGGAGCTGTAAGTCTGAAAAGTCTGGAAAAATCTCTATTATTAGTTGAAAACAAATGTCCTGTAAAGATCATTCTAAGGGGCCAGTAAGATGGCTCCGTGGACAAAGGTGCTCGCTGCCAGGCCTGGCAACCTGAGTTTGATCCCCTGAGCCCATGGAAGAAAGAGAGAATTTGTTCCTGTAAATTGTCCTCTGACCTCCATGTATACATGGACACACACACACACACACACACACACACACACACACACACAAGATAAAATAAAAAATGTAAAAAATGTTTTACAAAGATCATTCTGGCAGGATCTGGCTGTAGAAGAACACACCTGCGGATGGGGAAGGGTAGAGCTGGCCTGTCTAGCATGGCAAGCACACGGATGAGCACTTGAAATGTGGTCTCCCCTGAGCTATGCCTGGGCTGGTCTCTTTCCGGGAGGGGAAAGCTCAGAGGACTGGATCCTGGAAGACAAGAGGAGAAACCACAGAGCACGCAGAGGTCTAACTGGTGGGGGCGCCCTAGAGCTGACCTTGGGTCCTTAAAGTCCTCCGCTCACTAGACCTTCCTACTCCCCCCACCTCGCTGGCTTTGCAACCAAGGACAATTTCTGGAAAACAGTGAGATAAATATTAGCTGGCTTTCTCCCGGAGCTTGGGAAGAGGGATCCTGTGAGCGATTGTCTAGCCCGTGAACTACTCTATTTTCTAGAACACCAGGGTTTCTGTCATACACAGAATCTAACAGCTAGCAGGGGAAATGATAAGTTAGTTCCATGGATACGTCACTAATGACAAGGAGTATCTATCTATCTGCTTTTGTCTTTTAATTTGAGTCAGGGTCTCACTATATAGCCCAGTCTACCTACCCACCCACCCACCCACGCTCCCTCCCTCCCTTCTTTCCTCCCTCCCTTCTTCTTTATCTTTCTTTTCTTCTTTCTTGCTTATGTGCTCACTTACATTTTATTTATTTTTATTCTTTGACACTTTCATATATAAATACAATGAATTTGTGTGTCTTCACCCCTTCTTACCCAATCCCATTCCCCTCATGTCCCACTTCATACTTTTTCATTTCCAGGCAGCCTTCCTTCAACTTTCACACTTTTTGCATGTGTGGACCACTGGGTTTCCTCTGGGACGCCTGTACTGGCAAGTGCCTGTGTACTTGCTAGGGTGTGGATGACTTATCAGTGGATACATTGCTGAGTGAAGCTTTTCTTCTCCTGTCTGGCGTTGCCTACCAGAGTGCCAGGGAGGTGGAGTGTTTCTTCAGATCTTTCCCTTCCATGATAAAATGATGACAGGCCAGCTATTGTTCAGGGCTAGTGGAAATGGACATTGCTGCAGTGAGTTCTTGGGTGTCCTGTCTTGACCATGGGATACCGTCTGATAGTTTTACTCCCCACTCTCAAACTCTTATTGCCCCCTCTTCTGCCAAGGTTTCTTAAGCCTTGGGACAGGGAGTGTAATTTTAATGTTCTTATTAGAGGTGAGCACCCCATCATCATTTATTTTCTGCATTTTTTTTTTGCCTTTGTTTTTCAAGTGCAGATGTATGCTGCTACCCTGGGCAGGCCGCTCTCTTTTTTAATGGAAGTTTTCAGATACTAAACCTCACTAACTTCTAAGTTGTGGAAGACATTGGTAGCTGGAACTTACTTAGATCCTGGTTCAGGGGTTCTGTGTCCTATGTCCAGAATACACACACACACACACACACACACACACACACACACACACACACACACACACACACACACACACACACACACACACGAATATCTTGAAAACAATTTTTCAACTAAAACAAAAGAGAAAATGCCCCAAATTATCTAGTGCTCCCAAGTTAGAGGGTTTCATGTTTCATGAAAATTATGCTTTCACTCAGTTCAAACTGAGTGACTTCAGACTAGTAAGTTCAAGTATCTAGATACCAGTCCATCTTTTGTACCACTGACGAACTTTGCAATGCAAATAACAGAAGTTAACATGAGTCAAATCAAGTCCCAAACCTCTGGAAAAGAACCAAGCAAAGCTCAACAGCGACAGCAAACACATGCAGTATGAGCTCACATTTCCAGTGACATTTTCTGGGTATAAAATTAGTCACAGAGGGTGGCCAGCGTATGCCACAGACACAACTGTAAATGCTGCTCCATAGCTTGCAGAGTGAATCCTGGGATGCACTTCAGAGCTGATCCTTTTGGAAGTCAACTCCGAATTCCTCCTACAGGGAGGCTGGGCTCCCTCAGTCCCCCTGGCACAGTGGTTGGAGACAGAGCCTGTTTCTCTTCGCTTTCCACCTTTGCTCTCAGTACCCAGGCTTTGTCCACCCAAAAGCAATTCCTACACATAATATTATATCCCCCATCATTTAAGCAATTATTTTATCATTAAAATATGTATATTGTAATTTAAAAAGAAAATTTATTTTAAAATCTTAAGAAAAAAAGAGAGACATACAAAGGGATAAATGCATTGCTTCTCAGGCTTCCATTCTAAAATAACAATTGATAAGGTCTCCTGTAACTGGAAGTTTTTTCCTACAAATAGATTAGACACTGTGAATGTATAAACGATGAAGTGCATGCCCATTCTGCACATAATCACTGTATATTTCCTCTGTTGTTTTAAAATCGACTCATTCTATTTCATGGACAGATAGGGTCCAGTCCTCTGTTTCTGGATGTCAGAATTCCTTCCCGGTGCATGTAATTGTTGGATGAGTTTTGGTACACCTTCAGGTGATTTCCTTGGGCCAGGTTCCTGCATGTGGAATCTGACACATGCTGCTGAACTATCGTCCAAAGTCCGACATACTTCCATTGGCAGTAAGAGGGAATGATGCTCTACCCCCGGCCTTTCCCCCCAGCTTTTCAGGAAAGCGTATATTTCCCCAAAGCAAAGGAAGGGTGATCAGATGCTAGCAGATGACAGGCAAGGATGGTGAAACCCTGGAGTTGGGGTTTCTCAGCAAATGTCAATCATCTGTATGAGAAGTGCCCCCCCCCACCGCAAGAGCCTGGAGCATGGAGACCCTGGGTGAACACAGGGTCTTGTCTTCTGCCAATCAGCCTGGTGAGCTGCTGAAAGCATCCAAGAAGCCACATCAAGCCTGGATCCAGTGTCCCTTCCCAAGAGGCCCCGCCGCACCCCTACAAGGCAGTAGCGACATCCCTGTGCTTACCTGCTGCCACTTAGAAACTGGAAGAACGCAGCCTGGCCTGCTCCAGTCTCCTCCTGGGCCCGGGTGAGAAGCTGATTGAGGAGGGCCAGCTCTTTAAGAGGAGTCATCCACGTGAGGGGCATGTGAGCGCCCGTGTCCCCGCCCTTATGATCCCGGTAAGGCAAGGCCCCATGACCTAGCTCCCAGGCCTCTCAGCACGGAATCCCACAACACGCTGCCTTGGGACAGAGAGCTAGGGGCAGCCAGAAAGAGAGCTCCCTTTGAAGTGGCTCCCATCTCCGCTATACCAACCAGGTCTTGCCTGCTGCACATGTCAGCAGGCTTTGCATAATTGAGACAATTGGACATAATCGTTCTTTCAAAAGCCCCATATCAGTCGGGCAGTGCCCCGGCCCTGGTGAGCCAGGAAAAAGGAGCCACATGGTACTAATTATTGCTGATCCTTTCAAGTCAGCCAAGGTTGGGCCAGAGGTCAAGAAGAACCCAACTACAAATGCAGCATAAGCCCCGCGTGACCACCAATCTTCTAATCCTCCCTGTGCTGTCCTGCCAACAGCCTGCTTGTCTGGGGTCTGCAGTCACCCCTGAAACCACCCGCACAATGGGAGCTTTTTAGACTGTTGTAACAACCCCTCCTGCCCCTAGCACACATATCCCACCTTCTGAGGAGCTGCCTCCACTTGCCGGAAGGAAAGCACCTGCCCCTAAAGCCTTCTTTGTATGTACCTTTCCTCCAGCGGCTGCTGGCCACTCATCTGGGAGTCTCCTGGGTGCGACCTCCTCCTCATCTGTCTCCCTGAGGCTCCTGAGTGATCCCTGAGGGCGCCACACTGAAAGCACAGTGCCAGCCTTAGTCAGGCTGTTTTGTCAAAATACTCTCCATCTTGGTTGGAAAAGTGGCAGTTCCTGAAAACTGACCTTACAGGTTTGCAATAAGCCATTCCTGAAACTAAAGTAATTCATCTTCCTAGATGCCCTCCCCATCTTATTGATCCCAATAGTGGCCAACCTGAAGGATGACACAATTACCTGACATTCTTTCACTCCCCACACCCAGTTTTTCTGATAATCCCTTGGCGTTGTCTGAAAGCTATAAAAGTTAGAAGTCCCCCTTTCCTTGGAGTTTGCAGACATCCTCTGCCATGCTGTCCTTGGTAGTTAGCGCTCCGACTTTACGCTTTCTCTTCTGTTTTAATGCTCTCTCACTTTAAAGGCTTTGGTCCCCTTAGCCACAAGGCTAATAAAGCTCATTCGGCTAACATCTTTTTATCAGTAGACCTCCACATCAACCTTACATGTGGGAGTTGGAGCAGGCTGGCTGTTCTGTCCATCGGAAGGTCCCTTGGGTTGGGGAACCTCCTCCCCTTACATTGCAGGAGATTATACCGATCTGGCAAGCATCTAGGGGTTCAGAAGGTCTCTGCGCTCCCCCAGTGGATGCAGATGGGGAACACAACCAGATCAGTGCTGGGGAGAGATCTGTCTTTCCCTGTTCCTTAGCGCCTCTTGGCTCTGTTCCCACCATAGGCTGGCAGTGTCATCCTAAAGCTGGACTTCTCACCAACTGTATCAGGTGCCCACCTAGAATGGGCCTCTTTCATCTTTCTGTCAGAATGCTGGGCTCCAGCAGGAATCCCCTCAGGATCAAAGGGAAGATGCTAAGTGGTCAGTCTGCTAGCACAGATGGAAGCAGAGTTTGGGAGCAGAGGTTCCTTGTGTAGAGAGAATTTGCCTGATAGTGTCCAGGAAAGACCTCAACAGCTTTGCCTTGCCATGGCTGGGAAGCAGGGGCTTGGTGGTTGCTATAGTTAGCATCTTGAATGCTCCCCAGAAGATCATGTGCTGCAGTCTCGATGAAGACCCAGAGCCATTATCTTCACAGGACTTGCAAAGGGCGGTCTCCAAGCAACATGGTCTCTTCAGTTTGGTGGTAGAATTCATCCTGATAGAGAATCAGATTTGGCTACACAGAAAAGATAGTAAGATGGCTTTCATTTGAGGAGCGTGTTGTTCCTTGGCTTCATTCCAAGGAAATGAACTTGTGTCTTTGGGAGTGTCAGTAGGAATTTACGGGTTGAATGTATCTGGTGTTTTTACTCCACAGCAGTTACTTTTCTCACTGTAGCTCTAATTGTCCCAATTTCATGAGAGCTCCTGAGAGACACCGCCCCAAGAGCATCTGCTGCCTGGAACTGTAAAGACATTTCAGGTTTGTCCCATGCGTAGGTCTCTCCATTTCCCCAAGCAGCCCTGGGTTTGCAATGTCTGTGTCTATACACTATGCAGCGATGATGCTTCTGTGAACCCAAAAAAGCAAAAACAGCCAATCCCCTCTCAGTGACTCTATAATCACACTGTGAGCAAAAACCTTGCCAGCTCTCATTTTCACATGATCTCTAGGTTAGATTACCAGCAGTGAGATTACTGCAATTCAGAAATTAAACAAATGCATGTATTCAATTCTGCTAATATTAAAAACTTTGCCCCATACTGGTTGCATTGTTTTGCCTTTCTGTCAGCTTATATGGAACTCTTGTTTTTCTGAAAACATAGCCTATTGCTTAACTTTTAGCCACTCTTATTTTAACATACATTTATTTATTTATTTGTTTGTTTGTTTGTTTGTTTGTTTGTTTGTTTGTTTAAACTTTGGACACTCTTATTAAAACCCGATGTCTACTTTTCGGTGTGCAGTTTTTCTTTTGTATTGCTCTTTGGTATCAAGTTAATTCTGACCTCAGAATGAAGTGAGACACATCTTCCTTCTTATATTCTATTTTTAGAATAACTTCTTTAAAAATTTTTTTTAGTGTGTGTGTGTGTATCAGAGGCATCGTGTGTCCCTGTAGGAGGACCAAGGATGACTTTGGAAATCATCCTGGATTGTTTTTATCTCCTTGATTACTTCTACCTCCTTGCTTCGCTCTGTGATTTCCCAGGCTCCACCCACAAGGACTGGAAGTGTGTTTCTACCTGGTGTTTTTATGTAGGACCTTCTGCTTGCAAGACAGAGTCTTAACCCCTGAGTCATCTCTCCAGCCCTCTTCTTCTATTCTTATGAGAGTTCATGAAAGGGTAGTCTGGATTCCACTTTACACGTTTAGCAGAACATACCAGTGAGGCCAACTAGCTCTGTCATTCCCCTTGTGGGAAGTTTTAAAATTACTGCTTCAAACTATATGCATAGATCTGTTTGGATTTTTTCTGTCTTTTTCTTAAATCAGTTTCAAAATTGTTTCTTTCCAAGAAGGCTTCCATTTCATTTGGTCCTTTGACTTGCATACTGTTTCTCACGTGTTGGTAGTGATGTCTCCTTTTTCTCTCCTGGTTTTGGCAGTTTGCTTCTTTTTGGTCTGTCTGTCTGGAGATTATCAATTCTGCTTCTCACAGAGTCAACTGTTTCTAGTCTCTATTTCTCAGACTGCATTTTCTCTCCTTCTGCTTAATTGGGGTATAGTTATTTTTCTGACTTTTTAAAGTTGAGCAAACTGATTCAAGATCTTCCCTTTTACTATTGCATAAAATAATGGGTTTCATTGTGACATAGTTCACACTTGCAGTTGGCTGACTTTCATATTTCATATGGATACTTGGAGCTGTGAATTTCCATCTGAATTCCTTCTTGAGGTGCATAAGTTCTGACGAGTTTATTTTTGTACATTTAAAAAGCCTTTCCTGTTTTTTTCCTAATACATCTTCTTTAACCTCCTAGCCACTTAGGGCGTATTTATATAACTTAATGTCCAGATATTTGCGAACTTCTCAGATTTCTCTCAGTGATCTCCGATTGATTCCACTGTTTTTGAAGACTATACTTTATGCAGTTTCAATCCTTTCAGAATTCTGAGGCTTGTCTGGTGGCCTGGTATATGGTCTGTTCTGGAGGGTGGTCCACATGCACCAGAGAAGACCATATTTTCAGTCTTCTATGGGCGATATGTTCTGTTAGGTGTCAACTAGTCCAGTGTGTACCTCACTACAGTTGTTAGAGAATACCCTTTGGTGGCTCAAGACCTTCTGCATTTCTGTTTCTATAGAACTTTCTACATCGCTCGCTCATTTTTCTACAAGGTATTTTTTCTTTATGTCCATATGTTCATATTATGTTTATATTTATTACAGGATTGTGATAAAGTGGCAAACTGTTCCCTGAGCCTTTCACTTATCTTTCAGCTTTACTTAATTCCTTGACTTGTTGCTTCTTTGTTATCCACAGTCCTTTGGCTTAATTAGCCAGCAATATCATGTCAATGCTCAAGGCACTGCTGGTGCTGTGAGGAGCTAGGGGTGACTTTCAAGGGTGCACAGGCAGGTGGGGAGTTGGCACCCAAGTGAACAAATGTACTGGAAATACAATCATCTCTAGGTATTCTTGGGAAGTTGGTTCCAGGATGTTAAAACCCATAGACATTCAAGTCACTCATATAGCTCAGCATTTGCATGGAACCTGCATCTATCCCCCTGTGCATGTGAAATTATCTAAGCGACTTATAATTTTTAACATAATGTGAGGAATTGTGATGTACTGAAAAGCCTGCACAAATTCTGTGTAAGTGTTGGGTTTGTGTGGATTGGTCTGAGCCTGCTTGTATGGTGGAATGCAGAATTCACCAATGTGGAGAGCCGAGTAAACCAGGGAGACTACAGGGAACATTTCTGTCGGGCTCATAAGCAAAGGGAAAGCATAAAGGGAGAGAGGAAGTCTCACGTGACAGAGACTAGAGAGCACCGCGGTGGGTGGGAAGTTCTGGTATGAGTAAGGGTGACAGATGAGAAGAATAGGGGCGCTTCTAGAGGAGCCTGTGGGGCATCGGGGCAGGCTAGCAGGTCACGGGGCAGGTCAGCTGGCCCTGTGAACTGGTCGTAACTCCCAGGCCTCGATAGACAACGGGCAGAAATGAAGGGATAAAACCAAGGACAGGGGTGAGAGTGAGGAGATTCAGGAGATGCCATGGGTTCGCTCGGACTCGTGCCGACCCAGCTGAATCCTGTCCTGGGAGTCCTGCTTAAACACGTTCCTTCGCAACGTCCTATCCAAGGCAACATCTCTCAGTGTAAAACCCCGTGTCGCTCCTGGGACTGGCAGCAAAGGCGGACTTTCATCAACGTGCTCCTAAATTGTGTATGTACATTTGGAAGCAAGATGTTACTGACCCTGTAGTGACTCAGCCAGTGAACAGAGATGCTGCAGTGGCAAATAAAAAAAATGCATTTGTTTTGTATATTAAGTTCATATCATTAAACGACCCCATAAATGAAAAATGCTAGAGAGCAACTTTAAAATCTTTGATTTTGTTAGTCATTCTGAAGTTTCCCCAGTGAGTGAAAGCAGCTCAGTTTGATTGCTGAGGAACCTGGCTGGAAATGTTTTTCACAAGGGAGACACTCCATTTTGCTGACTGGAGAACTGAGGGTGGAGAAGTTTCCCGGCCTCTAGAAGTGATTTTGTTATAAAAGATAATTATGAAAAATAAACATATGGATAGCTAGCTGAGACAAAGACCAAGATATTGACCAAAACCTCGATCATTTTGAACTTTGCCTACATTTCTCCAGGGACTGACAGTAAACAGATATGTAAGGTTTTCTCGTTTGGAAAGTTCTCTTCTCTTCTCTTCTCTTCTCTTCTCTTCTCTTCTCTTCTCTTCTCTTCTCTTCTCTTCTCTTCTCTTCTCTTCTCTTCTCTTCTCTTCTCTTCTCTTCTCTTCTCTTCTCTTCTCTTCTCTTCTCTTCTCTTCTCTTCTCTTCCTTTCTTTTCCCCTCCTGACCTCAGCGGGTCATGTTGCAATGTTGGCAGATACTGGGCTGGAATAACAAGCACATTGGCTCAATGAACCTGCCAAGTGTTTACTATGTTTTAGTTTTCAGAATTACCTCTACAATGAAAACAAAAGTAGAGAAGTCTGAGCAAGTGGGGGATAGTTCACTATGCTCCAGGATGGAGAGTCCAAAAGTGGGGAGGCCGAGTAAGCAGGACCTGTGATAATGAAGGGTCACAGCCGGAGCTTCTGGAAGTTCTGAGCAGAGAGCCTGGAGGAGCTGATCCCCTCTCCCACCATGTTCCTGACATCTCATTAGCCCACATTCCAGCAGCCCTGCCGCAGAAGCTCGGTAGTGTCACTGTGTAGAACCCAGCAGGCCGAGCGTGACATCGGCCCTCTGCCAGGGTCTGCGGAGGACTTTCCAACACTGTGACTCAGGCTTCTGCAGCCTTTGCCTGGAGCTGTTGGGAACCTCCTAAAATGTGGGCCTAATTACATGCAAGTCAATGTAACCTTTTCCTCCTCTGAGATGTCTGTGTTCCTGAGAGAAAACCTGGACGGGAACCAGAGCGAGCGATTGTATTGTCTCGGTCTGATTGCAAACTTCTTGTGTTTATAGCAGCTGACTGCAGGAGACGGACAGGCTGGAGAGGTGGATTCCCGAGGGACTACCAGCTGCAGCCGCTTGAATCTCCCACCATCATCACATCGAGAGACACGGCAGCGAGCATGAAGCTTCCCTCGAGGGGCTCCTGGCTCGGGGCCCAAGAGTCATAGGAACACATTCCACACACTGTGATTCCCTCCCGTGGGAGCACGCAGACCATCACAGTGATTCTCCTAGTTTGATCTCTTTTGAGTAATGCTTCATTGCTCCTAGAATTTGGATTTTGCCCAGTGTGGGGACAAATAACTTGAAAAGAAAAAGAAAATGGATTCCAAAGAAAAATTTGGATGCGTGCAGCAAACCCCAGAAAAACCCAGTTCTCACACTCTTGTTGCTTGAATTTTTGTTGAAATTGGTAGGACTCTGCATTTCAGTCTTTCAGTGAAAGTCTTTGGAGAAGTCTCTGGAAAAAAGCCAAGGCAAGCCCACTAAGTAGGAAAGTACCAAGTGTGGGCATAGAACCAGATGGGAGGGAGCAGACTGACAAGTTCTGTGAGGCCCATATATAGCAGAAGAGTTTCTGGCATTCCACTTGTTGACACTCTCTTTTCTTCCTTCTTTCTTTCTTTCCTTCTTTCCTTCTTTTCTCTTTCTTCTTTCCTTCCTTTCTCTTTCTTCCTTCCTTCCTTTCTCTTTTTCTTTCTTTCTTTCTTTCTTTCTTTCTTTCCGTTCTTTCTTTCTTTCTTTCTTCTTTTCTTCTTTCTCTTTCTTCTTTCTTTCTTTCTTTTTTCTGTCTTCTTTCTTCTTTCTCTCTTTCTTTCTTTCTCTCTTTCTTCTCTCTCTCTTCTTTCTTCTTTCTTTCTTTCTTTCTTTCTTTCTTTCTTTCTTTCTTTCTTTCTTTCTTTCCTCCTCCTTTTCCCCCCTCCTCTTTTTCCTTCTTAAATTTTACCTGTCTTGCATGTGGAGGCTATGTGCTGCTACGTAGGTCTGGCAATCAGAGGACAACGTTCAGGAGTCATTTCTTAGCTATTATGTAGAGGTGGTGTGGCCAGTTCCCTCGGCCTTGTTGTTGGTGCGTGCTCTCCCGTCAAGGTGGACTGAGACCTGCAACCAGACTGTTGTAAGGAAATAAACCCCTTGTTCCCTTAAGCTGTGTGATGGTCATTTATCAGCAACCATGCAGACTGACTGCCAATAGCCACTGAGCCATCCTTTCTTTCTGAGTCAATTCAGAAAGTAAGCAAGTACTCATCACTTAAATACTCCATTCCCAGCACTCCCTGGCCCTGGGAAGGTTTGCTTAGCAGAGATTTTTTTTTTGGTTTCCATTGTGCACTTTGAGAAATTGCCACTCTTCTTCATCCAGACACTTGCAAAGGATAAGTTGGTCTCTTGGCAAGAAGGAGCCGTGCACAGTGGAGACCAGCGCGCAGGGATCCCGCCTAGCACCCACCCAGCCAGTCGCTCTGCTCCTTCGCTGCAGAGGTCTCCCAACGTGCCCTACAGATCTACTCTTCTTCTTCCACTGGCCTCTGATCTTTTCTCCAGAGCAGCTGTGGAGGCCATGAAGCCTCCGTTCCCCCTCTGTGGTCGACTCATGCTCCATCAGATAGCCTTGGCTGCTACATCTAACCTGGACATGTTATTTTCCTGCTGTGTGTGGCCACAGCCCTCTGCCGACTTGTTGCTCCATGTCTTCTCTGGCAGGATTTGGCTTCAGTTCACATATTGAGCGGTAGAATGATGGGGGAAAGACATGCAGATCTATAATAGGTGTTTAGAAACTGCTTTCGTAAAAAAGCACTGGTTCCTTGATTGGGCCTATAAAGTACCTAAAGCAATTTGACCAAATCAAGTGCGTTCAGGGTGGTATGGCCCGCACATAGGTGTGTTAATTGTTCAAAGGCCAAAGGCACTTTGGATGCTAGAAACATGTGTTCTCTCAGGTAGGTAGGATATCCCCAAGATAAGAACAATGATCCACAGAGTGAGGAACTGCATCCTGGAGCAGGTCATTCTGCAGGATCAAGAATGGTCCTCTCAAATTATGACTGGGATTGGCAAATTAGCAATTTCTAGATCACCTTGTGAAATTGATGGGCTGGACCATGCCTTGACCAGGGCTACTTAATTGAGCATGTCTCAGGCTCTTGCCCCAGTTTATCCTCTGCTGTGGGTTGAATGATTTTCAGATAGTTAAGCAGCTTCTTACCATATGTCCAAGAAATTAAACTCCTAATTATTCATTGAAGTGAATTTATGGGCAGTTCGTGTGGACAATACAGGCCTGTAATCCTAGCATGCAGAAGGATCACCGGAAGTGATCTGAGGCGAGCCTGGTCAATACAACAAGCTCCAGGCCAACCAGGGACACAGTCTCAAAAATCAAAACAAAACCCTGTCTATACAAAACCTACACAACAGTATCTATAGTAGCTTTAACCACAATTGACAAAAAAATTGACACAAGCAAAGGTGTCATTCAATAGGCAAACATGATTCATCTATCTAACAGTGTATTATTACTCAGCACCGAAAAGAAGAAATAGCAAAACAGAAGACACCAAAGACCTTAAAAGCATATTGTTTAGTGAAAGAAGTCGTCATGAGAAGGCTGTATACTATGATTCTGATCATATGGGCTGGGTGGAGAGAAGGATCACAGCTGAGGACAGAAGGTGTTTGTGTGTTAACAAAGTGCTTCTGCATGACACTGCAATGCTGGATGCATGATATCATGGACTGGGGAAATCTCACAGACTGTCCAACATCCAGAGGGAGCTCAGCACCAAAGAAGGGCTTTGGGGGATAATGATGTATCCCACTTGGGAAGTCAAAGCAGGAGGACCACAAGTTTGAGGCCAGTCTGGGTAACATAACAAAATCCAGTCCTCACAGAATTGATATATCAATATTGGTTAACCAATTTTGATAAATATTCCACAGATGTAAGATGGTGAGAGTTGGGCAACTATGAGGGAGAAGGAAAGGCACATGGGAATTAGGTACTGCACGTTTAATTTTATGTGAGCCTTAAAATGCGCTAAAATAAATCCTAGGACTAGAGAGATGGCTCCACAGGTAAAGTTCTTGCCATGCTAGTTCAGACAGAAGATACCACATAACACGCCAGATAGGTATGGTAGCCTCCCCTCCAATATCTCTAGCCAAAGAAGGAGGAGACTAGGAATCCCCAGAGTAAACTGGCTAGCCAGACTAACCCTGTCACAAAGCTCTAGGTTTGTTTAGAAACGATGCCTCAAAAAGAACAAGGTGGAAGAAAGATCAAGGGTGATTCCCAGTATCAGTCATGGGATTCTGCAGGCATAGGTGCATCTCATACACATGTGTGCCTCCCTACATATGGTCACATGCATACAAACACACATGCACATGCCTCCACACATGCATACAAAAATGGAAAAAGGAAAAAAAGATTTGATTTCAGAAGCACTTAAGATGAGACGGTGAGAAAGAAAGTTAGAATTCCAAGGTCCTTGCCTGGGTAAAGAGATTCTACTTTGATAAGTCACCCTGCTGGCATCCTAAGCATGCAATAAAGGTATAGGGGAAAAGTATATGTCTTCCAATCCAATTGAGAGACAACCAAAAATATTCAATCAATCCAAAAGAAGGCAGAAGAGAGAGGGTACAGACCACATGCACAGTTAGGTGGCCATTTATATGACTCTTGCAGAACTTACATGTAAGTCTAATGGACGTTCTATGTAAAAGCTAAAATCTTATGCTTTATTTTATGTTTTTTAGAGCTACTATGTGTTATTTTTATTTGGCCTACTTAAATATAAAGCTCCAGTAATCTGGAAATCAAAAGGAATGAAAGAAATCAAATAAATCCAGGTAAAACAGAACTTAAGGCAAAATGAATGACTGCTATAAAGAGAAAAAAGATTCATATCACCAAGATGGTATAAGAATTTTTAATGTACACCTACCCAATAGCATATCTTCAAGATGAAAAAGCAAAATTAGCACCATCATAAGAAATTATGAGAAATGTAAGCATTTTGCTTTGTGATAACTAATGAAGCAGGCCAAACATCAAGATGAATGGGTGTCTGAATTTTAGAAGTCTGCATGCAGCCACTGCAGTAGGTGTTCATAAAACACACGCAGCAACAGTTTGCGCTGTCTCGTGGATGACTCTATGGATCAATGCATCTGTACATAGGACTTGGGGGGTCCAGTAGGTATTCCCTTCTTCTCCTCCTTACCTCTCTTCTGTTCAGAACTCTCTCACCCTCAGCAGAGTTATAAGTACCCGTGATCCCTGCTAAGGTTTGAATTTTGACATGTCCCCTATGGTTCATGTTGTGAACACTTGTGCTTTAGCTCAAGGTGCTACTTTGCAGGCCATAGAGCCTTTAGGAGGTGGAACCTGACTGGAGGAAATAGGTCAGTAGGGTGAGCACCAGAAGGTGGTGGGGTTTGCGGCAGGAGTTCATTTGAGCTCTTCTTCTGAGTCCAGGCAGCATCATGCAGCCGTTCTGGCAGAGTCGGACCCTAAACTGTTTGTCACCAAGGTGCTTATTGATGGGTCCCATTTGTAACTCAGTGTACCAATGAAGGCAGACTGGAAAAGGAGTCCCTCTTACCACAAATACCAGTCCACCAATTGGTGATGACCCCGAGTGGGAACAATTTGCATCTAACCAAGAGCGACACCTGTGGTATTTAGCATCCACCAATGCTCGACAATTCAATAATTATGACCCCCACATCTGGAATGGCACTGACACCTCCCATGAACTGTCACTCAGCTCTGGGCCCCACCCACTGCTCTCTAGGTCTCTTGTGGAACTGTAATGTCTTGGTTCTGCATTGTCCTGCCTGAGTCCTGCTCAGTCCTTGGAGTTCACTAACAGTAAAGCAGCTGCTGTTTCGTGCAGCACGGTCTCCATGTAACTCTGGTGTGTTCCCCACCTCTGACTCTTGCCAGGACAGAGGAGCGCAAGCTGTAACATGAGGCCCTGCTCTCGAGGTAGCCTGCATTCAGTTTCACACTCTGCTCTGGCTTCTTGGAATTCTTCATCCGTTTTAACAAGGAGGTGTTCATTTTTATTTTACACTCGCCTTGGCAAATTTATCGCCAATCTCTAACAGAAGCCCCTTTCAGCTTCAAAGGACCCGTCACAAAGAAGTGCTGGGAAGAGTCTTTGGAGTGGCACGTGGCTCTTTGTTTGAAGGTGGTTATGGCTGTTTTTCCATTGTGGACTGGGTTCAGCAAGTACCTGGGTGCTGCCAGAGCTTGGGGTGCTCCCTGCCCCGCCAGAGGGTCAGGTAATGCCCCAGCAGGAGGCTCCAGTCCTGAACTTCTGGTGCTTCCCTCCAACAACAGTGCTGGCCTGGTGCTGATAAGTCAGCTCCTCTGAAGAAGGGACCCTCCCGCCCATCTGTCCCTGTCTATTCACCTAACGGGTTGTTTGCAGCCCTGTGGGTGAACTGAGGTTTGCTAGCCAGAGCTTTGCTGCCCCCACCTGGCAGTCCATAGAGTCAACTGACCTCTAAGTACTTTGCTTACACACACACACACACACACACACACACACACGCACACGCACGCGCACGCGCACGCGCACGCGCACGCGCACGCACGCACACGCACACATGCACACACACATGCACACACACGCGCACACACGCACACACACACACACACACACACACACACACTACACATTGCTGTTTAGTTAAAAATTTCACCTGCACAAATGTATACTTAAATTTTCTCAAATCAATACCATTTAGTCATAAGGGTCTTATAAATGAGAGTGGAGGCCAGGAAAAAAAGACTTGTGTGTAAAAGGCAATCCCAGCATCACAAATGTATCATATGCTAAAGACAGTCCGCAGGTGTCAGTGAGGTGCGGTGTTTCTAGGAGCGTGTACATGTGCGTATGCTGCCCGTCCTGGCCCAGGGTTTAAGAAGCCCTAGTGAATAAGAGTGATAGCTGTGTTTCCACAGCCATTGCTTTGGAGCTTGTGATACAGAAACCAAAGCCCTACATCCTCCATGTCACGGGTGTGGCTGGTCTTCACTGAGGTTACACTCTAGGAGATACAGTTATTCCTTTGTACGTGAGGGGCACTGGTTCCCCCAAGGACATGAAAATCTTCAGGTGTTCAAGTCTCTTCACAAAGTGGGACGTATCTACGTATAACTGCCACATTCTTTAAATCACATCTAAATAGCATAAAGTGCTAAATGCTTGAATGCGGGCCTTCCCGCATGCGAGGTCGCCGAGCTTCTTCTTCTGCTCCAGATACCATGCAACACATGCTCTCTGACTGACCTCCAGATTTTTTCCTGAAGGGCCATATACCTTCCTGAGGAGACTCAGACACCTTTCCTCATAGACCATGCCCATCTTAGAGCAAATTACTCCAGCTTGGTGCCCAGCCACACTGGCAGTCTGGGGACGTCAGAGGCAATCCTTTGCCCATGGGCCGAGAGTTCTCCCAGGTCTTGGGTAAGTTGGTGTCCCTGTCGGTACCAGTGTGGAGAAAGCCGAGCCAGAACTAGGAGTCTGTAGGTGGTGGGTACTCAGCTGGACACCAAAGCTGAAGTGGGGAGGACCTTTCGGTGCAAAGGCAAGAGTACTAGGCCCTCTGCACAGTGGGTTGGGTCCTCAAAGTGGCCTCCTCTGACACCCCCCTGTGCAGTCTAAGAGACCTTTGATGCGTGACTGGGGCTCACTAACTCAGGTCTGCTCTCTCAGTTCCTGTCCACGCATGGCCAGAGGTGGTCCATTTCTTCAACTAGTGGGTAAGAATCCTAATATTGTAACATGGAGGACATCGCCTGCCAACAAAATGAGCACCTTTGAGTAGCTCCAGCTGGTGCTGTCTCTTTAATAACCATGGTAACCAAAAATGCACATTTGCTTCAAAATGGGCCCTCGCATATAAAACTCAAGGGAAGCAAAACACTTTGGAAGACTAGGTAATCACATCCCAAGCGGATGCTTCTATGTCTGAGACTGCCAGCGTTCCTTGCATGGGGACAGGGATTGGGAGCCACCTCACGCATCTTGCCAGGAAATCTACATAGATAGTGTCTTTGACAACTGAGTGTATGGAAAGGCAGATCCTGGGAATCAGGGTGGCATAAGGAATAGAAGGTAAAGAGCTACACACAAGGTAAAGACTCCATCTAGCATGGGGCCTTGTGAAAGGCAGGTCCTCGTGGACCGTCCTTCTAGGCTTATTAGTGTGATTGCTGAGCTAGGACGCTGACTGACGGACAAGCCCTGCTCCTGAGCTCTGTCTCCATCAGGGTTGGGAATGAATCAGTGGATGCATCTTACAGTGGTAGTGAAAAAAAATAGTCCGTGGGATTGACTGGTTCAGAGTGAAATGACTTAATGAGTGAGGCAGTAGCTGGGTGTGAAGAGGGTGCTAAGTAGAGGGACTGGTTGGCACAGGAGCAGCCACAGGCCCATGTGGTTGGAGTGTAAAGAAAGTAGCAGCGTGGACTGGGCTGGGTCCTGGAGGGTAGAGGTGGGCCTAGCCGTGCTCAGCACATCAACCCTTTCTGAACTTAGGCTGCGCCTAAGAATCTTAAATCGCTTATGCTCCGAAACAGAGATGAGGCTGAGAAGGTGGCTCAGTGGATACAGCGCTCAGGGTGCAAGCGTGCGAACGTAAAGTTGAATCCCCAGGGCTCCCAGGTAAAGGGCCACGTGCAGCAGTGAACAGCTGTAATCCGAGGACTTCCAAAGAAAGGTGGGAGGCAGAGACAGAAGACTCCCCAGGAGCTTGTAAGTCAGCTAGCCTGGCGTGTGGGGTGAAGAACAAGATACCCTGTCTGAGCAGAGGGCAAGGCAGTCCTCTAATCCCTTCACACACACACTGTAACATGTGCACACACACATATGTGACATGCACCAAGGTTTTTAAAAAGTAAAAATTAAATAAAACACAGAGAAGCCTGTTGATTATCCTGACAAGTTTATGATAAGCCATCCCAAAATATTACTTGTAAGAGGACAGAATGTATCACCCCAATACAACCTTTTGATAGTTGGGTTATTTTGAGTCAGTTATTTGGGAAAACTGTAGACAATAGCAAAACTTTGAAAAATGAAAATAGATGTGACCCTGCCTGGGGTAAACTCACGTAGGAAGAGAGGGTGGTCTACGTCACAAGGGACTCTCATCAGAGATGTCACAGATTTAAGTCCACAGCACAAGCCTTACCCTGCTTGTCCTGGACTCCCCCCCCCACCCCTTTTTTCTTTCTTTATTTCAAGAATTTCACTTAAACCTGAGGTGAAAAGAACTCTGGGAGGTCTGCTCTGGTGTGTTCGCCCATGCACACACAGGTGCGCGTGTCAGTACACTTTTGCTTGCTTTGTTCGTGTTAATCTGTCTGTTGTTGCAGATAATCTCTACGAGAAGTCACAAAGAGTGGAGGAAAAGGGATGTTCCTTTTTCCACGACAAACACCAGCAAGACTCCCTAGATACGCGTACGTGTTTGTCCCTGCACAACAATGCAGGCTCACGTGGGCCTCTTGGGAGGAAGAAGAAAACCCAGACGCCTGCAAACAGATCTTGTCAGGCACTTTAAAACACCATTTGCACATAGCAGCAACAGATCGTTTTTATTTGTCAATTTGCAATTCAAAAAGGATGAGCTACACTCAAGGATGCATGTGTGAATAAAATAATCAGAATTGCAAGCTAGCCAGAGTGCTGTATCTTAAGTTTACAGACACACCCCTGCAGTGGAACAAGAATCAAGTTGTAGAATTGAGAGCTTCAATTATTTTTGAACCATGACAGGTTGCCCGCAGACTCCTTTGGTACACATTCAGACTGTGCAGCCACGCCTTCCTAGGGGAGGGAGGGGCTCTGCTTCCTCTGAATGGGTGCTGGTTGCTTGGATTCCCCAAGGCAGCAGGACGCCCCTGTGTGGCCCTATGACCCCTTGTGACTACGCCTCTCCCACCAGCCCCTGCCATGCTTGGTGACTGAAAACAGGAACTATCACCTTTGGACACAAAATACACACCACCCCACTGTTTAAAATGCAAAGGCATTTGTAGCACTACTTGTTCAAACCAGGGGTTCCTCCAAACTCATGGAACCCTTGTGGTGAGTCCAGCTTTCCTCTCTATTTTCTTCTGAAGCAGACTATGTTGCCAGGGTGATAGCCCAGCTTCCGAAAATATGAATTCCCAAGTTAGTCTCTCCTGGCAAGCCCCTTTTTACTCTTGAACCAATAAGCCCATCGCAGATCAAAGCGGCTAGCAATGAAAGCCGGTACGGCCGCCTGGAAAGCCAACGGCTCCCGTAAAGCCTCTCCCCGTTCTACTCTCCATTCCTCATTTGCTTCTGACCTCTCAGCTCTCCTCGAACCCACCAGCCCACCCTGCTGCCTGGCCTTTGCCTCGGCTGGTCCCTCCGATCGATGCTCTTCCCGTGAGCACCTGCAGGGTTCCGCCTTCAACATTCAGAACTTTGCTTGGCACACACCCCTGTCTGGACACCCTGGCCCCTTTCCCGCTCTTCTTCACACACACCAGGTTTGTTTTTTTGCTTTTGTCTTGCAGTTGGTGTTCTAAACCTTAATCTGTACTTATTTACAAAGGTGCAAATCAGGGACCTGTCCAGAGACGGGCATGTGAAAACCCCTCTCCTAACAAGGAATCTAGGCCCAGAAAGGTTAAATAATTCTCCTGCAGCCACATAACGGAACTGGGAAATCCTAACCACTCATTTCTACCACTCTACCGCAGCTCTCAAATAGCTGCAGGGGCCACCCCCAAGCTGAGATGAGCACTGAGACCGTATGTCTCACTGCAGGTGCAGCCCACCGTGGGGCCCCACTGTGCTGTAACCGCTAGGTGTAACTTAGGCCTTCTGCAGGCCTTTGCTCGTGGAATGGCTCCAAGTGCACAAATGGACTCACATGGGGAGATGATTCCTCTTAGCAGCCAAGGCCAGCTCCCGTGGTGGCGATGCACCTCGAGGCTGCGAGCTGTGGTGGAGCACCGAGGCCCTCCTCGGGAGAGTGGCTTCGTTCTGTGCAAGGAGAAAAGGCTTCCATGCTCACGCGGAGAAAGAAAAGACCAAAAGGCAGCTAATAGAGCTGCCTGCAGACAGATGGAAGTGAGTCTTTGCCATTCTCATAGAGCCAGGATGGTCCTACCTAGGATGGTCTCTGTTCTATTTATGAAATGGGCCAGGTGGTCTGAAAGAACCGAAGGTGACCAAGGTCAGTTCTTTGGGGTTTCCCTCCCCATCGCCCTGGGGCCGCTCGCAGATCTGCTGACAATCAATTTGGGATGATAAGTGCAAGTCCCCCCCCCCCCCCCCCCCCCCCCCCCGCCCTGAGCAGGTTCCCTGAGGGAAGCAGTGGACAGACTCTTAGATGGGAAAAATGCTACCCAGGAGTTGCCATGGCAACCCAGATATACTCAGAGCCACATCTCAGCTCTGCCTGGGAGGAACAGGAAAGGGAAATGGGCAGGAGCAAGAGGACAGAGGCAGGGGAGGCCTGGCCAGAAGCCAGCCTGAGGAATGTTGGAAACAGAAGGGCAAAGAAGAGGGCAGAGTGAGTGACCGGGAGCTCTGGCTTACTTTGGAGGACCTGGAAGCCTCCTGTTGCTGGCAGTACGGGTTGCTGCTGCAGCCCCCAGGGAATTAGGGATGCTCTGTTCTGCATTGGTACATGTGCCACAGGGCACAGGGAGGCTGGTGGCTCCTGCCAGCTTTAAAGTCGGGTGCAACCAGAGAGACTCTCAGAGACTCTAGAGGCTCCCTGGCAGCCACACAAATTATTAATGTAACCCATCCCCCCCCCAAAAAAATACATCATTGGCTCAGGGGAGAGCAAATGTGAGCACATTCCAGCTGTTTTAAAGAAACCAACTACGCGCTTGGTTTAGTGCTGCCTGATTGGGAGCAACGCGGCCCTTTCAAGTGGCTTGCAACACCGACCCCTGAGCCCCAAGTCTGCTGCAGGCCCGTGTGTCTCTAACAGCTCACTCTGCCTCACATTCCAAGCTGGTTGGTTCCGAAAGCTGAACATTCTATTGGTGGATGTTGACTTCCAGCATCAGCAGCGACATCTCTTTCTTTTGCCATTCAAAAATACTTCAACACCTTCTCTTTGCCTCAGTCCCCTGTGTGCTCGGTGCTCCACCACAGCTCATACCCTCGCCGTGTATTGCCACCACGGGAGCTAGCCTTGGACTTGCATGGCAGGCAGGAAGGAGCACTTGCGGTCACCTCTGCAGGCCGCGGCCACATAGGTGGGTTGTTCACACCCATCCTCATGCCACCAGATAGAAAAGGGAGGAGCCCTGTTCTCTGGTTGTGCATGTATTTCTGACCTGGGCTCCAGAAATAGTGGCATGGACTCCATCGGGTTTCAAGGGTGAAGGAGGCTTCATTCCTCTAGGACTTGGCAGATCCTTTAGTGTCCTGACATACTCTGCAGAACTCTCAGAGAGTTCTCTGGTTCCGCAGGTTTGGAGTTGTGTCCATACTGGGTTTAGTGTTCCCAGGGTAGAGTTTCCCAGGGTAACTCGTCAAGGGACTGCTGGGTACTGTTTAACAGATGTACCAGTTAGATAGATACATCTGTCAACTTGACAATCAAAAGTGGGCTTTGGGCACATCTGTGAAGAATTGAGAGTTAAAGCAAGTCTGAAGCAAGCCCATGGAAGATTATCTAATTGATATGGGAAGACCCATTCCATGGTGGGTGGGTCTATTTGCCAGGCAGGTGGATAAGATGAAGAGAGATGGTTTAGTACTTTGGCATACTTGGGAACACTTTGGTAGAATCGCACACTAGGTAGGGAAGTTTGCCCCTCTCTCGGCAATCCCTGTGGATATGTACAGTTCCCTTGGTTCCCGCTAAGCTGGACTGTAACCAGAATCATAGCAAGAATAAAACCCCTTGTGCTTCTCAATAGCTTGCTTATGCTATAATCGGCAACACAGAGAGAAACTTCAACAGCAGAAGACTTCAGTCTTCAGTCCCAACTGACCAGAACCCAGAGCCTTCTCTCTCACGTCTCGGGCCAAATAAACAAGCCAGCCAAATGCCTCCTGGCCAGAACCCTCCCAAGAACCCAAGGGACTGATGCCTTCAGTTCTTCCCTTACTTCCTTCTCCTGCACATGGAGAGGGGGTGCTGCCTCTCAACCCAACACGTACCCTACGGAGATGGCTCTCATGGCAATTCATTCAGTGTCAGGGGACCCGGCCAGGGCACGGCAGGACAGCTGCCAGCACAGGGTTAACATCTGTCAGTCCTGGTTAACCCAGTGGTGCTCTCTGACGGTCACATCTGTCTGTCCATCCCAAGTGTCCCCTCTGTGCCTCCTTCTCCAGTCCTGCTGGACACTTTCACTGGGATAGGCTCTGCTCTGACTTCCTGCAGACGGAGCTCACCACTTCTACCAGGAAGAGACACAAGTCCTTATTTAGAATTTCTTTGTGTGTTTTGGAGTTTCTATAAATAATGTGCCTTGGAAGCTTGTTTTTTTTTTTTTTTTTTTTCACTCAACATATGTCCTAAGATTTATTCATGTTGACATTAGAGATTTGGTTTATTCTAAAGTTCTGTATGGGTGGGATACTTAGTAGGTAGGGTGCCCCATGCAAACCTGAAGACCTGAGTTTATTTCCTGGAAGTGAGCATAGTAGAATGAGAGAAGTGGCTTTCTAAAGCTTCCCTCTGATCTCCACCTATATGCTGTGGTGCTATGATTTGCATTCTCTCTCTCTCTCTCTCTTTCTGTATGTGTGTGTGTGTGTGTGTGTGTGTGTGTCTGTCTGTCTGTCTGTCTGTTCTCTCTCTCAAAAAAAAAATTAAAAAAATGAAGTGCAGCATAGTATTCCATTGTGCCAGAGGAGCAGAAGTTCTTTGTCCCCATTCAGATGCGCTCACTGTTTGCTTGGGGTTGCTGTAGCGCATGTGCAGTTGTGAGCAGTTTCCTTCATTTCTTTGTGCACATGTGCTGGGGTGTTTCCAGGACAGGAACTAGGGTGAGATTGCCGGGTTGTGCAAATCATTTAACGTATTTTAACAGAGATGGAAGCATCCATAGGACTCAGGCTTTCCTTTTCCTGAGAGACCACTGGAAGAGGACTGTTTTTACCGGGGGCTGCCCTGCGAGCAGGCTGCAGGGCTGGGGCTTCAGATCCCAGAGGTGGCTGGGCTGTATTGCCTCAGGATCCTGTGCCGGGCTGCGCATGCCTGGTCATGTCTTCCAAGAGGGAAGAGCACAATGTGCCTTTTACAGTCAGGACACTGGGCAAAGTGACCTTGGAAGCTATGCACAGCACATTTTCTTTTCTTTCTTTCTTTTTTTCTTTACAGGAAATCAGGGCTGGCATCAAGGCCCTGGAACTAAGTTTCTGAGGCCAAGAGAGGGTCGAGTGTGCAAGAAAACAGAGGGAACAAGGCCACTCTCTATTTATGGGAGGTGGTTCTCAGTAGTCCCCTTAAAGAGAACTTTCTGGAAAGGTGTAATTACCAGCCACATCTGGTAGCGGATGCCTGCAGTTCCTAGAAAGGCTGAAGTGAGTTCAAGGCCAGCCTGGACCACAGGATGAGATCCTCAAAAGCGAAACACAAAAGTCCTGTCTCTTCCTTTCCCACCAGTGATCTTGAGTTTTGGTCTTTGTGTTTGTACAAATATTGTCACTGGAATTTTGAACCTGACTGATTTTACAGGAGTTTGAGAGTTTAAGAGTTAGGACTGTTTTTTTGGTGGGGAATGGGGGATGGCAGTGTAGGGAATGGAAGCTAGGGCTTCTCACATGTACTGGACCACAAAGGTCACCTTGGAAGGAGAGGGTCATCTTGTTCTTCAATTTGAAGAAATTTTCAGAATGTAGTCCCGAAGGAGTGTATATCTTTATCTCTGTGTGTGTCTATGTGTTTCTGTGTATTTCTCTGTCTCTGCCTGTTTATACTTGTGTGTGTGTGTGTGTGTGTGTGTGTGTGTTGCAGTTACTCTACATTGTTGCTGATAAATTCACAACCAAAGGACTTAAGGGAACAGGAGATTTTATTTCGGTTATTATTATTCTTGGTTACAGTTCCTTATCCAGTCCTTGTCCAACTTGGTAGAAGAGCCCACACCAACACCAAAGGTCAAGAGACCCGGTCACACCAAATCCATGCATCCTCAGGACTACCGAGAGGGACAAGCCTCCTTTACCAGACCAGCATATCTAGCCAAGTACATGGAAGGATGCCAAGTTCTGCAACCAACTTCCCCCATCTTATTCATCTGCCCAGAGACTAGTCCCAACCCACTTCGGGCTGGGCCTTCCCCATCAACTAGACAATCTCCTGCAGACTTGCTTGGGACTTAAATCACTCACTGATTCTTTACTAATGTGTCCAGAGTTCTGAGTCTTCAACTGTCAAATTGACACTTGTATGTTACTGTAACTGTGTGTGTGTGTGTGTGTGTGTGTGTGTGTGTGTGTGTGTGTGTGTGACTAAAAGATTGGTTCTCAATCTTGACAGTAATCAAAGTTCTTTTCCCCCATCTCTACTTGGATCCCCCACGCCCAGTGAGGGCACATGAAAGAATGACTGTTCATACGACAACAAACCAGGCAGAAGGCGTAGGAGATGTGGCTTCCAGCACAACGAAACAGCTTCCCTGCAGAGTTTATCAGCACACACCGTGTGGACCAGCTGTGTGCGAGGGGAGGGGATCACACTGAGCACATGGCTGAGGGCTACACAGCCAGGGACACTTGAATCTCTTGTTCCTGCCAAGTGCGGTGGTTAAATTACAGGCCACGGTGGGTTGCACGCTTTCTAAAAAAGAAAGCAGACTCTCAACGCCCACCCGGGAGAATGAGAGAGGAGCCTCCCCACCTACACAGAGCCCTGAGGATGGCTCCTCTCTATTCTTGAAACAAGGGAGAACCTTAACTGTTTAAAAGGAAATCATCTTGAGTTTTCCTGTCTGTATTTTCAGTCTCCGGGCACTGCAGACTGAACCCTGGCTGGATGCCGGCCCAGCTATTGATGGACAGGAATGCTGAAGTCTTGTCCAGCTCCCCGGTGATGACTGGTCTAGTTCAGGTGAATAACTTGCCCCAGGATACTCTCTTGGTTCACAGTTCTGTACCCAACACTGGCTGGAACACTGGGGGCATATCATGGGGTACTCCCAAAAAGCATCTTTAGTCACACCGCCCACTCCTTCCTTACCTCCCCCACTCTCTGTAGAGCAGTGTTCTGGAAGGGTCAGAGGCCTTCTCTGACTCCAGGACTCAGCAGATGAGGATCCTGGCTTGGACTCTACTGAGGCCTGCAGCAAGTAGTCTATCCAGGTCACCTGGGCGCAAAGGTCCATTTCTTACAGCCACAGGTGCTTAGGACAATCATTTTGGGCAGGAGTCACACGAAGTGACACTGTTGTCCTGTGCCTCTGGTAGAAGATGGGAGGGGTGGGGGGGGGTAGAGTCCACTCCTTTTCTGAGACCTGGGAAGGGCTGGCCTGACTCAGAGCTCATTTAGGGTGGAGCCAGCCCTCCCTCCTGTTAGAAATATTTTCCATGCTCTAAGGGCGAGGTCCACACTGCCTTCACCCTGGATCCCCAGTTTCCCTCAGGGCTTCACAGTCCTGCTCCAAGGGGGGCAAGCAAGACACAAAGAAGGCCTTAAGCAGACAAGAGCACAGTGCCCTGTAGCACAGGCAAGGGGTCTCACGATTCGTACCACCAGCATGTGCCAATGGGACTCGCACAAGGTGGAAACAGTCAGATCACAGATGTCTTCACAGTGAAAGGAAATGTGGGGCTGGAAGCTGATAGTTGACCACTCGCACACATGCATGTGCACGCACGTGTGTATACACACACACACACACACACACACACACACACACACACACATTCTGGAGTCTGCTGGACGAGTGCCCCCCAGAGCCAAGACCCTTGGTGTCCTGGAAGCTCACTCACCTTCTGAGACCCAGACGTGGAACTCTTGAGTGAACCCCGCTTGAAGGAGCTGCTCATCTTCCTCAGGGATCCCATGGGTGCTCGTGAGGTCCCTGGGAGGCCTGACCAGCTGCAGGGGTCCCTAGGTAGGCCAAGCTAGTGAAGGGACACACAGCTGCCCCAACTAGGCTGCAGTCGGTGTCTCTGTCCGCATTTGGGGCGGCTGGGATGAGCTGGTCCTGCCTCCTGCCGACTCTGCGGGGCCTCCCAGGTTGCTTCTATAGCATCTGTAATCAGGCTTAATCCCTTCTTCCCCATGGATTTATAAGAGACAGAGATTTAGCAATGGCAATTGGAAATAAAATCTACTTTAATAAAGCAATGGATGCAAAAGGGTGGCCAAATGGAAAAGCCTTGAGTGTCTGCAAAGGCACATTAGCCAGAACCAGAGTTTTTCTGCCCAAACACCTGGCATCCCTTTAAGGTAGCAACTAAACTCCCAGAGGGTTCATGTCCAGGGCCACACATGGCTCAAGACCCCTCCTCCAAGTCACCGAGGTGCACGTTCCCATTAACTTGGTGTCTGAGCAATGTGCCTGTATTAGTCAGGTTCTCTAGAGATGCAGAATTGACACAATGAATATATATATATGTGTGTGTGTGTGTGTGTGTGTGTGTGTGTGTGTGTGTGTGTGTACTGTGTACCTGTGTGTGTGCATATATATGTGTATATATATTACATATACGTGTATATATATGGAATGTATTGAGTTGGCTTACAGATATGGCTGAGGTATCCAACGATGGCTGTCAGTAGCTGCTCAGTTCGGTAGTCAAGTGGGTGATGCCTGAAGGCTGGAGAATTCCTAGAGTCTTTAGTCTAGTCGATGACTTGGAGGGTTAAAAGGCTAGAAGGTCGAAGAAACCGGGTGGCTGGAAGAAGAGTGATTCCTAGCACAGCTGCAAGAAGCATCTCTTCTCTTTGGTGGTTCCTTTTTATATGGTCCAGTACTGGGAGGATCCTATGAGATCTTTGGAGATTCTGGTGGGATCTAGGGCGGGTATAATCCTTTCAGGTGGTCTCAGTTGATCCTTCCAGGTGTGGTCTCAGCCCACCTTAGTTAATACCAGGTGCCTCAAGCTGACACCCAGGCTTAACTATCACAGTGCCTCTGTATGTTCTATGTCCATGCTCCACATGGAAGCTCTGGCCACCTTAGTTCCCAGTACAGTCTTGCCTCCTTAAGAACAGGCAGGGACATCATTGGTATGCTGTGTTGTTGCTATGTGGAGTTGTGGATGGAAGCACATGGAAGAGCAGCCTCCCTTGCTCTAGGCAATCTGACCGATGCCATCCCGTGCCATGGCATGCATGCCACCTTTGTGCAGATGCATCTCCTATGGTGTAGAGGGGGCAGAGCAAAGGCATGGATTCCCACCGGTACACACAAGAAAGATGAGGGCAGACAGGTCAAAGATAAATAAGAGGCCCAGGCGGCCCAGATCTAGCTATCTGTACCCTAGGTGTGACTTCTTGTCCCAAAGACCCCTGAGGCTGTGGAGATTCAGATTTAGGAGAGTAAGGGATCCCGTCTCCCTAGCACACACATCCTACCAAGTAGGGCTGACCCCTCTCTCCAAGGTACACCTCTCAGCACTCCCTGCATTTGGTGTTTGGGGCACAGTGGTGAGGAGTGTACGGCAATTCCAGTCCTCCTAGAGCTGATCTCGTTGTGGGGAACCACACTCCTTAAACAACAGTAAAATGCACAGCATAGTAGAAGATGGTGGGTGTCAGGGAGGGAAAGAAAGCAGTGAGCTTGAACAGGACGAGGGTGGTCTTGATTAAATAGGGAAGGTTCTGGAAAAGGACCTTCAAGATGTGAGTGGTGGGCACTGAAGGACTATACCATGCAGGAATTTTTTTTTTAGGGGGGTGATAGCTAGATTCAAATGTCAACTTGACCATTGCAAGCTGAGGATTTGGGGTACTACTGTGAAGAACTAATAGTTAGGGCAAGCCCTTGAACAAACCTGAAGATGATTGTCTAATTGATATGGAAGACCCAAACCATACGGGGTGGCACTTTACAGTGGTGAATGGGATAAAAGGAAGCGCAAAGGGGAGGAGCTTGTCCTCTCTCGCCCTGCGCTGACTTGCGCGAGTCCACTACTGGTCTGTCGCTGCCTTTCCCACTGCTGTCAGAGTCCAGCCTCTTGGACCTCGTTGCCGTTGCCCACTGATGCAGGAGCCCAGCGTCTTGCTGTTCATCACTGACATCAAAGCCCAGCCTCCTCACCCTCTAGTGTGGTTGAGACTTGAGACTCTGAGGGGTCCTGCAGTCTTCTGAGATATTCATCTCAAAAACTAAGCAGCTAGCCATAGGCAGCTACTGTCAGACTATATTGATTTTATTTTGTGAGTTAATTCCTTTATATGTACATCCAGACTACTGGTACTGTTCCACTAGAGAACCCAGACTAATACGGGGGGAATTTACAGGCAAATGCAGTGCTCAGAGCAAAGGCCTTGACTGACACTGCAGGAAAAGCTGGAAGGGTAGAGATTGGAAGGGAGTGCTGAAGGGAGGATAGGGGAAGATGATTGTGCTGGCCACCGGCCCATTCTGAAGACTTGAGTTCTGCTCCCATTCTGATTTGTAGGCTAAAGGCCCCACATTGGTTCCAAGACTCAACTAGTCAAAGGCCATGACAGAAACAGGGAGCCCAGTTGGTGGAATGTAGGCAGCTGGGACAGAGTGATGGCTGTAGACTGGTAGGTGGCGACCTCAACTTGGGAAGAGTTTGAAGGCAGACGAGAGAGGATGTACTGGAATGCTGGAGAAAATGGAAGTGAAGAATCTGCAAGGCACTGAGTTGGAACTGGTAACAGAGTGTTATCACCTCCAACAAGGATTGGAGGCTACCTGAGTGTAGCGTGTGTGTCTGACATCCCACACATGGAAGAACGAAGCAGGAGGAATGTTGTTTTTGAATTTAGGAGACCAGCTGGGGCAACAGGGGAGCCTTGTCTGTCAAAGAAAAAAAGAAAAAAGAAAAAAGAAAAAAAAAAAAAAAAGCAAGCTACAGGTTTGGGGAATGATGTGAGACTTCCATGTCTCTATGTTGCTGAAATTGAAAGTACTTTCAGTCCTAATTTTCTGTAGCTTCATAAAAGAGCCTGCTTTGATGTTACAGTCCTAGTTTTCCTCCTGGTCCACATGCAAATTCTCAACTCATGGGTATTTTGGCCTCATGAGTACACACTGTGATGGTTACATGCCTTAAGCCTCTGCAGACCTCAGACCTAAGCGACTTCCTGTTACCATCTGATAATCCCCAAGGAAGGGCCCTGACCACAGCTCTGAGTCTTCTTCCTCATACTTACTTTCCAAGGGACTCCATCTGTGTGTAGCTCACAGCCGCAGTCCTCAAACTTAGCATTCCCTTATACTACTTTCCAGTCCGTTTCCCAGAGCTGATATTCCTATAGGTTTGTTTCCCTCCTCAGTGGCAGGCACTTGATGAGGAAGATTAGAAACCAGAAGCCCGGAAGTCTCAGAGATGGCCCTGTGCTCTGCAGCCTGTCCTCCCACTCCAGTAGCTATCGAAATATGAATTAATGAAATTTGGTGGTGAATGGATAAAGCTGGAAGAAGTTATACTGAGCAAAGTATTCCAAGCACAGAAAGTCGGACATCACATGTTCTCACTTATAAGTGGAACTTAGTACCAAGCCCTCATAATAATATACTCAAGGGAAAATCTCTATAATATCCATTATAATCACAAAAAATATAACTAGGGGAGTAGGGGAAAAGAAGATCCCAAGAGAGCAGAGTCAAAGGAGGCAGTGAAATAGATAAATAAGGCTACTGTTAAGAAAAGCCCGTAAGTATTGAGACAGCTGCTCCTGTCCACTATCCATTTCCTCCCTGTTCACTGTTTCTTAGACTGGTTTTCAGTGCTGGGAATATGTTCCCTGTCATGGGGTGGGGGTGATAGAGGTTAAGAAGCAGGTGGTTGATTACTTAGAGGTTAACCCCACTCTGTACTGTGTCCTGTTTTTCCTCTCTCCCTTAAGCCTTTCTTATATTAAAGCCTTTTTTTAAAAACAGTTTTTATCTTTGGATAGGAGATAACCTCAAAACCCAGAGAGGATGCAGCCTAATGCAGAGGAAGAACAGTGAAATAGACAACAGCCAACTAGAATGCAGAATACTGGCGACCCTACAATGCTCACCCAGAATCAGGCCAGCCAAATCTCTCCCCATCCTAAGGTTAGGAAGAGAGGGTAGTAACATTGTAAGAGCCTAAAGATGGGGAGGGCCACCACTGGACAAGACACTCTACTCAAGACAGGGCTGCTGCAGCCAGGAACTCAATGGAATGAGACTTGTCCTTACCAGACCTGCACAACGGTTGATATATCAGCATGCCCCCATAAACTAACGAGGATCTCAGAAGTAATTCTAAGCAGTAGAAACCTTAGGGACTAGAGCTAGGCAGATAAAGGGGAGTTGGCCCTATTGGTGGGTCTGCCCAAGGAAGAGCACTTGGTCTGTCACAGAGCCTCAGCTCCTGCTAGAGCAGATGATCTAGAGGGAACCCAGGACCCATAGAAGAGATGAACGAGAGGGTGGGAGGGAGTAGGATGGATCAATGAAGAGAGGGGCAGGAGGACTGGATGGGGGGAGAGAGGAGAAAAGGGAAAGATGGAGAGAGGAGAGAAGGAGGGGAACAGGGAATATCTACTCATTGTGCTTATGAAATAGGAGAAATAAAATAAAAATAAAAACAGTAGTCGTGGTCTGTTTTTGCTTCTTATTTCATTTCTTCAATAAATGCCTGACTCAAGCAACTTAGGAGAAAAAGAGATTTGATTCCAGGTTAGAAAGAACTGGTCACCTGTGCAATGTCCAGCGCACTGTTGCCCTCATAAAGTCTAGCATCTGTTAAGGGCACCGAGATCCCTGGAGGCAAGGGGTTGACAGCCATAGTAGCGCTCCTATGCTTAAGGGGAACAAGAGAAAGGGCTTATGGAAATGCCACTGGGTCCTTGTATGTCATCGGAGAGGAGGATCCAGTGGAGAGTCAGGCGTACACAATAAAGGACTCTCTGGGAATTGGGGGGGGGAGGCACTGGGGGATGGGGAGGGAGAGGAGGGGGAGGAGGGGGTTCGGGGGGAGGAGGGGGGAGGGAGGGAACTGGTAAAAAATTTTAAAATGTATAATTACATTTTTAATAAAAAAAAAGAAAGAACTGGTCACATCACATCTCAACAAGACGGCAAAGACCAGTGCACACAAGCAAGCCTGCCATCTTGGTCGAACAGCTTTCTCCACCTGTCTCGGGAATGGTCCCATCCACTCTGGGCTGGGTCTTCCCATGTCCATTGTATAGTCCAGACAGTCTCCCACAGTTGTGGCCCAAGGATTGCCCCAACCAGATAATTCCTTGTAGCTGGGCCCAGAGGCTTCCTTCTAAGTGTCAGGTTGACATTGGAGACTAGCTGTTACATGATCACATATAGTTTTGCTTAAAAACATTTGAGGCTTTTAGACTAACCTTAAGTCTTTTGTCTAAGAAATGCTACCTCCCTCTTCCACCACTGCCTGCCTCCCTGGTGGTGTGTGCTTTCTGATCCTCCTGCTCTTTTCCTCGGGCCTTACTGTGCTTTGTCCTCGATGGTACTTAGGCACTGCACATAACCCATGAATAGAATATAAAGTCACTCGGCGAATGTGCCTCCCTATCTGGGGATCTTGGAGACGTCCATCCTAGGTCTGGGTTTAGTGCAACAATTTCTAAGCACAGGAAATGTATAGAAAGCTTCCCCACTTATACTATGGAGCATTGGAACTAGCCTAGGAGAGGGCGCCTTAGGCCGATTGTGTCATAAAACTCATAAAGACATAGCAACAAGTTAAATCTCATCAAAATCTTTTTTTCCCTTTTTATGCATGTGTGCATGTATATGTGTATGTGGGTCTGTATGTGTGTGTGTATGTGTGGGGGGGGTTAATACACACCACTACTTTTCATTGTGTATTCCTGTGGAGGCCAAAGGGTTATATTCGGAATCATCCTCTGTTACTCCTCCACCTCATTGTTATGAACTTGGATCTCTGCTTAAACCCAGAGCGTGCCAGTAGAGTCAGTCTGGATAGCCAGTTTGCTCTGTGTATTCCCAGTCTCGGTCTTCCAGGTCTAAAAATTGCAGGCTGGCCACCATATCCATCTGGTATTTTTATATGGTCTCTGGAGTCTAAACTCAGATCCTTTGCTTTCGAAGCAGGGTTTTGACCACTCAACCATATCCCCTGGCTGAACTCTAAAAGAATAGCACCATGGAACTAGCACAGCTCTGCCCCATTTCCAGAAGGCAAAGATGAATGCAAAATCCATACGTGTAGTCACACAGATTAACAGATTAACAAAGGAATGCTTTATGATCATCTCTGTAGCTGCGAAGACCATATGGTTCACCTTAGTAGGGACAAACAAACAAACAAAAAAGACAACAAAAATCTTCATGTTGGACAATACGCAGCAAGCGTCCCTTATTAAGAATGAGGCAAACAAAAATGCTTAGCAACCTAAGAATAGAGGGATAATTCTGCAGCTTGATGACAGATATCTGTCAGAGGCATCCTCTAGACACCACACTACTTTGATGAAATTATAGAAATAGTCTCATAAATGTCAAGTATGGAACAAAGATGCTTGTTGTCCCAATAATTAGCCAACATTTCTCTGGAGGTTCTAGTCAATGAAAGATCAGGAAAACAGAGAAATAGTGCAAAAAATATATTCTGCTTTCTGAAGATCAAGAAAACCAGCAAATAAACTATTAGGATTTTATAAGAAAGTTCAGCCAAATGCTAGATACCCGGCCAGCGTAGAGGAAAGTAGGAGGGTTCCTATGCCCAAGCATTTGCAATTAGAAAATAATTTCTATCAAATTGCAAACAAAGAAATCAAATACCATATAACAAGTCTATCAAAAAGCATGTATGATCTATGTAAAGAAATCAATCAGATTTTATGGAAATACATTCATTGCTGTCTACTTGCTGACTGCAGATACAAACGTGACTGGTTTTCTCCAGCTCCTGGAGTCCCTGGAGGACTGTTCCCTAGAACTGTGAGCCAGAACCTTTTCCTCATTAAATTGCTTATCTCAGAATATTTTGTCATAGCAATGAGAAAAACAATTAAGACAACCTATAAAAAAATGAGTTCTTCTGACTTTTGAACGTTGTCTTCCGACCTCTATCCATGCACCCAGGAATGCATGTGCGTGCCTTCTTTCTCAGGCAAGTAAAGTTTTTGTCTCAGATACAATAATTTCCAATTTGTGTATTTTTCTTTTTTCTGTATCTTCATAGTCTAAATAATATTTTAATTTTTTTCTCAATTTTAGACATTGACTTTTTAAAAAATATTTTGTTTACTTATCTTGTGTGTGTTTGTGTGTGTATCAGAGGTCACTGTGTGTACCTGTGGGGGACCAAGGGTTTATCATCCTGGATCGCTTCTACCTCCTTCTTGCTTTGCTTTGGGATTTCCCAGCCTCCCCCATCAGGGCCAGAAGAGCAGGCGTTTTTCACGTGGGATCTGAGATCTGAACTCAGGACTTTCTGCTCACAAAACAAGAGTCTTACCCCTGAGCCATCTCTCCAGCCCCTAGATATTAACTTTTTTAAGGAGGATAAAGACTGAAACCATCATTTATCACTTCCCTTTCCCATTCTTTTTCTGTGGTCTCAGAAGTGATAAGTTAATATCTTAAAATGTGTTCATGATTTCAATTATGAAATTATTTATGTATAATTCATATAGTAGTTAAATAATTTCCTTCCAGCCTTTTTTCTGGAAGTTGACACTGGGTAAGTTTTCTTTTTGAAAAAATAAGATTTCTTCTATTTTAATTTTTTCTGTTTTTTAACTTTATTATTACAAAGAAAATTTTAAAATAGGAATAGAGTGCACAACATTGTATAGAAAACAAAATTCTCAAACTATAATGTATTTTAATTTTTAATATCACTGAGTGCTACATTTAACTGTAATAGCACTCTCAATATTTTTTAATATTGAGATCATGGAATTTAAAATTTTATTTTAAGCAGGCACACAATTTTATGTGAAGTTCACTGTTTAGGGTTTTTTTTAAAAAATATATATTCATTTAAGGCTTTATACATGTATTTGTGTCATTTCATCCCTTATTACCACATCCCAACCACCCATTTTTCCCCACTACAAATTTTCTTCTTTCTTAACTGTCTAGCTCCTACTCTTGTGTCCTCTGTATGTCCCATCTGGATTACTATTAATGACATGTGTCTGGCACCCCCCATCGTACGATTCAGGGAGCATTTCAAAAGAGGGGATAGTGAGATGTAAGAGTCTATGGGCTGGAGAGGTGGCTCAGGGGTTAAGCCTCCGCCTTGCAGGCGGAAGGTCCTGAGTTCGGATCCCAGATCCCACGTATAGACGCCAGGCGGAAGCGGGGGCAGCCTGCGTTTCCGGTCCTGGTAGGGCGGAGCCTGTGAATCCCGGGGCAGAAGGTGGAGGCGTCCATGGTGGTTCGCGAATTCGTCCGTGGTTCTACATATACACAGACACGCACACACACACACACACACACACACACACACACGCACGCGCACATACACACGAACATGCGCACAGTTGAATAAAAAAAAATTAAAAAAAAAATTTAAAGAGTCTAGAGGTGAGGAACGATATGACTAGAAACAGGATCTCTGCCTCTGTGAACTCACAGGGGCTGAGTCTACTTGCCCGAAACCTGTCTACAGGCCAAATCTTGTCATGATACATCACAAAAGGGGAAAGACCTCAAAAGATACCACACCTCCCTCAAAGATTTAAGAGATAATGAGAAAGAAAGGAGAGCAATTTCCTCAGTGGTGTGTACACTAATATTCTCAATATTTTGATGCTGATGACATATGCCTTCCAGTGAAACCACATTGTTTAATATGTCTACTTGCTGGTTTGCTACATAGTTGTAATACAGACTTGTCTGGACCATCTTTGCAGGATTTCCCTTCATCTTGCTTCATATAAGAGCCCTTTTTCCTGATTCCCTTGTGTTCTATTTCTTAACTTGTATTTTCATTTAGTGACAATTTTTTGATAGGGATATCTGGTAAGTAAATTTTTGTAGTGTATCTTCAAATGTTTTTATTCAACTTTCACGTCTGATCATGCGTAGTCTGACTGGGTGTAAAATTTCAGGTTTGAAATTTCAGGCATCCTTCACGTAGGATCTGAGATCTGAACTCAGGACCGTCTGCTGGCAAGACAAGAGTCTTATCCCCTGAGCCATCTCTCCAGACCCTAGATATTAACTTTTTTAAGGAGGATTGAAGTTTGTATGTTGAGAAGTACTGATTCCTAGCTTTTTATGAGGTAGGCTCTCATTGCATATAGCCTGGACTGAATAGTCTGCGGACAACCTGAGCCTCGTGTTGCCTATGCCAACTTTGATCCTCTGATCCTCCTTCCTCAGTCTTCTGAATGCTGGGGCCCCAGATATGTGCCACTATGTCTGGCTGATTCATGATCTTTTAGACATGATGTTTTTTTTCTTTCTGGTGATTATGACTCCTTTTATGTGCTAACCTTTTAATATCATGAAGCTCAACTTTTTAAAATTATCTATTGTGTGTGTACTTGCTGTCAGTCTGGAAATGTCTCTTAAATTTGTTTTCCTTTCATTCTCTAATTTTCTGAGCTTTTTATTTCAGAAACTACTGTTCTTCAGATGTTGGGTCTCCTAGACTGATAATCTGATCTGATCTTTAAAAAGTATCTTATCTGTCAACATCCTTCACTTTTGTCTTGTGGTTCTGTCATCTGGGACATTTCCTTAATTTTTCTTACTAGCTCTTACATTGAAATTAGTCAATGAACTATCAGTCTTCAGAAGTTGATCTTTGCTCTCTGAGTCTCCTTTTAGAAATAATATCTGGGGGGTTGGGGATTTAGCTCAGTGGTAGAGCGCTTGCCTAGCAAGCGCGAGGCCCTGGGTTCGGTCCCCAGCACCGGAAAAAAAAAAAAAAAGAAATAATATCTGGGAGCACACAGTAGTAGGAATTGCTCCTTTTTCTCTGAAGTTATTAATTGTACTTTTAAAAACATTTTCTTCTGGTCCTTGTTTCTATTTCTTTTGAATCATTTTTCACTTACTTATCTTGATCTCTTTTTTATGGGGCTTTTTGTTTGTTTGTTGCTTGTTTGTTTTTTCCATTCAGAAATTCTTCTCCAATATTCTTTAAAAAAGCAGGAGGTTTGGGGCTGAGAAGATTATGTGAAGCACTTGCTGAACACACAGAAGGATCAGAGTTCAGATCCCCATATCCCACCTAAAATTTTGAGCAGATATAGTGATCTATCTATAATTTTAGCCTTGGAAGGTGAGCTTGGGGATCCCCAGAATAAGCTGGCTAGCCAGACTCTCCCTGTCACCCAGTGCTGGGTTTGATTTGAGGACCTGTTTCAGGCATCTGTTGGTGACTTAGGAGTAGAGTGCTTGCCTAGCACATGAGACTGTATCTTGAGAGAATAAAGTAGAAGAGTGATTGAAGGTGATCATCAATATCAACCTCGGACCTCCACATGCAGGCACGATATATTCACTCTGATGCTTTCCCTCCCTCACATACACATCCCCAAATATGCATAGAAATGGAATAAGAAAAAAAAATAAAATGAGAGCTATTTGATGGTTCTACCCACCTGCTGTCTGGTTTCTGCAGCACTGTGTTTATCTCTTCAGTGCTGCCTGGGATTCTGCTGATCTCATTGTCCTTTAGGGATAATGCCTTTGCTATCCATTTGCTGTCACTTTAGTGAAGTTTTGAGTAGGATCAGAGGTTAATGCATATTTTCAATCTATTATGGTTCACCAGCAGTCTGTAACAGATGGGAAAGATTACTGCTTGAGGAGGTGGGAGTCGATGGGAGAGAGAGAAGTTCAAAAGAAAAATGAATGCATTAAAAGAGACACTTAAAATTTTTATAATGCTTGTGTGCTATGGTCCTGTCACCACAAGTGTGTCTGCACACACTCACTGTGCAATGCAGACGAGATGGTCACAGAATGATCATGTTTGTTATTATATTGCAGATTGGTGAGGTTTCAGGTGCTATTAATTTTCTTTTTTTATAATGTTCTAGATAAAAAAAAGAAAATGGGCAAATAACTTTTGCCCACTGGCTGGCACAGGGGACTGTGGCTTCATCGATGAAAACTCTAATAGACTCTTTGGTAATCTACCTGAGAGATAGTTGTATGTTCAGACACAGACAGAGCTTAAGGAAGATTTTTATTGAAGAGGATTATAGAGAAAAACTGCAAGCAGCTTCAATGTTTTGCAGCCGACGAAAGTATTCAAGCCAAGGCTGTTGGAAATGGTCCTCGAAGAACAAAGAAATACCATACCAACTGCCTGGCTGCTTCAGCCGGTACACAGGGAACAGCTTCCTGCCTGAATAGACTTTATAAAGCAAAAGAGGTAGGGAGATGGCTTAGCCAGTAAAAGCACTGAAAACCTGAATTTGATTCCCAGAACCCACTCGAATCTATAGTTTCAACACTCCTCTAACTAGATAGAAGGTGGATACAGAATTAGCTGGAAGCTCGGGGGTCAGGTATCCTAGGGTATGTGGCAGAAACAGAGAGATCCAGCCTCAACAAGGTGGCAGGTGAGAACCAACGCCCAAAAGGTGTTCCTGACTTCTGTGGTATGTACAGCTTGCTCACACACTCACAAAACAAAAATAAACCGTTTTAAACCATGTTGAATAAATAAAGGTAATACTATTTAGCCAGACAGCAAGACACACCAGTACATCTGTTATAATTCTTCTTCATGAAGAGGTCCTCACTTTGAAAGAACCAGGCAAGCTGACAACAGAGAAACAGAATTTATGGTTTTTCTTTTTTTGGTGGGAAGGCTCTTTTGACTGTTTACCCCTCCTTAAACATCTCTAAGTGTACCATGTCCAAGCATGGTTACCATGAAGCTGTTTTGGGGCTGAGAAATATGAAAGGCAGAAAAAGGAGCACACAGAGATGAAAATAGAGAGAAAAGTTGGCCGAAACCAGTGGGAAAGTCCAGCATTCTCCCGGAGGGAGAACAGTGAAAATCTGCTGCCTAGTCCTTCCACATTTTATTTATACACAGGGGCTGGGAATCTGTATCCAAATCCAGGTGTGGGGCTTCTGATTGGTTGGAAGGAGAGCTCTTCTAGTTTCCGGTGTCTACTGAGAGCTAGAGAATCAACACAGTTTCAGGCTCCAGCCTTATTCCTCAAGGGGCTTCAGAGAAGGCCTTGGGGTTAGACTACCGTTTCCATACTTCTGTTTTCTGTGGAAAGCTCATGATTGTAAACTCTTCTCAGTCTTCCACATTTTTTTTTTAAATCAGGGAGTGAGATTTCCTTTTCAAGCAAGCAGCATCCAATGCACCACTTCCCACTAGCTGGCTGTGTACAGCAGAGCCCAGGTCTTGGCTTCAGAGACTGACATTTTAACACAGACGAAGAGGTTAATGACCAGGGAAGGGTTCTGCTTGATCCGGCTCAGGCGCCTGCCCACACTTATGCCGGGGAAGGGCTTGTGAGCCGTGACCCTCTCAGGGGCTGCTTGGCATTTCATTCTGCATGCCGACCCTCATGAACTTGAGGTCTTTCTCGATGCTGGGATCTAGATCTAATCCAATGATGACTGATCAGCATCAAGTCTAAAACTGAAAAAGTCTGTCTCTTTCCTTGGAGAAGCTGTCCACAGGTCCAGCTGGACAGATCACATGTTTGCAGAGAACAGCAAGGGAGGAGGAGCTCGTTCCAGTGCCCCAGTGGGCAAGGCAGAGCCAGGAAGATGAGGCTCAGTAGTCAGCATGGGAAGTTCTGAGGGCATGGCTGGGGATTGGAACCCTCTCCTCCCCACTCCCCGAGTGCTGGGCCAAGACAGTGTGATAATTAATCTTGGCTATCAACTTGACCACGCCTGGGATTAATTAATAGATCAGCTGCCAAAAAGATTATCTGGATCAATATACTTGCTGCAACAACAACAACAACAACAACAAAAAACCAACAACTGTAAATCTAGAGGAACCTTCCAGTAGCAAACCAGATAAAAGGAAGCACAAGACAGAAGAGCTCTGACTCTTTTGCCCTGTGGCCCAAATGTGGGTTGTGGTCAGTGTACATGCCCTGAATTGGAAAGGGCATTTGCTATATATCTTTGACCCAGAAAGGAAAACAAATTGAAAAGTCCCATTTTGGAGTATTTCTCCAAATTTCTACTGAATGCAAGTCACTTTCACACCATTGTAAGATAGATGAATTTTAGGTCAAACTATTTTATGCTGAGGACTGCACTTTAAGGGTCAGAAGAGAGCGGAATCTATGGAGGGCTCACAAGGCGCCATTCTAATTCAATAGCACCGATATTTTTGAGTCATTTGGTGTGCATACTGCCCATGTCTTCTAGCTTCAGACGAGTGGGCAGTTTTTCTTCCCTCTCTCATCTGATTCTGCTCTCAACTCCATCCCAGCCTCCCTGGAGTCACTCTGGCCTCCCCCATATCCAGGGTCTTTTCTCCTTTCATCCTCAGGAACCTCTGGCTCAAACTGCTGGGAAACTGAATCATAAGGAAATGAGTTCCACTGGACCATCCATTCATTTTTTTTGAGGCCATTTCAAAAGCCAGCCCTACCATCAAACAGCTTCTCTTTTGCTGCTGGGGCGGCAGGGGCGGGGGGTGCTGTATATAAATATTTATCAGGAAGAACAAAATCACTGCTCTACTCCAGTTTACCTGTCAAATACAGCTGTCCTTCGGTGTCCAAGGGGACTGGCTACGGAGTCAGCCTTAGACATTATCATCACGGCCTCTCAAGTCCCTGAGTCTGATGGTACCATATTTACATACAGCCTGTTCATATTGTCTTATACGCTAAACCATCTCTAAGCGACTTAAAATACTGACCACTATAGAAATACTATGCAACAATTATTATTCTTTAGAAAGCTATTGTGTTTTCGATATCAAAATTACAGCTGTTCATCTCTGGGGAAAAACAGTGCCATATCCTCTCCTACACTAAACCAGCTCTAAATGACCCGAGACACCTAACACCATATAAGTACTATGCAATAATAACTATTCTTTAGGGGATTCCTATCATATGGGTAATGATGACAAAGGGGAAAGTTTCCCCTGCTCAACTATTTTCACTCTGCAGCTGCTGAGTCTACAGGTGCAGAATTGGTAAACATGGAAGCTATCAAATGTGGCCATGGTTGCCCGTGCTTTGTGTTGAGAAGATAACAATGGCTTGGGAAGATGGTTGGCTCCATCTGCCCTGGTGGCACCAGACAGTGTGGGCTGTGTGTTCATCACACCTGGTGAGGCAGCGGGAACTGCTGATCTCCACAAGAACAGCACTTTTGCCAGCTAACATGGGAACCCCAATGTCTTCTTCTGTCTCTCTGTCTCCATCCCTCTGTCTCTCTCTCTCTCTCTCTCTCTGTGTCATTCTTCTTTCTGCTGTTCTGGGTCTGTCTTTCTTTCTTATTCCCCTTGTATAATGACTTATAGTCTGTCCCTTAAAAGCATACAGCCAGCACCAAATACTTCCAGGTTCTGCAGCTGTGAACTCAATCAACAACAAATTGAATATATATATAGCTTGTACGACTAAACACATACTGTTTTTCCCTTTGTCATTATTTCTTAAGTAATGTAGAATGATTATTAATATAACATTTATGCTCTATGAAGTGTTACAAGTCATTTAGAGGTGGTTTGAAGTAGGTAGGAAGATTGTATGGATTATGTCCAAGCGCGACAAGGTTTTATGGGATGGGATTGAGCACCCGCATCCTGCATGGTTACAGAGGAGCGACTGTATATTGTATTGTCGGCCCTCGGAGAAGCTCTGCTACTTTGGGGTCAGTGACACGGAAAGTCTCACAGCACGGGAAGAAAATCCCAGGGCCAGGAGAGTTTGCCAGGAGGGTCCTCAGAAGTGGGTGGCCTGGAACCTCCTGTAAAAATAGGCCCCAAGAGCCCAGGCCTTTAGATGCAAAGCTCCAGAGCTCAAATAACGGGCAGAATTAAGTTCACGCTAAGCCCAAATGTCATTATTCTGGCTCGTTCCCAGGCTGAAGCTTCCTGCACTTTGGAGTATCCTAAATCAGGATTAAAGGCAAGGCTTCGGGCCAGGCCAGAGCTGAGCCCCTGCATGGAAACTGGGGTGCACCTGTATTGCTTATCCTGAAGTGCTGAGGCGGGAGCTTCTCATGGCTGAGCCCCATGTGGCTGCCCACCTGCTCTGTGTCACAAGACAAGAGACAGGCGGTTGTGCTCTGGGAATCTACATGCTTGTCACTAGGCGGGGACTAGGGCTGATCCCATCACCCCGTACAGTGCGGCGGGTTTAAGCAGATTTATTCCCCAGAACTGTAAGAGTCCCTTGTAGCCTCTGTTTGGGTAAAAATTCTTAATATCTGACAAATCCTCACGTAAACTCTGGAATGTTCTACAACTTAAGGCCTAAAGGATGGCTGCTATGATGAAGGTTTTAAAGCTAGAAGACTGGTTGCTTTCATTGTGACAATTTAGGCATGGAGTGCTTCGTTCTAACTGTTTCATTATTTATTGATCATGTGTTTGATATTTACGGAAGACACAGAGTTCCTTGTTGGTAATTGTGGCATTCTAAGGCTCAGGGAAGCTGTGGGGGGCCGTAGATTCATGTCTATGTATCCTACGTCCCTGCAGCTGAGGAACCCCAAAGCAAAGCTGAGGTCTTTGTACTCTGGACTCCACAAGGGTTGCTGAGCTCAAGCGCTGAAGGACTTCCTGTCTCAAAAGATTGAGAACCTTGGCAAGAGTTTTCTAGCGAGTTCCTCTTTACACCCAGAAGCTGCATTCTCAGTACTCTGCAGTTGTCCTGAGAACCACCAAAAGTGAAGGAAGAACTGGGTCAGCCAAGGTCACGTGGGATCTGTCCTCCTGCAGCGAGGCGGCAGAACCTCCCCCCTCTGCCACACGGGCTCCAGCCGTTGCCTCCTGACTTCAGCAGGGCTATTCATCTGGTGTCCCTGCTCCTTGCCCCGCCTATGCTCAGGGTGAAAGCACAGCCCAGGTCCTGGGGCTCACTACTGTCACATGCACACCATGCCACTCCCTTGTCCAGCCACTGCACCCCAACTCCAGGAGAGTGTATACGAGAGGACTCCCACCAACATACTTTCCACGGGTTAGTGTCAGGATGACCAAGGCTTTGCCTACACAACATGGGGCACCAAGAAATAACCAAGATTTTTTTCCCTGAGAGTATAATAAATTTCCCACAGGGGGCACCAGCCAAGACTGGGGCAGCATAGTTTTCAGCGTGAGGCGCTGGGGGTTCAGGTTTAGTGGCGGTGTCCTGTTGTAGATCGTACCTGAGCGCTGCAGAGAAAACCATGAATTTAAAACTTGGCCGTCAGCACCTGGGCTCTTTGAAAGTGGTGGGACCTTTAGTTGGTGGGGCCTAGCAGAAGGAAGTTAAGTCACTGGGGATGTGCCTTTGGAGAAGATATTGGGACCCTGCTTCCTTCATCTCTGTCCCTAGCTTTCCGGACAATGTAAGGTGAGCATCCTCCTCTGCCATACCATCCTGTCATGGTGTCCTTCCTCACCATAAGCCCCAGGCAACAGGCACAAGCACCTATGGATTGAAGACTCTGAAACTGGGAGTCAGAATCAACTTGTCTTTCAGAATTCTGACACATATTCCCACCAGGTAACTGTAGCCATGTGCTGGGACTACACACATAGGCAAGTCCGGGGAGGCATGAGCAGGGAGTGAGATTAGGGGGACCTTGCTTTGAAATGCTGGTTTCTCAGGGCTTAGTTCCTGAGCTCACAATGGAAAGAAGGTAGTCATTTTGGATTGAGGAGTGCCTGTGACTATGCACACAACACAATATGGGTTGTCTAGATAGGTGGGAAGTGGGGGCTCACTCTTCGACAACACTCCTTCAGAACCGTAGGTCAGTATTCCAGAATCAACTTTGTGTCAGGTCAGGCTGTTGTAACTCAGTGTCTAGGAAAATACAGTTCTGAACAACACCTTCCCAGCTCATTCAGCTGCTGGTTCTTGTGTGGAGCTAGTGGTATCATTTTGGGAGGTTCAAGATTCTGCATGCCTTGAGGATCACACACTCTTCCAAGCACCCAGTAGCTGTGCTGCTTCCTTGAGTTCCTGGAGGGACACGTGGTGGGGCCACACAGTATTGACATTGGGAGTTTTTGGCCCAGCTCAGGGCATAAGGGCACTCAGAAAAAGTGTTGGCCCAAGAGCCAGCACTGAATTAAGCTACTGGCTGAGAAGTTGTTCAGAGTTAGGTTTTCCTAGAAGCACAAGCTGGGCTGGCCAGGGGGCAAAACCTGTGATGGTGCGGTTGGGGGAATATACATCTGCCTTGATCCAGGCCCTTCTCCATGGTATGTGCCTCAGCTACCCTCAACTTTGATCCCCTTTTAGTCTCCTCCCCCCATTTCTGAAGAGGGGAGGAGGAGAAGGGCTCTAGGGAAGAATTTTCCAAATGGGTCTTGGGGCCTTGGGGCTTTGGTGTGGCTTTCTGATTTCACCCTCTGTAAGAATCACTTTCACTATCTATAGTCCACCTATACCATCCATCTCTCCTGCCCAGCTGAGGCAGAGTTGAAAGGCACAGAGGACAGGGGACCATCTTCAATGCCACTTGAGTATGTGACTGAGAACCCCTAGTGAGGACTGTTTTTTCTCACTGCCTCTGTCCAGACCTGGACAGGAAACAGACACAGGAAGGGCCATATTGGACTTCCATTTACTCTGTTTGTTCCTAGAGGCCAGAACTGCAGAGATACTGGGCCCCACCCACGCCGAGCCCCGCCCCAGAGGCAGCACTGAGCACCTGGCATTTGCTGACACATTGAGTGCCGTGAAGTGGACACCTGAAGCGGACACCGCATCTGGAAGGTCATGTCGGAAGTGGGGAAGTGAAGGGTGCTGCTTGGTGACACTTGCAGTGACTAAGCAGTTCTGTTCCCTGATTCCTCTATGAAGCTTGCCTGGATAAAAAGAAACCACACATTTTTTTTTATATATATGCAGTAACTACCAAACGCCCACCTCTGACATTGCCAGAAGCTAGCAACTATGCACTCTCTGTTTAGGTGGAGAGAGCAGAGGAGCTCATTGTGAAGGCATGGCGTCATTGGAATGAACTCTGGCAAACTGATTATTATACATTGCTCATTACCCTTTATGAGAAGCAAGAGTGAAATTCCGGAAGGCTCTCAAAAGGAACATTTCAGAGAATAACAGAATAACAGACTCACATTGTTCAGAGCTTGGATGTGAAAACTAAAGCCTCCAAAACTCAGAACTACAGAAATGTCATAAATTTTTTTCACATATGTATGTATGTTCTGTCTGTGTGTGTGTGTGGTGTGTGTGTGTGTGTGTGTGTGTGAAGATGAGTATAGAAGAGGGCACTTGAGTGTGTGAGCCTGTGAAAGCCCATGGGCTATTTCAGGAATCATCCCGAATAGATTACTCCATTTCCTTACTGCTTTCCTCTGGGGATTCCCAGGTTTTTGCCTTCCAAAGCCAGAATTCCAGCTCAGCATCATTTCTGAGAGGCAAAGACTTTAACCTTTGAGCCATCTCTTTAGCACCTCCCCTTCCTCGATTTTTTTATGAGATCTGGGGATTCAGACTTAGGTTCTTCTGCTTGTGAGGCAAAAGCTTTAACCCCTGAACCATCTCCCCAGTTCCAATCATCAGATTGTTGAAGCGTGAAAAATCCCAAGAGAAAGTGAGTTTCTTTAGAACTTCAACTACAGGTGTGCCTCAGGCAGGGTCACCCTTGAGAGTCCTAAGGAGTGACAAAGGAGTGTCTCCTGAGGATGGCCAAAAACGTCCCTGGTACACACACACAGCAACAGCAGGGCAGCTATGAGCTGGAGGCATGGTACTTTGCAAATAGTGTCCAGAGAGCTGCCTCCCTTATCTGACGGCACAACCATCCTCAAGAAGCCTTCATATAGGCTGCTACTAGCTGTGCTCAGGGGCTTGGACGAGCTCCAGGAGAGACATCCAGCACTGACACCTAGCGTAGGCTGTTGTGGCTGAGTGGGACCCCGGGTCCATGTCAACAGAAGTCTCTCACAGCATCAGAGCATGATTTGGGAGTGATTCTGAAGTGCTAGAAAAAAAGTTGGGTTCTTTATGTTCTTGGCAGCTGGTATTGAGAACACAGGAAGCAGTGCATTATGGGAAGCAGTACTCCTGTCTTCACAATGCTACTCTGAGTTGCTATGAGCAACCCAGTGCCAGACATGACACAACCAGTGATGCACTGGTGTGCCCAGGAGGCAGGGAGGTGAACAGAAGAGGTAGGAACTCTGCTTAATTTGCTTTGTTTTTAAGTTGAGATATTTTTATTTTGTTATTGAAGAGCTTAAATTATGATGAGAATACTCCAGAATTAACCATCATCTAATCCCTAACCTACTACAGTGATACCTACCACAAGGAGCTGCTGCGGACACTCACTTCCCATATGTTCCCATCAGCATCATTATCTGCATCAAATACCTGCACTACATCATCAATATCCCACCATCTATACCAATTGCAGACACTCCACCATGTACACCTTACTGTCTGTCCCTACTTTGATCCTGTTATCTATACCATGCTTCTCCCACAAGGCTGACGCCAATGGGGACTGTCAGAACTACTGTGGGCTTCTGGAGAACAGACAGGCAGAGCCAGGGCTTTCAGCCTTTGATCTTCAGGACCTCAGTAGTCCTTGATCTCCTGGGATGTCCTCTAGAAAAGATGGGCTGCCCATCTCAGTTTCTAATATGAATTAAGTCCTCTGATCATCTTGTTAGCACCCAGTTCTAATGGACTTATGAAAGAGGGGGAGTCAGCACGGCAAGTCCTTAGGCCATGCTTTTTTTTTTTTTTTTTTACTTTCATGTGTGTATGGGGTGCATACATGTGTGTATGTGCACCCCAGAGTATTTCAGTATTCACCTCCTTCCCCAGTCTCTGGACTTTCCTTTGAGAAGCAGGCTCTCTTCACACACGCATGGTACTGTGGGCATGTGTCCTAGAGACTCCTTTGCATTCTTGGAAGGGTGCTTCTCTTCTTGGCCACTTCTTTCTTCATCCTCCTCTCCTCTTTTGCCATCCTGGGGCATATACTCAACCCAATACCTGCAGGTATTTTCAAGTGCTAGACATGGCAGGACAAGGAGTCAGTGGATGAGCCCCCAAGGATGTCACAGAGCCTTCCTGTTCCATACAGAACCACTCACCTCCAGGCTTCTAGTTAGCCCTAGAAAGTGTGTGGCTTGTTACTTCCTTATTTTGCTGTTTTCTGCACACGCTGCCACAGGAGATTCTAATCAAGAATCCCCATTTAGGATTTTCTTGGCGCAGTATCAGCAAAACTTCACAGAAGAGGCCACTCCAATAGGCTGTAATGTGCACACACGCACCATTGACTGCAAATGAGCCTGAGCCTTCCCATTCAGCGATGTTGATCTAGTTTTATTTGTGTCTTAATGAAAATAGGCAATTGTCTGAGAGGAATAAAATGTACCCTATGGATTACAGCTGGAGGCTCAAAACCTGCACTCAGCAAAAGAGAAGGTCACACCTTGCCAAGCACAGCCGATGTGCAGCCTTCTTCCATGTGTTACTGCTGAAGCCCACCAAGGACCTGGGAAGAATAACTCACCGCAGCAACTCACAGATGAGCAGCAGACAGTGGTGGTCTACCAGGAAGCTGAGGGTGCTTCCTTTCAGGGCTCCTCACTTTCCAGACCCTCTTGAAGCCCTGGGAAACATCATGAGCGCATTGTCGACTATATTCATAAAAAGACCCTTCTGTTAATTCCATTATACCCAGACTTGAGTTCCTATGTAGATAGAATGGCTTAGACTTGTCTTTCCCTGTTTCTAACTGATAAATTCAATTATAAATCTAGAAATTAATACAAAAGAAGACCCAAGGAGAATTCTTTTTTTTTTTTATTTCAGCTCATACAAACTTATTAGGTACACCAGTTCCCTCCCTCCCTCCTCCTCCCCCCGTACCCCCTGCTCCCCCTCCCCACCCCTCTCCCTCCCCATCCCCCAGTGCCTCCCGCCCCAATTCCCAGAGAGTCCTTTCTTGTGCATGTCTGATTTTCCTCTGGGCCCTCCTCTCCGATGACGTACAAGGACCCAGTGGCCTTTCCCTGAACCCTTTTCCGTGTTCCCCTTAGGTATAGGAACACTGCTGTGGCTGCCAATCCTTTGCCTCCAAGGATCTTGGTGCCTTTAGCAGATGCTAGACTTTGTGAGGTCAACAGTGTGTTGGACAATGCGCAGGGCATGCAAAGTCCAATTATGATTGCTTCAGCCCTAACTAGTATGAAATATCTTACATATCATTGCTCCTCCCATCCTTTTGCTCTTACACTCTTACCGCCCCCTCTTCCGCAAATTTCCCTGAGCTTCAAGATGGGGAGAGACTAAGCTGGCCTAGTTCTAGGTGGTTGATATAGAGTCTCTGAAGTTCTGGATTGTGGTTTGTTGATTTTCTTTTGCAGTTGTGCTGCTCCTGCAATGCCCTTCACTCCATCCTGGTGGCATTGTATGTTACCCCCTGGCCAGAGACAAAAAGCTGTTAGAGTCTTGTGATAAAAGCACATTCAAAGGTAGATGTAATAAAAGTGGGAAACCACAGTAAGGGAGAGGTCTATCACCCATTTGCAAAATAGTTACTTTTTATCTGCCAGACTATATGCCCTCCTCTTCTGGTGAGATCACACCCCCTCAGTAGTAAATGATCAGGAACAAAAGTCTGTGAACTTAATCAGATGTCTCATTACTTATTTGGGTCCTTGGTGGAGGCCTATTTTCCCTGCTGTAACATGGTCCCTTCTCTCCCAAGGAGAATTCTTATAGGGATAACATGGAAGTAGACTGGATAGGATCCCAATACAGAAAGATGACCTAAGCTTAGTGAAATAAATAAAGGAAGGGTAAGTCAAAGGAGATTCCTCCTGTCAGCTCATCCTGGTGGACCTTTGAAAGTGTTTCCAACTCTCACCAGCTCTCTCTACCTCCTGTCCACTGCCATTTGAGGACCCACTGCCTCATGCGCTAGCCACCATGGATGAAGTCATTCTTCCCTATCTTCTCTGCTATCATTGTCTGAAATTCCTCTGAAACCATGAGCCAATATAAAGCTTTCCTACCTTAAGTTGTTTCTATTGGATATTTTGTCCCATTGATAAGAAAAGTAACCAATACCAAAACTGGTTCACTGAGAGTTAAGGTCGTTGCTGATAAATTTGGCCATGTAGTTCTTTGGAATTGGTTTGCAGAGAGTATGTGAAGAGTTGGGATGGAAGCTGGAGATTTCCTAGAATGCATAAACAGAACTTAGTCGGAAACCCAGGTGGGAATTCAGAACACAAGACCTTCGTAAGTGTTCAGATGTGAGCAAAAATTCAATCAAGAAATGGGCTGGAGGCCATTTGCCTTATATTCTGGAGAGGAAATATCTAGCTAGGTTTTACCTTGAAAATTTGAGCAAACTCGAGATGAAAAATATGGGCTAATTTTCATTTGACAGAGACTCTTTCAAGATAGTATAACATTCAGGCTGTCTCATTGTTTTGCTTGCCATGTTTAGCCAGATTTAGCCAGAGGGGAAAAAACAGATATTAAAAACTGTTAGTTAAGTGAAGGGGATAAATGCATTGAAAACTGGGGACAAGGAAAAGTGGGGAAAAATATGCAATTATTTAAGATTATTGTCATTAAGCAGAAGCAATACTTTATGTGTTGTAACATTAAGAGAGGTATCTTGGGGACCAGAGCCCTCCCATCAAAGACTACAGGGTGTAAAACATAAACTTATTTGGAAGTCTTTCATTTGAATGAACAATATGAAAAATGAATACCTGAACAGAGTGAATCTCAGAATCCTGCTGGGAAAGGGCTGAGTCAGTTCACCTGCTTCACCAACACATTATGCAACCATTAATGGTTCCTTAATATGACTGTGGTTAAAAGGTTGATGATCTAGCTAGTTTTTGAGTTGGCAGCAAAATCTGACATTGTCCACATGACGCCAATCTTACAAATCTGTAGGATGCCAGAGTTCAAGATTCACGGGGCACTAAAATTTCAGAAAGAAAAAGTAAACCTGTGAATCCAGGCAATGTGTACAGATTCCCTATATGTAGTTGAGTTTTGAAGAAAAATAAGGATAAAGTTATGATGGTGAAAGCCAAAGTTTCAGTGGCGATATTAGGATAAGATGCCAGCAAGCCAGAATGTCTGCTGAGTGCAGCTGACCTAAGAGAGGGGCCATGCATGATAGGGCCATAGGCTGCCCAAGACTGATGGGGTCCAGAAGTGGACACTGTGTGCCCTAGACATCAGATAGGGAGCTGTAGGATTTGTTTCAACTTCTATGTTTTGGTCTTGCATTAATTCAGGCTTTGCTTGCTCATCTGTTTCTTGTGGAATGGGAATATTTTACTCTGTGTATTGTATATTAGAAGTATGAAAAATTTCTTTTTAAAAAAAATTCCAGGGGCTTACAGCAAAGAGATTGCCTTGAGTTCCAATAGAGACTTTAAACAATGTTGGAACTGTTAGATCCTCTAGAGCAGACAGGAAGTGAAGCTGGGCTATGAAACCTCAAGGCCCATTCTCTGTAGCAAACTTCTCCTAAGCATTGGACAACCTTCCAAAACAGTACTGTTGTGGGGTCACTCTCCCGGGGTCTTTATAAGCCCAGGTTCTTGTGCTCAGGAGCCAAAGATTGAAACCAGAACACTCCTAGAGGATTAAGACAGAATTTATTAAAGGAGAGAAAGAATGGAACTCACAGACTCCAGACATCCATAAAAGGCAAAGGTGCCCTGGAGAACTCATGGACTCCAAGCATGGAATCCATGAGGGGTAAGGAGCTGGAAAAGAACTCATGGACTCCAGACGGAGTGCCATGAGGGGCAGGCACCAAAGATGGCTGCCAGGGTCAGGGGTATTTGTGCATTTAGGTAAGCCTGGAAAAAAATGGCTTTTCCCTATTGGTTAGCTCCAGTTTCTGCAAACCTGATTGGCGCTTTTGGTCCTCTACATCTCATTGGTCTGTTCACCTTGGAGCCCAACCCAGTTGGTCTTGTGGTTGGGCTCATGGTCAAGCTGTTTCTTTTGATGGACTTAGCTTATCTGGTATGGAGAACTCAGCTCCATATCCTTTCATAAGCAGAGGGTTGGAGGAAGTTGACCACCTTACTTCTGTGGAGGATTGGAGTCAATCTTCCCTATCAATAGATGGTCCTTCAAAGTAATCCCAGCAGTGGCAAATGGCTTTCCAAGACCTTCAGAGACTGTTTCAGAATGGCTGTTCCAAAACTGCCTAAGTGCCGCCAGCTGGCAGTTGTTTAAGTACATGGGTCTGTGGGACACATCTCACATTTGAATCACAACAGTAAGTGATACAGCAATGCCCAGGTTACGAGCACTCCTGCAGCACCAAGTTAATGACAGCAGAAATTTAGGAGGACTGAGTAGAAGCCCTACTGGCAATGAATATCCTAAGGAAGGACTTGCCTTTTCCACCAGGTCTGACATTTCTCTTTCATGTTATGGTTGCAAAAACCATGAAAGTTCAGGGGTCACCCACATTGTCGTGTCATGTGCTCAGCCATAGAACTTTATGTCCTTTAAAGATAAATACCCCCAGACAGTGGCCAACATAATCAAGGAGGAACCCACCTACAACAGGTGCTCTTGCCTCTCACAAGGACCTGGCCCAGGAAAGATGCTAGGGCCCCATCTCTTCCACTGGCCTCTGAGAAGCAGATACACAGCTGACCCACCCAGCTAATTACCTTGAGGGTAGAGACTGATATTTAGGCAGTTTTAGAGCAGCCATGCTGGGAAGTTCTTTGAAGGTCATCCCCCCCACTGCTGGAATTACCCTGAAGGAACACACCCTATTAATCTGGAGGAACTGACTCTAATCATTCACTAGATAAAGTCACCAACTTCCTCCAATCCTCTGTTTATGAAAGGATATGGAGATTAGCTCTTTGTTGCAGCTAAACTCTACCAAGAGGGGGGTCACAAGATCAACTGGGTTGGATGCCAATATGAATAGACCAATGAGATGTAGAGAACCCGAAGCTCCAATCAGGTACTTAGAAACTGGATCTAACCAATGAGGGAAAGTCATTATTCCCAGGCCTACCTAATCCTATAAATACCCCTGACCATGGCTGTCATCTTTGACTCCCTTGCTCCTCATGGATTTCCCATCTAGAGTCTGTGAATTCTTCTTCCTTGCCCCTCATGGACTAGGAGAATCCAAGCAGCTGCCATGAAGAGACATGCTTAGAAACTGGCCATGTCAGACTATTAAGGCACGCAAGGGAGATGGGAACATACAGTGGAAACTTTGGGGATTAAAGCTGGATGAGTGAAGGGAAGAAATGCCTCTTTCAGTGGTGTGGCCCGAAGAGTGCAACTTGGTATGAGCCCCCACAGGAGTAGACAAGCCAGAGGGAACTCTGTGGTTCACAGAAGCAGACAGGCAGGAGGGGGGGAGGGAGTGGGACGAATTGGTGAAAGAAAGGGAAGAGGGATGGAGGGAAGCAGAGATAAGTACTCAATATGCTAAAACTAGAGAAATAAAATAATAATTAAAAAAAGAAATGGCCATGTAGCAAAGAAGTTAGGATCCTCAGAGAAGCAGCAACACATACATACATACATACATACATACATACATACATACATACATACATGGGAGAAGTTTAAATGAGAGCATGGAAGAAAAGAAGAGAGTGTGTTGGTCTCAGAGCTTTTTGTGGCTCACAGGTAGGAAGCCTGAAGCTCCAGTATCCTACTGAGAGACGGCAAGGTTAGTTCCCTCCCATCTCTTTGGCTTGCCTCCAAGTCATCAGATTCCCTGGGAAGGTGGAAATCCTGCCCAGGTGAATGACCCAGATGATTAACTGAAGGGGGAGGAGACAGATGTTAGTGTTACCAGGGAAACAGGAGGTGGGGTCCAGAGTAGTCCTTAAGTATCTTCCTCAATCATTCCCCACTTTTCTGAGACAGAGTCTCTTGCTAAACATGGAGCTTGCTGATTCAGCTAAATTCATCTAGAAGTCCCGTCTGCAGTACTGAGATCACAGATACATGCCACCAGACCAGGGTTCTGGGGACACAACTCAGGTCCTGCGTGTGTCTATCCTGTAGACACAGCCACCTCCCATTCCATAAGATTATGTTCTTAATTTACTTTCTTGATCTTTTCTAAGAACTATCAAGGAAGGTCTTACTTCTTCCTTTCCAATTTGGATGTTTCCTCCCCATAATTACTCTATAATTTCCATTATACTGAGTTGAAATTGGGAAAGTATACATCTGTATTTTGTTGATGATCTTAAAGGAAAAATATTCAGACTTCCACCTTTGGACATTGTGTTTGCTGTGGGTTTTTCATATATTCCTTTATTAGGTGGTGGTATTTTCTACTCCTAGTTTGATGAACATTTGATGAAAAGGTATAGTGCTAGGGAGATGGCTCAGTAGTTAAAGCCTTTGCTTTGCAAGCAAAAGAACCTGAGTTTGGATTCCCAGATTCAGTCTAAGTGCCAGGCAGGTATGACGGCCCACCTGTAATTCTAGCCCTGGCAGGCAGAGCACATGCAGGTACACACATGTGTGTCTATCAGTGCACCTATGTACACACAATACACACAGAAAAGAAATTCAAGAAAAAAGACTCATGCTCCATCAGTTCTACATCTATGCATGTACTGAGAAAATTGAACACCTAGAGCTATTTATGTACCCATGTTCATAGAAGCATTAGTCACAAATGTTCATTAATAAATGACAGCATAAACAAAATTTGTATATCCATACAGCAGAATATTATTTGACTTTAAAAAAGGAGAAAATTTGATATATGCTACAATAGACATGAACCTAGAGGTTACCAAAGAGCATAAAATATTATATCAGGGTCGCTTAACTGAGAGCAGTGGGAAGCAGGGTGATTTGCCAGAGAGTGGGCAAGGGAGGGCAAGGAGCTAGTGTGTAATGAGAGACCTTCAGATTTGAGGTGGGAAGGCCTGTGGAGACTACACAACAGTGTGAATGCACACGGCAGAGCTGAGCCGCTCACACACAGGTAGCCAGGAGGATACATTTATGTCTCACATGTTTTGCCACAATTAAAAATAAAAGCTGTGGAGAGGATGACTAATAAAACAGATCCTGCTGTAGAGATGAAGGAGCACACCTGACACAGCCGATCTGGGGAGTAGTTGGCAGTTTCATTAAAAAGCATGCGACTTCCACATGACCCAGCAATTGCACCCTGGGCGTTCATCCCAGAGGCGTGAAGTCTTCTGCTCATGCGACATTCTGCCCAGGAGTGCTCGTAACAGTTTTGTCTGTGGACACAGTTCAGATGTTCTTCAGCAAGCAACGTGTTCAACGTGTGTAGCATACTCGATCACTCAGCAGCCAGGAGAGTAAACCATGGATACCAGCAAGCAACAACAACTTGGATGGGGCTCAGTGGAGTTAAGCTGAAGGGAGGAAAAAAAAAAAGAGCCAGCTCCAAATGGGGAGACATGGTGTGATTTCGTCTATGCAACATTTCTTTAAATGGTAAAATTCTAAAACTAAAGGTTAGTGGTTGTCAGGTGTGAAGAGTGTGAGGTGACAGGTGGGTGGGCCTGGCTATGAGAGGGCAGCGGGAAGGGTGGAAGTGTCCGAGGTATTGGCTGCATCTTGGTCGTTAGTAGGATGTTACTAACTGGTAGAACTGGTGGTGGAGGACACAATGACCTCAAAATAAGAAGTTTAATTTTTTTACTTAATTTTCTTTCCTAGTTTTTCAAGAATATTGAGTACTTATTCCTACCTCCCTCTTTTTCTTCCCTCCTCCCTTTGCTCCCTTCCTTGCCTTCATCAATCCATCCCGCTACTTCCCACTCTCCTGCTTGTCCACTTTTATGGGCCCCAGAGTTCCCTCTGGATTGTCTTCTTTTGTGGGGGTTCAGGCCTCTGTGACATACTAAGTGGCCCCTCCTCTGGCCGTCCCATTGATAAGGGCCCTCCCTTTTACCTATCTAGTGAGTTAAGAAGTTTAATTTCTAAAAAGCTGCAGTAGCCAATTATTATCTACTGTAGTTTCTGTGGGCATGTGCTGCAGGCCGCCTTCCTCCACTCTGTCTGGGGCCAAATGAGGGCTCTTCTCGGGCCTCCTGGGTCATCAGATGCTGGTGCAGGTCGGGGTGTGAGCTGGACTGTCAGAACACTTATTCACAGCTTCTCTTTGCTCTGGTTCAGAGCAAAATGCCCCAAGAAAGGGAGAGTAGTGGGTCTGGGAAGATGTTTCAGTTGATAAAGTTTTTGCCTCACAAGCATGAGGATCTGAGTTAGATACTTGAAACACATGAAAATGCTGGAAGAGATGGCATAAACTTGTAATCCCGGCACTGAGGAGGATTTCCCAGCTCACTGGCCAATCAGTGTAGAATAATTGGTCAGCTCCAGCGCAATGACCCTGTCTTAGAAGAGGGTAATAGTAAGGTACAGGTATCAACTTGATGGTTGAGGGTTCAAGTTCTGGGCACATTTGCAGACTTGTAGATTCAGAGCAAACCTGCAGGAGATTGTCTAGCTGATGGGGAAAGCCCAGCCCATGGCAGGTGAACTAGACCCTGGACAGGAGAATAAAATACAGAGAGCTGGTTGAGGAAGTTGGCATCCTGTGTCTACTTGGCCAGACATGCTGGTGTGGCAAGTAAGCTTGTCCCTTTCTCTGCTGTTACGTGAATATGGCCTTTAGTGATGATGCATGTTCTCTCGTCAAGCTGCACTAAGAACTATAACCAGGAATCACAAGAGAATAAACCCCTTGTTCCCTTAAGCAATTTTGTTATGATTTCATCAGCAACATGCAGGTGAACTGCAACACACAGTGTTCCTGGGAATGACACCTGAGATTCTCCAGCCTCCACACATGTGGCATGCCTGTTGGGGTGCCTGTGCTAGTAAAGAACCAGGTCTCCGTGGAAGTATATGTGTCTCCCAGGTGGGGGGGCTCCCCTACCCTTGCCCAGCACCCACCCTGGAGACTCTCCCAGGGCAGTTGTTTTTCCTGAGATCCTTGATCGTCCTTGGGGGAATGTCAGGCTGGGGACTGAAGACAGCGCACAGCTCTGCTTCCTCCTCAGCATGCCGGTATGCTGCCCTGGGCGGCTCCACGCAGGAAGAGGCTGGGGGAAGTCGGCGTGCAGACTAGGTAAGGCCTGGGCTGAATTATTCACCGCCAAACTATGACGGACCCCACAACCCGAGGGATCCAGCAGATGGAATCCAGAGGAGGGATGCAGGGCAACCCCCAGGACACCCTTCTTCCGTCCCCCTTTCCCCGTGGAGGAAAGGTCTTCCCCTCCATTCCTTTGTCTGACCCTCTGGGATCTGCTGACCAGGAAGTGCACAGTCACAGCCACAGTCTCACCCAGGAGCGAGGGGAGGGACTACAACCCACTTCTTGGAATGGCCAAGGTTCTAGAAGAAGGAATATTGTCATAGACAGTCTTGTAAAACTGTCCTCCACGGAGATCTCTCGGAATGCTGCGGCTTCAGGAAGGCAGCACAGGGCGCGCCGCCAGGGGCCAAGCAGCGCTTGAATTTTACCAGTGCACCCACCACACTTAGTGCCCAGCTCGCAAGACCAACCCATCAGGGCCCAGTGCTGAGCGAGCACGGCAGGAGAAAACCCACGGGAGGTCAAGAGTGGGGGATTGATAAGCCTGGACAAGGAATGGGGGCCTTCCGACAGCAGCAGCGGTCTTCTTGACACAGATTCTTAGGATCTGCATCCCTTCGTTGGAGCAGCCATGAGTCTGCAGGGAAGGGGCGCACGAAGGGAAATTCCAGCCTGTGTGCCCTGCATGGTCTTTCTACTGCAGCTGAAGAAATAGTTATTGTATTGCTATAGTAAAAACTCTGAGGTTGGTAACTTAAAAAAAAAGATATTTATTTAACTCACAATTCTGAAGGTTTGAAAGTGAGGCTAGGCTCTGGTGAGGACAAGAGGAGAACGTCATAATGGCCGGAGCATGTGTGGGAATGGGAACCAGGGGAGATGTCTAGCTTGGAACAAGGTTCTTCTTTTTTTTTTTTTTTTTCCAATTGTAAAGTAACAGTAATGAAAATCTTTTTTTCTTTCTTTCTTTCTTTTATTTTTTATTTATTTCTTCCACTCATACAAAATTGATAAGTACTCCATTCCCCTCCCTCCTTCCACCCCTCCCTGGATCCCCTTGCTCCTTCTCCCCTTTTCCTTTTCCTTTCTCTCCCTCCGTCCCTCCCTTTCTCCCAGTGCTCCCTCCCCCTTCCCCCATTCCTGGAGCATCCTTTAGTGTGCATGTCAAACTTCCCTCTGGATCCTCTTCTCTGATGAGGTGTAAGGACTCAGTGGCATTGCCTAGAGCTCTTTCTTGTGTTCCCCTTTAGTATAGGAACACGATTGTGACTGTTAATCCCTTGCCTCTAAGAATCCTAGTGCCTGTGATCCATTCTAGACTTTGGGGGTTCAATGATATGTTGGTAATTGAGAGACAACTCAGGGGTTAAGACTTTGTCTCGCAAGCAGAAAGTTCTGGGTTCAGATTCTAGGTCCTATATAGAAATGGCTGTGGCCTGCAACTGCCTGGTAGGCGGAGCCTGGGAAATCCCAAAGCAAAGCAAAAGGAGGTAGAAACAATCCAAGATGATTCCTGAAGTCACCTTGGTCCTCCACAGGGACACATAGTGCCTTCTGACACACACACACACACACATTTTAAAACGAAAGTGAGAAGGCAAACACAAACAGGAAGGAGGCTTAGCTTCTGCAGACCTGGTTGCTATGGGCCCGCCTCTTTCCTGTGTATATAACCTTCGTCTTTTACCCACCAAGGAAGTGATTCACAGCATGCCGGGAGCCACAGACCCTTCGGAGACCCACACACACGACATTGTATGTCGCACACGTCTCTAAGAAAGTTTAACTTACAAATTAGATCCAGAGAGATTATGGGCAATAACAAATGATGAAATAGAATAATTTAACAACTGATGGTCACAGAGCCTATTGGAAACTTATCAATTGTTGGTGTCTGGTATTTTCCACTCAGTAGTTTTTGAATCAAGGTCGACACAGGATAATGGGAGCCTTGGAAAAGGAACCCGGGTGGAAGGGACAGCCGTTCCAGGAGTTTGTTGTGTGCTGGAGGGGAGTCCCCAGGGAGGATGAGTGACACTTGGGAGGAAAACTATGAGGTTTCCATTATGAAATGAAAGCATCGCAGCTGAGAAAACTCCTTCAGAAGTTATAAATGTGTTTGTGCTGCTCGTTACAGGATTTGATGACTGATTTCTGATTTCCAAAACTAAGCATTGCTCTCAGCTGTTCCCTTGTTCCCACCTGCCGCCACCTCACACCAGAATGAAGTTTCTCCAGACTGTAGCGAATCGAAAATATAAAAAGAACTAAACATAAAATGAAAATTTAAAAAATCAACTATTTTGAGTCATGAAAGCATGCCTGGTTTTTTTCTGCCACCATTTGATTATAAATCTATGAAAATATTATTAAAATGACATAGTGATTTTGCTAAAGGTGAGAAAAATAAATTTCAAAGAATCAATAACAAGTTTATGAAATATGGCTTCATTAGTCTTACAAATACCACAAACCCATCAACAGCACAGCCAGACACATGATTGTTAAATTCAGTCCTCTCTGGTATTTTGCCAAGTTTTAGTCACATTAAAAGCTATACTGAAAATCAAAGCTTCTATGACATTCCATCTCCCCCCACCATCAAAATGGCTAAGATTGAAAAAACAAACAACAAATGCTGGTAAGTATGTAAGAAAAAGGAACCCTTATTTACTATTATTGAGAATACAGACTAGTGCAACCATTCTGGAAGTCAGTATGGAGATTCATTAAAAAGCAAAAAAAAAAAACAAAAAAACAAAAACAGAATTACATTATGACACAGCTATATCACTTCTGGGTATATTCCCAAAAGACTCTATAGCACACTACAGAGAAACATGTTCACCAATATTCATTATGACCCTATTCACAATAGCAAAGAAATGGAACCAGCCTACATGCACATAGACTGGTGAATGGATAATGAAAATGTGGTACATAATGAAATATTATTCTGCTGTTAAAAAGATGATCTCATGGATTTCACAAATGGATGGACTGGGAAAAATTATACTGAGTGAGATAACTCAGTGCCAGAAAGACAGAACACCTCATGTTCTCTCTCATGTGCAGATACTAACATTAAACCTCCCGATTTGCGCAGTGACACAGAAGTTTTGTTTAGCAGTAGTTGGTGATCGGTAGAGAACAGATGACTGTGGGTCACTCAGCCCCAGGTGGGCTTCCAACTTTCTTTTCCCAAAGATCAGAGAATTGAAATTGAAAAAAAAAATGAAGTCACTAATATAGTAAGTGGTGACTGAAAAGTTCCAAGGTTTTGAAGTATGTTTTAACTATGTTTTAACTTCTACCTGAGAAACTCATGAATAACTGTATCTGGAACATCTTTTTTAAGAAACTCTGTGTGTGTGTGTGTGTGCAAGTGCACATGTGTGTACATGGTGTAAGAGTTCTTATATACAAGTGTAAAGTTAATATATTAATTCTTTGGAATACTTTAAGCTTTTTTGATAATATGTGCTAAGTATTTCTCCAAGGAATACATATGATGCTGCTTTACTGCATTTTTTTGAGGATACACACTAGAATATTTATCAGAATTATCTAATTTTTGTTGTATGAATGGAAATATAAAACAATAATAGAGAAAAAATTTAAACTGTATTTATGAATTTTTGCATATTTAGACTGTTGACCTAGGGATCTTTGAGGCTGCCACCTTAGGAAGATGTGGAAAACAGGGGTGTTGGGATGTGCCGCAGTGATAGAAACTGCCTATGTGTGTAAGACCGAGAGCTCCCACTCTAGCGTGTATCAAAAAATAAATAAACAAATGCCTATACCAGACAGGTGTAGAAATGACTGGACTCTGTGGATCAGCCTTCAATGGCGCCTCCGTGTGGCAGATTATCACAATGACAGGAAGCTGTTCGTTCCCTTAGTAAGGAAATTTCACCACCCTAGAATTTCTTTTATTTGTGTGTGTGTTTCTGTGTGTACATGTGGAGGCCCAAGGGTAACTTCGGGAATCACCTTGGGTTGTTCTACCTCCTCTTTGTTTTGTTCTGAAGTTTCCTAGTGTCATAGTTAGGCACAGGTGTCAACTTGCCTGTTGAGGGTTTGAGCTCTGGGCACATTTGTGGAGAATTGGTGGTTGGGTTGGGCCCAGAGCAAACCTAGCTGATGGAAAAGGCCCAATCTATAGTGGGACTAGGCCATGAACAAATGAATAAAATACTGAGAGTCAATTGAGGAAGTTGGCATCCTTTTGTACACTTGGCCAGACATACTGGTCTGGCAAATAAGGATTGTTCCTCTCTCAGCCATTATGTAGAGACAGTGTGGCCAGTTCCCTCAGCTCTGGTCTTGATGTATGCTCTCGCATCAAGCTGGACTATGAACTGTAACCAGTCTATCGTAAGACAATAAACCCCTAATTCCCTTAAGCCATGTGATGGTCATATCAGCAACCATCCAAGCTGACTACAACACCTAGGCTCCATCTTCCAGGGCCAGAGGTACAGGCCGCTGTCATTTCTGCCGGTGTTTTTACGTGGGATCTGGGATCCAAACTCAGGACCTTCTGCTTTCAAAGTAGAGGCTTAACCCCTGAGCCATCTCTCCAGCCCCACCCTGGAACTTCTAGAGAATTCTGAGAGGGAACATCAAGGATATGAGACTTTCAGTTTGTGGAGTGGTTTGTACTGGCTAAAATCGCATTCCTGAAAAAATCTGCTTTGTGCATGGAGATCAACTTGGGCTAGAGTTACTTGGCTGTGTGATTCTGAGTAAGGTCCTTGGTACCTAAAAGCCATTTCCTTGTGATATGGGGGTTCATGGGCAGGATGGATGCCACAGGAACACCATGTGACAAGCTTGGTCCAGCTCCTAATGTTCAAAGCTGGTCCACATAGCTCACCTCACCTTCCCCTCCTCTTGCCTCCAGTCCCTTCCTTTCTCTGTCCTTTCCTCCCACTCAGCAGCTGTATGGGCCAAGATACTGGGATGCTGGCCCCTAGGAGCATGACTCTCTGCTCTCCCCGGGGTCCTCACCGTGCTCCTAATCCATCCAGTCTGAATACTCTCAGCACTTGATGGTTCTGCATCTCTGATTAAAGGGAACATGGAAGAGTTCCGGGCACCTGTCTTCCTTTTTTGGCGTGGTGCTCAGCCGGTTGCTTCTGCTTGTGGAGCCAATCCTCACTTGCCCCTCGGAGTCCCCGCCCCTCACCTCCACCAACAATGACACCCCTGGAGTCTATACCTCGATACACACATTGGTTGCTGAGTCTTACAGAACCCTCCACCTGTAATCCAACAGGCTCTAGTCTGCAACTCTGAAGCTAACAAAGCCTTAACCGTCAATGTCCTCTCATGTCTGGAAACTCTGTCACTAATTAAGAAAATGTTTTGACTCATACTAATGATCATGGGGGGTTAGGAAAATAAAACAAGAGAGTCCAGCCAGCCAGTCTTGCTCTGAAACCACATAGCTCTTCAGTCTCCCCAGGTCTCTGCCTCACCCCCTTCTCACCTCTCCACTCTTGACACTTCTTTCCTACACCCCTTCCACAAGTGTTCCTGCCCTTTCCTTTGCACCCCCTTCTGCCATTTCTTAAACTCCTCCCCTGCACTCCTCCTTCTCCAGCCTCTCAGCCCTGCTTTCCACAGCCTGCTGGGAGTTAAAGTCCACTTTAACCTGTCCCCAGAAGCTGCCCTTCACCATGGTCATTAGAGGGAGGAGAGAGTATTCTAATGGTGGAGCCTTCTCTCCTTTGCTCCACCTCCACCCATGCATGCCTCAGAGCCCTCCTAAGTAACCAGTCACACAACACAACACTTTGTCCTTAAATCTCAGAGGCCTGGAGGGGTAGCATCAACAGTACCCTCTGCTGTAGTTCGCCTGCACGGTTGCTGATAAATCACCATCAAACAGCTTAAGGGAACAAGGAATTTACTGGTTCCAGTTCATAGTCTAGCTTGACGAGAGAGCATGCACCAACACCACACCATCGCAACGTAATGCCAACTTTCTCAATCAGCATTCTGTATTTTTCTCATGGTTTGAAATGTGTCCCCCACAGTCTCATGTGTTTAGCAAGGTCATGTCACCTTGAGAGGTGGAGCCTTGCTGGAGGAAGGCAGTCACAAGGGATGGGCCTTGAAGTGGATTAGTCCCACCCTATCTCCAGGAGAAGTCTGCCTTTGTAGCAAGCAGTCTGCAACTCTCAGCTTCCAAGATGTCTGCGGTGACTTAGCCTCTTCTAGCTTTGGCCAGCCAGCCATGCTGCTTCTGCTTCGAGAGACTGTACCTTCCCTCTGGAACCGTAAGCTGAATAAATCTCCCTTTCTCCCTTAAGTTGCTTGACTTTGGGTGTTCTCTCACAGCAATAGTTAAGAGTAACTGTTACAGGGCTGGAGAGGTGGCTCAGGGGTTAAGCCTCTGCCTTGCAGGCAGACGGTCCTGAGTTCGGATCCTGGACCCCACGTATAGATGCCAGGCAGAAGCGGGGGGGGGGGGCAGCCTGCGTTTCTGGTCCTGGTAGGGCGGAGCTTGTGAATCCGGGGGCAGAGTAAACAAGAGGAGGTGGAGGCGTCTATGGTGGTTCCCGAATTCATCCATGGTTCTACACACACACACATACATACACACATGTGCACACACATACATGCGCAATTGAATAAATAATAAAAAAATTAAAAAAAAAGAGTAACCGTTACAATTTTATTCCAGGGCCTAGTCCCACCCACCATGAGCTGGACCTTCCCCATCAGCTAGACAATCTCTTACAGGTTTGCTCTGAGCTTAACTCAACCATTAACTCTCTACAAATGTGCCCAGAGCTTAAACCCTCAACTGTCAAGTTGACACCTGTGCCTAACTATGACATCCTCTCCTGTCCACCTGAATCCTGGGGTCCTCCACCAGCTCCATCCTGCCCTGAGCAGGGCCTGCCACATCTTTCTCTGAAACATGCTTCCTGTGGCCCGAGAGGAGCCCCTGCTCCAACTGCTAAGGTCCACAGCCTCTCGGAAACAACTTCAGCCCTGTCCAGATGTGAGGAGAGACACCTGGGGGTGCTTTCCTAAAACATTAAGTCACACAACTGTCCCTGGGAAACCTGTGGTGTTTAGAGGTTTGTGTCAAACCTCCCAGGTTCCCTTAATGAGGACCTTGTTTGGCATCTGTTTTCATTTGCAAAGTTCTCACAGTTCTCCACAGCCACACACATACTCTCCACTCCAGTTCTGCCCTATCAGTATCCTTCCTACTCCTTGGCCCAAGTTATTGGCTTCACCTTAAAATCTGCAGAGTGCCAACCTGGAATCAGCCGGCCTTACCACAGAGCTCTGCATGCTGATCTCTTCTGGTTCCTAACATGACTATCCCCAAGTCACACAGTAAAGGACCTTGGGGTTCCAGGCTCCGAGCTTGGCCTTGCTGGAGCACTTCTCTAAATTGTGTGAGTGAAGAAAACCTGGGGACAATGGTATGGTGGCCCCGTGCCAGCCTCAGTGGCTCCACACTGCCAACCTCTGCCTTGGAGCCTGGGATCACCACAAGCAGTCTGACAAAAAAAAAAAAAAAAAACTTAGGAGGCTGTGCCAGGCCTTCAGAGGAAGGCTGGCCTCTGGCCTCTGGCCTGCGGGAGAAGGAGCAGAGGCCTTGTGCGTGGACACAAGAGAGCTCAAGGGCCCACAGAGCTTACCAGGGGACATTTACTTCTTCACATCTCCTTCCCTCTCACACGCTCCAGCCTCTCCGACTCACTCCAGACACACGTGTGACGTACTAGTCTCATCTTTTGGTCATGGTGGAGCCTGTGTTTCATAAGCTGGGGGCAGAGAGAAACTGAAGAATTCATGTTTCCTGTCACTCGTGGCTCCTTGTTGCTCAAGGCTTCTGTCACTCATGGCTCCTGTCACTTGGGGTGCCTGTAACTTTTGCTTCCTATCATTCAGGTGTCCTGTTACCATGGCTCCTATCATTCATGTCTTGTCACTCAGGGCTTCTGTTACCAAAGGCTATTATCAGACATGGCTCCTGTCACTCATGGCTCCTGTCACTCATGACTCCTGTCACTCATGGCTCCTGTCACTTATGGCTGTTGTCATTCAGGGCTCCTGTCATTCAGGGCTCTTGTCACTCGTGGCTCCTATCATTCAGGACTCCTGTCACTCGTGGCTCCCGTCACTTAAATTGACCTAGTTGGATTTCAGTCTTTGATGTTGTGGAGGGAGCTCTCACCATAGCATTTGCTTCTGGTGGCCCCTAATATTGCTAGACAAGTCTCCTGGGTTGAGGTGTAGCTGATCTCCTAACTGGCTTACAGTTAAAATTGTATAAGTTGGCAGTGTGTGTGTGTGTGTGTGTGTGTGTGTGTGTGTGTGTGTGTACCCACATGAGTAATTGGAGAAATGAAGAAAGTTAATGGTGTCGAGGAACCTGACACCTTTCCGTCTGAGGAGGGGAGGATGAGACTCGCCTGTCCTGCTGAGGGCCTGTTATCTGCCAGGCCATCACTGGCAAGTGGGAATGGTCCTGTTTCCAAGTCTCCAGCAGGTGGGGACTTTAGCACTGTCTCTGCAAACCAGCATTAAGAGTTTCCTCTTAAAATAGCTGGAATTTGTCCCAGAGAGATTTCTGCCCAGAGTCTGCTGGGGAAGGGGTCTAGAACTGGTTTTCTGCAGTGAAGTGAGTCCTTGCCCCAGAAGTCCCCCAGCCCTGGCTCAGGCCTGCAAGTCCCCTCCGTGGGTGCCACGCCCTGTCTTGGCTTCTGGTGGGTGGAGCGAAGGTTGCACCTTCTGACCTCAGAATCGGCCCTGGTTTTATCAGCAGGATCAGGAGGGTTCCTACACTGCAGCTTTTCTAAGACAGCTCAATCCAATTGCTCTGGCTGTGTGCGGCCTGTCCTTCTCCTCAGAACCCAAGTCCTGCTTTTCTCTTGGAGCGTCTGAACAGTAGGTGGGGAGCTAGGTAGGAAGTCTGCTTGCTGGTAGAATTCAGTGACAAAAGGTGACAGAGGGCTTGTCACCTGAGCTTCTGAGACTTTGTCATACCTGTGTGGTTCCTGGCTGTTCTCTCCTTCCAGTTCCCCTTATTCATACCTGGGTCTTCTCTAAACCCAAGCTTCCCTCATCTATACAGGTGTTGACGAGACTGTTCTTCCTGAAGACCTTGGGGCAGGGTAGGGTAGAGCCCATGCACACAGCCCTTGACCAATTCCAACTGCTCTGGGGCAGGAGCAGAGGAGATGAGTTATCAGGCTAAGACCACCCACAGTGAACTCTGAGCACTTTCTGCTTCGTGTACTAGAGAACGAACAGACCAGAAATCACAGTGATCCATGCTGAGTGTGCCCTTCCAGCTGTTCCTTGCTGATATATGGTAGAAGGAACATTCTAGAGAAAAAGCTGGGAGATGTACATCTTTCCTCCACTGTCCTTTGCAACCTATGGCATCTGATGCTCATATGTGGACCAGATCTGACACTAGCAAGTTTGGATATTGGCTTGTGTAGAAGCAGGAATTTTCTTCCACTCACTGATCTGTCAAGTTACTCCAGGCTTGCAGCCATATTCAGTGTGACGACAAGGCCACTCTGTGCCTTTATATGTGGAGTGGCTAACTGGGAGTTGGCCCTTTCTGCTCAGATAGTAATGTTATACTTTTTTCCCTACACTCAGCGTACCCTTTAACTACACAAAGTGCTTTCAGGCCTACAGTGTAGATATGGTTGTGATTCCCATTCTACAGATGAGAAAGCAGGTCCCTAGAGCAATCAGCTTGCTAGGATACCTGTTCAGAGAGTGACACACCTGGGCCAACCCCATGGCCTGTCTGGTCATGGCTCCTCTCTGGCACTAAGTACTCCTCAGCACTTCTGTGAGAAGCCACGAGGGGACCGGAGCTCTTCTGCCTTCTGCATACGCAGCACCCACTGGAATCCTTCTGCTGGCCAAGTCCTTGCCTGGCTTCTCATTATAGCAGGAGCAGGAGCTGTCCCAGAGACTTTTGGCTTGGCTTGGGGTGGCAATGTCTCCTGGACTATTAGGAGATACTTTTTACCTGAGTGCTGGGGGCTATGTAGTTTATATTTCTCTTCTCAGTCCTACAGAAGGTTATGTAGGGATACACAACTAGAAACAGCCATGTTAGAATTAATCATATGGGCCTAAACTAAAACAAATTTGACTACACGTCTAAAGTAGCAGTGTTACCCTCCAATGATGCTTGGAGTACTCCTACAAGGACTTTAGAGGTTCACAGAGCACACCAAACCTTATTCATAAAAGACTTGGCTTATGGTCCAATGAAAGTGTGAAGTCTAATCCTCTCTCCCCTTGCCGGTTACTGGCACCTTTAGCTGGTGTACTGCCACCACCAAGCCTTCTCCACCATCCAGGGATGCAGCCGTGTCCTGGGCTCCACGCGCAGCCGTGTCCTGGGCTCCACGCGCACCCAGGCAAGATGGCGTGATGTCTCCATCACTATGTAGCTGGACACAGAAAGGGAGAAGAAGCAGTAGGGTTCTGGTTCTAACCCCAGAGCAACTTTATTGCACAGGCTGAAAACCCTGCAATTGTTCTGGAACAGCGGAATGAGCCTGTGCTCACAGTCCTGTCTCTGGACTCGGCCATGAACTTTAGGAAGACAGACCTGTCTTTTTCCAGATACATATGGGCGTGGCAAGAGAAAGAGCAGCTTCCCTACCTATAATTCCAGCTGTGGGGAGACAAAGTAGGCAGGAGCCCTGGGGCTCAATGATTAACTAGCTAGTCTAGTCAGCAGGTGAACTCCAAGTCCAGTGAAATCATATTGTTTCAACATAAGATGGAGAGAGATCAAGGAAGATACCCGACATCAAACTCTGGTCTAAACATACACATGCGCGTGTGCACACATGTGCACACATTAAAAATATGATTGGTAAAGAGGTGACCAAAGAATGTAACAAGATGTGTGAAGAAATAAGTATAACTATGCCAGGCAGTTAACGAATGATGTTATATTTCAGAATTTTATGGTGTGTGTTTGTAGTATTTTCAGTTTATAACTTGTTAACTTATTTTCTCATTCTAAACATTCACTTTTATATCTAATTTTTAGGGTTTTTTTAATTCTTAAAGTTTTTTTTTAATTCTTAGAAGTAGCATTATAATGTATTTTCTTCAGACCCTACTGAACATGGATTTCCCCTACCTACAAGGTGACTAGTGACTCGAGCAGCTACGTTTTAGAGAATAATTTGTATGTGGAACACAAAAAGCTATGTATTTCAACCAAACTTCCTTGAAATGATTTTAAAGCCTTATTACCATGTCAATGATAACCTACAAGAATAACAGTTGGTGAGGTCTTACAAGATCTGTTCGGGCAATAGTCTGATGAAGCGAGTGAGTATAGCACCCGGACCAAGGCACGGAGTTTCCTGGTGCTGTTGTAGCTGTCCAGGTTTCTGCAGAGCTCTTCTTTGAGATTTACACAACAGCCTCCTCTACCATTGCTCATTCCCAAAATGAAAGCAAGGCAGGGATGATGGGTTTTCTTCCTCCATGCCCATGAGCAGGCAGGTAGTGGATGCCACCCCAGACCCAGCATCAGGGCTCTCACAGACCCCAACACTTCCATTGTGAGGTAAACAAGAAAAGGTAAAATCCTGACAATGTTTTGGGGAACACTCTTTTCTCTACTCCCCAAATGTCCCATCTGGGGTGCCAAATGTTACGGGGTTGATCTCCTGGCTTGTCTCTTCTTCATGGCCAAATGTTACAGGGAACAAGTCTTTCCTCTGCTCGCCAAATATCCCTTCATGGTTGCCAAATGCTGAGGGATGACTAGTCCCATCATTGCAGGGTTCTTATATTCAGAGTTGAAGATTGAAACCTGAACCCGGGGTAGAGGATTAAGGTAGAATTTATTAGAGGAGAGAAAGAACGAACTCACCACTCCAAGCATGTAATCCATGAGGGGTAGGCAGCTAGAAATGAGCTCACGAGGTAGGAGGGGGGCTGGAAAGATGGCTCAGGGCTAGTTAGGACTCGGTCTCGAAAGCAGAACGTCCTGAGTTTGGATCCCAGGTCCTATATAAAAATGCACTTTCAGCCCTGGTAGCCGGAGCCTGGGAAATCCCAGAGCAAAGCAAGAAGGAGGTAGAATCAATCCAGGATGATTCCCGAAGTCACCCTTGGTCCTCCATAGTGCCCTCTGATACACACACACACAGACACACACACAGACACACACATACACACACACACACACACACACACACACACACACACACACACACAAAATAAGTAAGTAATAAATAAATAAGATTTTTTTAAAAAAGAAGTGAACTCATGGAATCCACATATAGAGTGCCGTGAGGGGCAGGTGACAAAGATGGCTGCCAAGATCCAGTATTTTTATACACGTAGGCTTTCCCTCATTGGTTAGCTCACATTGAGGCCCGACCCAGTAGATCTTCGGCCCACCTCGAGGTGGGGTATGTTTCTGTAAAGGAAAGCTAATCTCCATGTCCTTTTATAAGCAAAGGATTGGGGGAAGTTGGCGAAGGGTGTGTTCCTTCAGTGCAATCCTTCAGTGTAATCCCAGCAGTGGGGGATGACCTTCAAAGACCATCTCAGCATGGCTGGTCTACTACACCTGGCATTACTGACTGTGCACATTTATCACAGTCTCTGTTATCTGTTGTTTCAAGGAAGCCCCTGTGCAGATTCAGCGATGCCAGTGAGCAGGAAGACCTTCCTACCAACTGACAGGCCCTCACAACACAGCTGCAAGCCTCTTCCTTGGATCTGGGTGGGCTGTCACCCCAACACCATGCAGGGCCCCAGAGCAGAAAGCAAGGGTTCTTTTCTCATCACCAGGGAAACAAGTCCTGAAACACCCCTTTCCCTCTTACTAAGTCACAACCCTGCTGTGAGCAAAACATGAAATTACAAGGCAGAGTTTAGCCCCCTCTGCTCGGCTCATGTCTACCTGTGACCCAATCACAGGTTTCCTTACGAATCTCCTCTGTCCACAAGTCTATCAAGAGAAAGGCAGAAACAGGAGACGGTCTGCGCTTGTGATTCAGCAGAATCCTCATGCAAACCATTTCCATGGGAGCAACTAAGCTGTAATGAAAGGTCTGACCCCACTATTGTGACCCTGGAGAACCCTCAGAAAACATCAGAGTAGTTAGTACAACCCCATCTGTTATATTCAGAACCAGACCTCAGATCAGAGATCTGAAATCGGAAACAAATCTCCAAATGGAGACCCCACCAAGGATCTAATAAGGAAAAGAAATAACTGGACAGACTTTTAGCCACTTGGAACCAAACCAACCAGTCAAACTAAACTGAGCTTGCATTCCCTGTTCCAAAATAATAGTAATTTTCTTCTTGAGGAGAAATTGTTGCTCCCTCACCGGAGTTTAGAGGAGCTTCCTAAATAAACTTCAATCTTTACGGAATGAAGCTTGGGTTCATGTTCTATCTCTTTTCCCCAGCCTTCTTTCCTCTCCTCTTTCCTAAGCCCTCCACCAGTCCCTGTTGCTTCTGAGCTTTGGACAGCCTTTCAGAGACTAGACACAGCTAGCTGTTCAGGGCTCTCATGGGATGCTCAGAAGGTTACCTCAGCGATTCCTGAGGGTCCGAGGAAGACAGAGAGCTTCTAGAAATAGACGCACATCCAGGTGCTATGATGAAAACCAGTGACAAGAGAGGACTTCATATTCCACAGCTTACCCTGTTACATGCCTAAGAGAAGAAGCCCACTCAAAAGAAGGGGAGCTGCCAATGCCTGCTGTATTCACTGTTGGAAAGGCTGAGCTTGTCTAAGAGCCCAGGGCCTGATTCTCTCAACAGCAGACAGACACTTTTAGCCTTACCTCCTAACCTGAAGGGGGTGGGTGGGAGAAGACTGAGTTGAACTGATCACCAATAAACTAATATTGAATCAATCATCCCTATGCAATGGCGTGTCTATAATAACACAGGACTTTGGGGAGCTTTCATGGAGCCTAATGTGGAAAGTTTTGGAGGGCATAGCCCACACCTCACTCTAAGCCCTTTTTTTTTTTAATCTATAGTCACAGGGATAATAAACTTTA
>JALPQD010000182.1:4169705-4193484 GCA_023101885.1 Typhlomys cinereus | reverse complement strand
ATGCAACCTAAGTTCCAATAGGCTGCAAAGCTCTGGGGAGAAGAGGGTCTCAGGAGGGTGAGCTTTGATCTCCACATGTATGGGATCGAATGGTAACAAAGGTCACTTGTCTTTCTGCATGACTGTGCTGGGTCCTGAGTTTTGGAGGCCTATGTCAGGGGCCTCGAGGGGAGAGGCCAGTGTCATTACAGTTTCATTTTCAGTAGACAATTCATTAATAATCTTGATTTGTTTATACTGGGTGCTCAACCCTGTGCTAAAGGCTTTAGAACATGTCTCTTATTTATTTATTTATTTATTTATTTATTTAATGTCCTATCCCACTGGTCCTTCAGGTCTTCATTAGCTGAGGACATATTCTTGGCTAGCACCCCCCCCCCCCCCACATCCCTCCTCTCGTCCCTCTTTCTCTCCCAACCCAATTCTATGCTCTCCTTGCTTCACAAACCTTCCCTTTGAGATACTCCTTTCAGTTGACATTTAACTTTGAAAGAGCAATATAGTAGACACTCAATAAAAATGCTGATTGAATGAAAGAATGATTGTATGATTATCCTGTTCTTACTAGACCTCTACACAATAGGTTTTGCACAGAGGCTCATGGAGATTAAGCATCTGGCTCAGGGTCACACAGATAACAAGGAAGATTTAAAAATGGGGCTTCAATATTGCGCCCTGGAGCCTTGTAGTGTCTAGCTCTAGCCCTGCTTTAGCCAGGTTCCACCTGGGAAGGGCAGCAAGTCCTGCCCCTTCTCTCTGCCCATCTCATTTTACCTTCTGTCCTTTTTGTTTCCTGCCTCTCAGCCCCATGACCCTTCCAGCTGCGAAGGCCGCTCTCAGCAAACGCGTTTGATACCATCCTGCCGTCGCTTGGCTGCCAGCACTACTCTCCATCTGCCGCGGTGGCACGATGCCCACTCACAAGATGGCATGCTATTTTTACCCAGCTTAGGTGCCAAGCCAGCCAGATGTTTTTCAGCAGCAAAGGGAAGCTGAACATTGCTGGGGTGTGGAGGAGGCTTCCAAATGTCAGCTCCTTGGGGAGCAGCAGGAGGGGGGAGGACTCTGCAAGGAAGTGGACAACTGCCAGGCCAGGAGCCCCACTTTCCTGGCAGTTGCGTGGGGCTCTGGGACCTGGGTATGCTCCGAGCAGGCCCTGGGTTACAGCACAGGTCAGACTGTGGCAAGGAGGCTCTGCCCTGGGCCGGCAGCATTCTCTGGAATCCCCCTTGCCTTCTCCTCCCTCCGGAAGCTGGGGACCTACAGGGCTTCTGGGAGTGGAGCAGCTGCTGGAAACTTCCAGGGTCACTGTCTGGTGGGAGCTGGCCAGATCATGCTGCGAATCTTTCCTTTGGAATACCTGGAGCCATGGTATTCACCTACTATCCTTCCATGAGGGCTCACCCCTCCCTCCTGCAAACAGCACTGCCTGCCGCATGACCCCAAGAGTTCTCTGTTCTCCTGTCTGCTCCTAACCTGTGTGACCTTGGATGACCTCTGAGCCTCACTCAGACACCTCAAACCTAATTGAACGCCCCAAGTGCGGCACAACCCTGGAGGGGCGTGGCCCACATCCTGGGTGTGGCCAGTGGTTTTGCTCTTGCTGAGTTGCAGTTCTTGGCAGTGAACATTCATCTGGGACACCTGTGCTCTCCTTTCTACTCAGGCTGATCCCGTCAGGGCAGGGTGGGGGCGTGGAGTGAAACCTCCAGTTCCCGTCCCTTCAGTTGTGGGACCCTCTAGCTCTGTTTAGCTGTAGGGAATCACAGTTGTCATCAGGCTTTGTGGACCTTTTCCTGGGACCCACAATGGGGGAGGTGCAGCCCTGTTGACCCAGACTCTCATTTTTCTCACCCAGGGGAACATTTCAGGATTCCCTCACTCCATGTGGGAGGTTGTCTCCCAGTGTGACTTTCTGAACTAAAGACCAACTCCCTCCCCCCCACCCTAATTCATTCGGGAGGGGTGAGTCCCACCTGAAGAGAGATGAATGTCTGCAACCTTGAGAAGTCCGGTCTTTAAACCTAACTGAATGCTCTCGGTATCCGCTGCAGGTGTGGCCCAACACTGGAGGGGCGTGGCCTACATCCTGGGTGTGGCCAGTGGCTTTGCTCCTGGTGAGTTGCAATTCTTGACAGTGAGCATTCATCTGAGACACCTGTTCTCTCTCCTTTCTACGAGGCCGATTCCGTCAGTGTACTGTGGGGGCATGGAGTATGGATTCAGCAGAAAGCCCCTCAAAGACCGCACAGCCATACCCCTTGAACATACCGATACCCCAGCGCTGTGGCTAGGAGAGTTAAGGTGGCAGATGCGCTTAAGAAGAGCTGGGTGAGAGAAGGACTCTGGACTATCCAGATGTGGCGGGGGGGGGTCTCAAGCATCCATAAATATGGAGGAGAAAGTGGGAGGACTCAGCCTTCTCCTGCTGACCTTGGCCATGCAAGGACTCAGGAGCTGCCAAGGGCAGCCCAGCCGCCTCTCCATGCTGGCAGAAACAACATGGACTGGAGGTTCTAGAAGGATCACAGCCCTGAGGACGGCTTGCTTTCACCAGGTAAGCCCCAGGCCCGGCTAGGGCCTGCAGCTTTCTGTGGCTTTAAGTCTGTACTGCTTTATTACTCCAGCCGTAGCCCGTAGTATGCATCTGTGCAGCGCATCTGGCAGGGTCCCAGACCTGACTGGGGTCCCGAGTGTGAGTCGCTCATGCTCTGAGTGAGGAACTGGAAAGGGAGAGGGCTGTGCCGCTTGGCTACAAGCCAGATTTACGCAATGTTTCGTTCTCCTCGTGGCCACTGACCCTTCCTCTCTACACAGACGATGCGAGGTTCCTTCCGGGTCTCTTGTGTTTTCCAAAGTTGGCAGCTGGTTTGGGGACTACAGGCTCCTGGGAGCTACTGTTAGGGTCCTAGGTGTTGTCATGCAAGCAGCCAAGTAGAATTTCCTGCACATGGTTGGTTTTCAGCATAGGCAGGTGTTCCAACAGGACATTAGGCTTCAAAGGGGGTTTCCCCGCCTCTCCAACCTAGACTCAGGACCCTGCAGCCTAGGGCCATCTCCTTCGTTCTCTGCGCCGGCCTACTGCACACAGTCTCAGTTATCATGGTTCCCCTGGGGTCCTGACCTCAGAATGAATGAATAAGCAGATGTATAGCCAGGTCCCAAGAGGAGAATTCTAGAGTTTGTTTTTTTCAGTGACCCATGAAGCCAACTTAGAGTGGATGGACATCCATCCTAGAGCGCTGCTCTGTAGATCTCTCTGTTTTCCTGCCCTTCTCCACATGGCCTGTCCTCGATTGGTCTCCACTGTTGTCTCTGCCCCCAGAATGGTCCTGCTTACTCTGCTCTCATTTTGGTTGATTGACGCTGCAAATGTATGTGTGGCACCTGACACTCTTCCTCCCCTTTGTGATGTGGTCAGTAGGGCTCTTGTGTGGGAAGAAGCTGAACACCTTTAGTTATCTTTGCTTGATTCTCAGAGCTGGTTTGTTCATGAGCATTTGGAAGCTGCTGGAAATAATCATTTTTAGGGCTGGGGAGATGGCTCAGTGGGTGAAAGTGCTTGCTTTTCAAATCTGATGTCCTGACTTCGGATCCTAGGAATCCCTGTAAAAACCAGACGCAGAAGTGAAGTGTCTGAATCCCACCATGCTTCTGGGAAGCAGGAGGTAGAGATAGAGGAATCTGCAGAAGCCACTGGCCAGTGTCTGTGAGCAGTGAGGAGACCCTGTCGCACAGAAAGCGGTAAATCGAGGACTAACCCCTGAAGGTTTCCTCTGACTGGAACACATGCTCGTGGCACAGCATGCCTGCATCCACACACATGAGCACACATCACACACATGCACTCATACGCATCACACACACGCACCCCAGTAAATTATATTTCTGGCCTTCCATCTCAGAGGGGAATGACCAGGTGGGACTCAGGGAGCTGATGCAGTCCTGTGTTGTACTTGCTAGGAAGGCAGGCCAGACCACGGGAAGCACTTCTGCCGATGGAGCAGGGAGAGGAGAGGTTTGCCTAGAGCTGCCCAGGGACAATGGTCCTTGGAAAAGTCTTGGAAAACCCGGTTGTTTGGGGTCAGGGACATGGTGAGTCTTAGAGGCGGAAGATGGGCAAGGCCTGGGCACAGTAGGTGGATTCAAGGCGGATTCCTGAAGGAGGAGTGTTCCGTGTGTGTTCAGAGGCCCTGTGGGACTGTTGGAAATTAGCATTCCTAGCATCCCTCCCTCCTGCCTCTAGCAATAAGGTCTGCTCTTTTTTTTTTTTTTTTTTTTTTTTTGTGTCTTGCTCTTCATACATTTGTGCTTCTTGACTCAGTAGTGCTTCTGACCCAGCTGCAGGGGTAATTTCCATGGCACAAGTCAGTCTCAGGGTGTCCTATCTTTCTGTTCACAGTGAGGCTTAGGGAAAATCATAGACTCAACTAGAGTAAAACTCAGAACTTTCGAAGGTACTTCCAGAAAAGCTTTTCTCTGTCTAGCTGAGTTTAAACTTGAGACATGGGAGGTGAAGGTCCTGCGGTGTCCCTATTGTCACCAGGAGGGGAGGGCTAGACTAGCAGGTCGGTAGAAATGAAGTCCTGATGATAGGGTATGAGTCTTGATCCAGCCATGCTTGAAGCCAATTGGACTTACCTTTGAACTTGGAGCATGTGAACCCACAAGGTCCCCTTTGGTGCGCTTCCGTGGTCTTTTCTGTCATTTACAATGAGAGGCTTGGAGTGAGGGAAGGTGGAGGAGAGGCAGGGGCTGTTTCCAGAACCTCCTTTTCTTAGAGTACTCACAGCATGGTGAAGAATACCTGCCACGTGTCACTTTCACCAAAGAAGGATACTTGCTGGTGCATAGGAGTAGCTTCGCTACTTGTCAGCTTGGTCACCCGTGAGAGGAGCCTCCAGGCCTTCCTCAGGGACGTCCTCAGGTACACTGAGGTGGAAAGACCTGCCTGCTGTAGGTGCCACAATTCCCTGAGCAGTGGATCCAGAACTGTATAAAATGGAGGAAGAGAGTGGAGTACCGGCAACATGCATGCGTGAATTCAACTGAGCACCAGCATGCATGCGTGAATTCAACTGGGCACCAGCAAGCACGCATGCATGAATTCAACTGGCACCAGCAAGCACGCATGCATGAATTCAGCTCTGCACCAGCAAGCATGGATGCATGAATTCAACTGGCACCAGCAAGCACGCATGCGTGAATTCAACTGGCACCAGCAAGCACACATGCATGAATTCAGCTCTGCACCAGCAAGCATGCATGCATGAATTCAGCTGGGCACCAGCAAGCAAGCGTGCATGCATGAATTCAGCTGAGCACCAGCAAGCGTGCATGCATGAATTCAGCTGGGCACCAGCAAGCAAGCGTGCATGCATGAATTCAGCTGAGCACCAGCAAGCATGCATGCTTGAATTCATTGCTCTCTGCTCTTGACTGGGGTGAAATGTGACTAGCTGCCACTTCCTCTGCAGTAATGGACCATGACCTTGAACTGAGAGCAGAAACAATCCATTTCCCCTTCAGATTGCTTTTGTCAGGGTATTTTGTGCAGCAAGTTAAGAAATGACCAAGTCCCAAGAAGACAGGTCTGGCTTAGATGCAGGAAAGGGAGATGGATTTTTATTCAAAATCCCAGAGTGCTGTTCTGTCCTTACATGCCTCATTGACCAGCTAAAGCCAGAATGGGATCCTATTGCAGTTTCTCTGCATGTTGCTGATAAATTCATCACCAGACAGCCTAGGGGAGCGATGGGTTTTATTCTGGCTTATGATTGATTAGTTCCAGCTTGGCAGGAAAGCCAATACCAACCCTAGGAGCCGAGGGAGCTGGTCACACCATATATACAGGTTTGCAGAGAGGGGACAGTCTTCACTATCTAGACATCAAGTCTGTCAGTATGCTGAAGAATGCCAACTTTTTAAACCATCTTCCTCTTTCTTCTTTACCTGTTCAGGGAATGAATGGTCCCACTTACTATGAGCTAAGTCTTCTCACATCATTCAGACAGTATCCTGCAGGTTTAGTCAGGGCTTGACTTAACTGTAAACTCTTCACAAATGAGCTCAACCTTCAGTGATCAAATGGACAGCTATCTATCTAACTAGCACAGACTCCTTTCCCCCAGAAGAAGTGAGCTTGGGCTCTGGACGGCAGCTCTAGAATGCTGCCGTTCAATGATTAGTGCTGAGCATTGTAGTAACAATATTCTTTTGGCCTTTTTTCTTGATTCATGAACACATGCAGGCAAATACTGCTGTCTCTCGAGGGTCTGGATTCAAACAGATGGGCAGGCAGCCAATAACCCTGCAGACGTAGGTAGCGTAGTAACACTGGCAGAACAGATATGGAGCGTGGGCAGGGAGAGCTAACCTGGGCTATCAACAGACAGACACACAGGAACACACCTGTGTAGTGGACACAAGTGACCTGGAAAACAGATCAGTGTGTGTGGGGAGTTGGGGGGGGGAATGTTTCAGACAGTAGAATCTCCAGTGCGAGGCATCTAAGCGGGAGGGATCTTTCTGGTGGGGTCAAGTAGAGGGTTCAGGGTAATTGGTCCAGGATGGTCAAGGGAGTGAAAAGTGTGATACAGGGAGGAACTGCGGGGTCAGGAGATGGAGAGTCTCTGGGACTTTGGCTTTCAAAAAGAGCAGGATGTGCTTTCGATGTTGGTGCATAGGTGTGATATGCAAATTGTCTTTTTTTTTTTTTTTCTTTTTCCTTTTCTGGATCAAGGGAGGGAAAGGGTTAGGTCAAGAACTGGCAGGAATATGTAGGATGAAGTCCTTCTGAGCTGGGACAGCTAGGACCGCAGTGTGCTTACAAAAAATACAACCGTCCTTAAAGTGGGACTCTGCCATGTTTTTAAAAGTGCACATTTGCAGCCAATCTTGACAAATGGAAAGACTTGGCAAAGTTGGGCCCACCATCTGCCTGGCTCCCATTGGTTGGTGCTTGGCAGCAGCTCCTGAGACAGGCAGGTGTGCTCCTGTTTCCCCATGTAGGACACCTGCCTGGCTCCCAAGTGGTTGGGTGTGGGGTCTTGAGGACAACATGGTGGTCCCAAACCCAGAGGGTTCATGCGATTGCTGCAGGGGTCATCCAAACAGTAGTTGGATGTGTCTGCTGGGTTTTTGATGGGAGCAAAATGCAGTTATATCTAGGACCCTGGTACCTCCATCGCAGCAGCTGGTCTGCAACCACATTTGGAGGATTTCTTCTTCGGCCTTTTCTGCGTGTTTGTGTGTCTCCCAAGAATGCTAGCCAATCGAGTACCAATGAGAGCTAAGCAAGCTTGCCAGCGCTGAACTAATTCAGTCTCCCGCCCTCTTTATTTTCATGTTTTGACACAGGGTCTCTCTAAGCCGCCAAGCTGGCCTTGAGCTCATTAAGTTGTCCAGGGAGGGTTGGACTCAATAATCCTCCTGCCTTCGTCATGTCAAAGTGCCCTAGCAGCCGGGTTGTCCGGCCTGGTAAAGAGATGTATTTCTTGGCCAGGGCCTGGGCGTCTCAACAGCCAGGAGGGATCCCAGGATAGAGGGGAACAGGGAGTTCTTAACGTGCAGGCACACTGGCTTGACTTCTGTGTTTGGAAGACACTGGATTTCCTCTGTCAAGGTCATCAGCAGTTGATGTGTGTATGGGGGGGCTGGGACAAGCAGGGAGACCTTCTCTGGCACACCCTCCAAGGGACAGCTAATTCCCCGCAGCCGACTGAACTGCTTGCACAGGCTTTCTTATTTATTTCAATTAAGCTCCGGGCTCATTAAGCAGCCCCAGCGCCCAGGGCTCCACAGTAGGAGCAGAAATCACATTTCCATCTGTTTCTCCAGCTTGCAGAACCCTGGGGAGCAGGTCAGCAGTGCTCAGAGTGGCCCCCAGTGACCCCAACATAGAGGCTGCAGGACAAGGGCTGCCTCTTGGTGGGTCCCAGGTAGAGCCTGGGAATGCAGGCCTGCACTTAGCTGCTGTGTGCAAGCAGAAGCCGCCTCTCTCTCTCTCTCTCTCTCTCTCCCTTTCTCTCTCCTCTCCTCTCTCTCTCTCTCTCTCTCTCTCTCTCTCTCTCTCTCTCTCCTCTCTCCTCCCTTTCTCTCCTCTCTCTCTCTGCTCTCTCTCTCTCTCTCTCTCTCTCTCCCCTCTCCCGCTCTCTCTCTACAAAGAAAATATTTCTGTATACATCTGGTTTGCATTTCTTGTAGAATTCTGCCAGAAACAATTGTGGGAACAGTACAGCCAGCATGGCAAGCACTATCCATTGCTCTGGAATTCTCCATCTGTCCTTCTGGGCCCCACGTTAGGATGCAAGACATTCCTTCAGGTGAAGTCATCAGGCTGCAAAAATACCACAGGGTCCCTCTTGGGTCTGTGGGGAGTGACGGGGGTTATGATTTTTCTTACCTGCCACAGTGGACTTCAGGCCTGTGGTCTATCTAGAATACTCCCTTCAGCTGTGTCTGTCATCTGACCTCTTGGGTCATCCAGGAAGAACACATCATGCTTCCTTGTGCCACACACGGCACATGGTACCTAACCCCGGGCTGGGGGTGGGGTGGACTGGGCAGCTGCCATGTCATGAAGCTTGCCTTCTGGGGAGGACAGTTGGTGCACAGTCTTTCACCAGTTAAGTCACAATGGCCAGGGATGCTCCCAGGAAGCCTCGCTGCTCTGGGTCTTTGGGCAATTCCACTGTCATCTGACTCGAGTACGCATTAATGTGTGTCATTGGGACAATACGGAGCTGGTCTAAACCTTCCCCAAAGAACAGGTTTCCCAGACCCTCCAGTGGAAGAAGCTGTCACCATGAACTGCAGTAAGAGTTCCCAAAGTGCTCATGGGTACAGAACTGTGATCCCCCGTTGGTGCCCTGCCGTTGGTCTACACTTTGACACCCTATCACAGAATGATAGACACTTTCCCTAGACTGCCAAAGAACTTGGCTGGAGAGGGGTAGGGACAAGTATCCTAGGAGCCAGGGGTTGATTAGAAACGGAAAGCTCGGTGACGGAAAGGTGGAGTGGGGTATGATGGGATGTGAGGGGATGGGGATGATCCGGCTCACCTGGCTGGACATGGAAGCATCCTTTGTGAGGCTGAGTTCCAGGACAGGGGCTGGTGCTGGTGGTGAAGCGGGACAGGTGCTGAGCGCTAGTGCAGTAATTTCAGGAGGTGCTGGTCTGCTGGGAGCAGATGGCAGTCCATAGCATAAATCCATCTTCCTCTTCTGGAGGTCAGAGGTCTGAGATCACAGGTCATCAGGGTGGGCTTTCCTTGGAGACGGTCTCGTGCCTCTCTTGCAGCTCTGGGTGGCTTGCTGGCCAGCTTTGACATTCCTTGACTCTGTGGTTATTACCTTCATCTCTGTCTCCTCCTCCTGTGGTCTCCATCCTTCCTGTGGTATGTGTGTGTGTGTGGTGTGTGTGTGTCGGGGGGGGGGAGGCTGTCTCTGCCCAGATGTCCTGTTTTTATAGGACACTGACCATCTGGGCTTGGTGCTCATCCTGTTTCTGTTTGTTTTTTTCTCTCTCTCTCATGTGTGAGTGTGTGTGTATGTGTGTGGGTGTGTGTGGTTGTGTGTGTGTGGTGTGTGTGTGTGTGTATCAGAGGACATTGCGTGTGCCTGTGGAAGCCCAAGGGTGATTTCAGGAATCGCCCTGGATTGTGCTACCTCCTGTTTGCTTTGCTTTAGCATTTTCCAGGCTCTGCTTTCCAGGGCTGGAAGTACAGGCCGTGGCCATTTCTGTCTGGCGTTTTTACATGGAATCTGGGATCTGAACTCAGGATCTTTTTCTTGTAAGGTAAAGGCTTAACCCCTGGGCCATCTCCCCAGCCCTGTACCCACCCCTTTGATCTCAACTACATTTGATCATCTGCAAAGACTCTCCATTCAAGCAGGGTCAGGTACTGAAGTTGTTAAGACCTCAGTTCCCTTCAGGGGACATGTTTTGACCCATGACCAGGTTAGAGAGCAGTGGCCTATTCCAAGGTGGCACCAGGGGCCAAGGAACACAGGGGACAGAGCCAAGAGATACTGCCAAGTTGGCCTCAGTAGTAGTATATGGGAGATTGGTTGGATGTGTGGGGAGAGTGGGAGGAACAGTTTTAGATCCCCTCATCTCAAACTTTCATGTGTGATCATATGGGGGGGGCTGCTGCGGTCTGGAGATTGGTGTCCCCCTAAAATATTGGGACATTGCTCATAATGAGTTGTCACCAAGAAGGACCTTAGGGACCTGACTGACGTCCTCAGGTGTCAGGCGTCCTTACAAGAGCTTCTAGCAAGCCCATATCTCTTCCATCACATGGGGACATAAAAGTAAAGAACCAGCCTGGTCCTCACCAGACACCATATCCACTGGCGCCCCAATCTGGACTTTATCGCCTTCCAGGCCTAGGAACAGGGAATGTCTGTGTTTATAAATTATTCAGTTGAAGGCATTTAGTTATAGCAGCTGGCGCGCACTGTGAGGCAGGACTATTGCTAAAGGGTCTAATGCAGTTTGCAGCCAAGTCAGGATGTCTGCACGTGGGTCCTCCACTCACGTGAGGCTGCCACTGGGGCAGAGCACAGACCTCTGACGTCCAGTGTGGGGCACGAGCCACACATGACTCTTAAGTGCTTGCAGCAGGTCTAGCCAAAGGGAGATGGGCTGTGGGTATAAGCATGCAGCTGATTTCACACAGTAGGAAAACGTGATTTTTGAAAGAACAAACTAAGTAATTTTCACTACTGTTACATTAACAGTATTTTGGATCATGTTAGGGCCAAATAAAAGACATGATTAAAAGTCACTTTACCTCTTCCTTTTGCTTTTTTGGAGTGTGGCCACTGCAAAAATGTAAAATTTGCACATGTGGCTTGCATTTGAGTTCAAATAACATGTCTCTTGGACAGTGCTGTTTAGTGTGGGTTTCAAAAGCCTTGTTTCCAACGTCATCTCCTTCTAGAAGCTTCTTGATCATTCCAGCTGAACATGGTTCTCAAAGGAATTCCCTTTTCAGAAATTCTCTTCACGCCCCCTGTCACTGCCTGACTGTGTAGTATTTGGGTCCAAGTTTGTTCGCAGCTTAGGTTTGGGAGTTAGAACACGATTCCCAGTGGGGTCAAGGTATCAGAAGTCAGTGATACCATCTCCCTTGTCTGTTCCTTGACTGGACTTGTGGGAGCAGAGTGCATCTCACAGAAGGGTTCTATCCCTGCTCTATCCAGGGCCTCTCTTCTTGCCAGACAGCTGATGGGTGCAGGGGCCCAGGCTAGCCCACTCCTTACCGGGTCAACAGCCTGGTACTCACCGTTAGGGTCTTGCTGGCTGCTCCCCTCACTCCTTGTGTGTGAGGTGAATGTGAACGTGCAGGCTTGGTTTGGGGGGAGATCAAAGCTGACTCTGAGGTGAGGTGTGGGGTTCTGGCTGTGAGAGGCCGGGTAGGAGGCAGGACCAGACAGAAGTGTCTTCATGCTGCCTTGCCAAAGGCTGTGTCCCGCCTCCGGAAGCATGGAGTAGGTGCGGCTCTGCAGTGCTGGGCACATGACCTGGTTTCACACTCTGCCGTGCTGAGCGACCTGAGTGAGGCATAACTTCCAGCCGGGGCCTCTGCTCCTGAGGCTGACCCAAAGGAAGGAGCTGCGACCAGTGTGGGCCTTGCTTCTGGCTCGTCCTTGAGCCAGGCACAGTGCGAAGCAAGATGACTCAGTTCCTGCAGAGGGGGACCTAGGCTCTTGGGGCAAGACCCCCACTGGTAAGTCTAGGAACAGAGTCACTCTCTCCTATCCCCCCCCCCAGGCCTGCCCTGCTGGCGCACTGCTCCAGAAGCCTCAGGTAGGGTTTCTGCTACCACCCCCCCCCACCGAAGGTCCGCAGTAGGGTCTAGCACAGAATTTCTCCCTGTGAACCACATACATTTATCATCCTCTGGGCGGGACTGAGCTCCTGGCTGCTCCAACCCAGTTTCTTGAGAAGACGTCCTCGCTAGAGCCTCGGTGGCCGAGGGTTAGCAGCACGGCCCCGAGCCAGGAGCAGGCCTCTTTGCCTAGCACTGCCGTGTCATAGACTCCAGTTTTGTCAGCGGTTCACAGCTGAGAGGCCTGAACCTCAGGACGGATGTCAAGTCTGCTCTGGATCTGCCTCTCCCAGTTCACGGGATGAGTTTGGTTTGTTAACCATGAAGAATTCAGGAGTGCCGAGCCTGATGGTTGTTGGTCACCCTAGCAGGGGGTGGGCAGGAGGATGGTCCTTGGCGCAAACTAATTCCCCGTGGAGCACAGCAGGTGTTATGGGGAGGACTGTGGGAATCCTGAGCTTGGTACACTTGCCGTCGCTTCTGGACTGCAGAACCTTCCAACTCTGAGGAGGTGGGGGTCTTTGGTAAAGGACTGGGTCCTCATGGTCTGTGGTCCTCTCTGTCTGTGGTCCTCCTCCAAGCCTTCCTCCTCCCTGTTCTCCCAGAACTTCACTTCCTAAATTCTCACCACGAGAGGTAGGGACTGGAGAGTCACCCCTCGCGTCTGTCTGTCTCCTGAGGTTGCCAATCACGGGAGCCCACCTCACTGAAAGGAGGAGCAGGGAAAAGTGGGGTGAGATCTGCTAAAGCAAACTATCATTTTATTGGAGCCATTAGCTAATTAACTAATCTTTGAAGTTCAGCCAGGACCTCAGATAGCCTCTAGCCAGATCCTAGAGAAATAACTTTTTCTTCCTTTGTCTTCTGTATATCTTCAAAGTGTGTGCTTTACAAAGTGAGGCTTCTTTTAAATATTGTATTTATTAGAGAAAAATGTGTGAATGGGGGGCATGGTGAGCGTGTGCAGGTCAGAGAACAGCTCTGGAGAGTCGTTTCTCCCCTTCTACCATGTGGACGCCAGAGATGGATCTCGGATCTCCAGTTTGCCCACAGGAATCCTACCTGCCAATCTGAAGCCAGGGCTTGTGACTAGAACAGGGCTGTTGTTCAGGGAATAAAGCAATGTGACTCCCCTCTACACATCCCCCCAGGGACAGAATAGACTGAGAGGACAGTGTCAGGAGTCAGGGCCGTATGCTGAGTGTGACAGCTGCTGCTTCTAGGGTCTGGCTGGGCACAGGACCCTCCTGTGGACACATGGGTGGAAATCCACAGAGGTGGGTAAGGAGGGAAGAAGAGAGGCTTTGCTGTGTGGCAGACGTGGCCCACTCCTCCTCACGTGATCCTTAGACCGTGAAGATTCGGCACAGGTGACAGGCACAGCCATGCTGGACGCAATGGAGTTCCCAGGATGGCGGCTCTCTGCTGTCACAGGAGCAGCTTGGATGGGGTGTTGGTTTCCTAGAGACGGGGTCTCAGTCCAGTGTGGCCTTGAGTCAATATGTAGTTGGGGGTGACCTGAACTTCTGATCCTCCTGTTCCTATCGGTAATCCCAACTGCTAGGATTCTAGGCGTGTATTTAGCCCGTTGCTGCTGCTGCTGCTTCTCCTCCTCCTCTTCCTTCTCCTCCTCCTTCTCTTCTTCCTCTTCCTCCTCTTCCTTCTCCTCTTCCTTCTTCTTCTCTTCCTCCTGTTTCTTTTTCGTCTCCTCCTCCTCCGTTATCATCATCATCTTCTTTGTCTTCTTCATCTTTGTTCTCTCACTTTGTCTCTTCTCTGCACATACGTGTTTGTGCAGGTATGCAGCAGGTGAATGCACGCACATTTTTGGAGACTAGAGGTTGACCTGAGGCATCTTCCTTCCAACTTTCCTTCCTAAGGTGGGAAATAAGGCTTTTCCACCTTATTTTTTGACTCAGGGTCTCTCCCTGAACCTGGAGTCCACTGACTCAGGCCACCTGGCTGGCCAGCGAGCTGCAGGGATTCCTACCTCTGCCTCTCCAGAGCTAGGATTATAGGTGCATGTCACCATACCTGCTTTTTACTTGGGGGCTTGGGATCTGAACTCAGGTCCTCATGCTTGACTGCCAAGCTCTTTATCCAGCAAGCCATCTCTTCAGTCCCCACACCTGTTTCTGGCAGGAACTTCTGACGTGCACAGCCTGATGCTAAACCACATGCTTGCCTTACCTTGCTTTAGCCTGTCTTACCAAGGTCCTGTGAGAGGATCCTCAGATCTTTTGACCTTACTCCCTCCCATCCAAGTGCACTCTGCCTCCAATGTTGCTGCATCTCAGGGCAAAAGCTGAAAGACACCAGCATGTAGAACGACTTGATGCCCCTGTAGTAGATGGGGTATGAATTGGGGAGATCTGACCGCATCCCCTTAAGCATCCTCCTGCCAGCCCTCCCCTTTGCCACCCTGTGATTGCATGCCCTGCCTGAGCCACTGTTGGAAGTGGCCTGTAGGCTTTCCCTGTGAAGGGTCAGGTTGTAAAAAGTGGATGCTAGAGGGTCGAGCGGCCTGCTGCTCGGCCTCCTGTGCAGAAAGCAGCTGCAGGTGCTGGGGAACGGAGCAGGCTCCTCACTCTGTCCAGAAGCCTGCGTTTACAAAGCAGGTGGTCAGCAGGCAGGGCTGCCAGACCACATTTTATATTTGTTCAGTCTGGCAGCTTAGGTGAAAGTGATTTGACCATGGGCCTTGCTTGGCCTTCTAAGAGCGAGTGCCAGGTTTTTTTCTCTCCCTTCCGTCATTTCTTTATAAGCATTCCCTTGTTTCCCAGAAGCAGCAATAGAGGAGAAATTCTTCCTGCTCAGTACTGAGGCTCAAGGGATGAAGCCGCTTGTCTGTGGTATAAAGATGCTAAGGGCGGAGCTGGGGTTCGAATCCAAATCTCTGATTCTAGTCTCCAGCACTGGGTTGGACCCCAAAGACCAGAGGCTCTGGGACAAGGAGCCAAGTAGGACTCTCAGCAACCTCAGGAAATTGAGGCACGAAGGAAGAGCCCTGCTTGCTTGTCCCTGGGTTCCTTCACCCCTGCAACCAGCTGCTCTGGATGGACCACTCCACCAGCCTGTTGTTTTCTGATGCCATGGGATGAATGCTCAGAAGTCAGAGTTGTCAGCATGGCAGAGGGGCTTAGTGGGGTCCCATCCTTTCTGGTGACAGTCCTAAGTGCTTGATCTAATTGTGATGGCTTTTCTAGAGTGTGTGTGGCAATAACTATTTATTTCCTGTCTAAATTGACTTCCTTGACTTCAGCAGAGGCTGTTACAGCAGGAGGAGCACTGCGGGGCCACGGGCAGTGCACTGGGGATGGCCCAGTGACCCTCCCCTGGCTGGCCTGGGGGTGGGGGCAATTATTTTGCCCCCAGAGGTCATTTGGCAAACTCTGCTGACATTTGCTGGAGATGGAGGTGTTCCAGGGCTGCTGCTTCACATTCCGTGCAAGGCGCAGGGACAGCCTCCCATAGCAGAGGCTAACGTCTGAGCCTGTCTGCGTTCTTATCACAGGATACGAGCCCAGGCAGTTTACAGATCAGTGTGGTGCGCATGGCTCTGGAGGCTTCTAGGTCTTCCGCCAAGGTTGTGACTGGCGTCTGTCTGGTGCGGGCTGGATCTTTGCTTCTAAAACGATACCTGGAACACTGCTTGCTCTGGGGGCCTTTGTCGCAGGTCTTCACAGGAGGGGGACATGTGAGCTTGCGCCCCTCGAATCCTTTGTATTTGTATGTATGGGACGTACATGTGTGGTATGAGTGTGTGAGTGTGTGTGTGTGTGTGTGTGTGTGTGTGTGTGTGAGTGAGCAGGCCAGAGGACAACCTTGAGCGCCCATTTTCAGGCACTGTCCACCCCTTTCCCAGTCAGGATCTCTCAACAGCCTGGAACTCAAAGGTAGGCCAGCACTAGGATTATAAGAATGTGCTCCTATGGGGGATGGGGAAGGAGGTGAGGGGAGGGGGAGCAGGGGGGTCGGGGGGGAGGAGGAGGGAGGGAGGGAACCGGTATACCTACTAAGTTTGTATGAGCGGAAATAATAATAAAAATGTTAAAAAAAAAAGAATGTGTCCTGTGCTTGAATTCTTTGTGCTGGTTCAGACTTGGGTCCTCATGCTTGTATAGTAAGCACTTCACTGACTACCCATCTCCCCAGCCCCCCAAGCCTTTTCATGATCTCATTGCCTTCCTAACTTTTCCATTACTTTCTAAAGACCCCCCTCTGAACCCTTCCACCTACTGAGTTTACTCTATGTGTGTGTGTGTGTGTGTGTGTGATTTGAGAGAGAGAGAACACACAAGCATATAGGTGGAAGTCAAAGGACAACTTTCAGAAGTCAGTTATGTCCTTCCACCATATGGGCTTCTGGGATTCAAACTCAGGTCACCAGGTTTACAAGTAGGTGCCTTACCCACTGAGCTATCTTGCTGGCCCCATTCAATTGAATTTTAACACAAGACATTGGGCACATATAGACCATACAATTCCTGGTCTTTGGTTCTAAAACTCTGCTAACTTATCTTCCCTAATTTTGGAGTTTGGGGACTGATTTTTTTTTTTAAGAAACATTCTTTGATAGGGGACCTCTTCCCCCCCCCCCACTATCCATTCTCCTCTCACCATAAAACCTCACCCCTTTGACTTACCACTGTCTGGATTGGGGTCTAAACTGAAATATATGCAACAGAAGAAACCAAATAAGTGGACGAGAGGCAGGCTGAAATTACTCTTAGACCCAAGGGAGGAGGTGTGACTACAGAATCCCAGTGACCTGGGAAGCTGGGTCATGTGTGTCTGTATCGGGACCCGGAGCATGCAGAGTTGCTGCTGATGGACAGGAGGCTTTGGAGCCTAGTGAGAAGGCAGAGAGACCCAGCAACCAAGGCCATGCAGCCTGCACAGCGGAGCTGAGAGCAGGTGGCCGTGAGGATGCAGGCTCAGGACTGGCTGCTTTACCCAGCCAGGAGCATGTCAAAGGACTGACATCACCAAGAGAAGTGGTAGAGTGAAGGACTGGCTGGGTAAAGCACTGGGGTACCCTGAGGATCCTTGAGGGTTTCTTAGAAAGAAGAGTGAACCTTGTATGTCTCTCTCAGTAAAACCTGGACCGTGTCACGATTTCCAGTCAGTTCCCAGTAGTTCCTTAGTTCTCAAAGTAGCAGATCACCTGCATCAGATCTGGGGAGGCGGGCCGGGCAGGTAGGTCCTGATGCCAACCGAAAGGCTCATTTGGAACTTTAGAATCAGAATCTCGGTGAGGGCAGAGAGATTTGAGAGGAATTTGAGATTTTTTTTTTTTAATTCTGGTGCTGACTTCTTGAAGAGATTTGCGATAGACTGAATTGTACCCTTCCCAAATCCACATGTCAAAAGCCCTCTGGAGTCAGCATTCTAATTTTAATATTTATCTGTTTGTTTGTTTATTTTGTGCATGCATGCTTGCATGTGGGTGGGCGGCATGTGCAAGTGCCCAGAGGGCCCTTGTCCTGTGTGTGTGAAGACTCAAGGGTAACATTGGGAATGACCCTGGACAGATCCTTTTGCTTGTGGGAGGCAAAAGCTATATTTACCCCCTGAGCCATCTCCCCAGCCCAAGGGCATCAGCATTCTTGATAAATTCCCCCAGTGGCCCTTGTGCTCCTCCTGCAGAGAGCAGTGCTTTCGGGAAGGATGGCTCCCCTGGCGACCCTCTCCCCTGCAGAGTTTCAAGCTCTGTCCTTAAGCTTTGGATAGAGCTTCCTCCTTGCCATCCTCTGTTTTCCAACAGTTTCCTTGAGTGTGGGAGGATATCCTATGGGTATGTTAAATTGATTAAACCAGAGCCTTTAGAAAGAGAGACAAGTCAGCTGTTGTTTTTGCCTCTCTCCTTGAATGAATCTCGAGGGAATGGTGTCTGTGCGCAGACATCAGGGACGTGGAGGGTCGATTAGTTTGTTTTCTGTCCCTAGCACCACACCACAGGCTTGGTGAATTTAAAAGCAAGAGGGGGGGTGGGCCTTTGGGAAGGCACAGTAGGTGAAGACACCTAGGTGTAAACCAGGCACCACTTGACTTCAATTCCTAGAGCCCGAGTTGTGGTGCAAAGAGAGCCCTGACTTCTGAAAGCCGGCCTCTGTGGCATCCTGATTCTCATGCCCACTCCTCTGTTGTTGGTGTTTTGCTGTTTCGAGACAGGGTCCCACTGTGTAGCCCAGGCTGGCCTTGAACTTGAGAGCTTCCTGCCTTCGCCTCTGGAGGGCTGGATTCCAGGCGTACAAACCCAGTCCCAGCTCTACGGGTCCATTCCCCCTCCCGGCCAGTGTTAACTTCAGGCTCTGCAGGTGGTTGTATGGTGCCTAGTGGGTGTGAAGCATGTTGGGGCTCACAGCTTCCTTTCTTCCCCATGGCTCTGCAGTGGGGAGATCACTGTTTCCATTCTGTAGCCCAGGCAACCGGAAAAACACCTCCGAATGATCAGAGCTAGGAAATGGGGTCGCGCTGTTGACTTTCAAATGCAGGCTCCGCCAGGGGGATTAGGAGTCAAATTAATATTTAAACACTCAGCTGGATTCCACTTGTGACACAGCCATGCCTCTGCGACCTGTCCCCACTGTGCCTGGGGAGAGCTATTTAAAGTCACTCTCCCGCCACGGTCCTGAGGGCACGCGGCAAATGAAGAAACATTTATTGAAGAAAAGCTATTCAGGAAGAAAAGTGAGGCTCTGGGGTATGGTAAGCAAGACCCATCCCTCTCTTGCCTTTTTTGGGGAAGGGGAGAGTTCAGCAGAGTGGTAACCCTGGCTGACAAGGTCTCCTCTCCTGCAGCTCCCAGCCAGAGGGCACTGTCCAGGGAGAGCAGCCGGCTGGGTTTTGGGACTGTGTTGAAACTGGCGCTTTCCCTACGGTGCAGAATTCAGGTGGGACATAAGAGCAGGGTCAGAGTTTAATGAAAGTAAACAAGTGAGAAGAATACAAGGTTTAGGGAAAAGGCTGGAGTGAGCCGGCGAGGACAGCACCTATCCAAACAGGGATGGGACTTTTCAATTCTCCCTCCCCTCTTCTGCCTTCCCTCAAGGATGGGTACCTCTAGGAGAGGGACGTGCTTTTCTTGGAAGCCCATTTTACCCAGAGTGCACTCTGATTTAAGTAGATGTTCAGGATACAAGATGATGGACAGGGACCCCCAAAATTGAAAACTTCTCTTGAGGAAAGGACACAGTAGTCTGGGCCTGCTCCCCAGAGGAAGGTATTCCCCGAGGATGGGTTGAGCTGACCCTCAGAGAGTTCAAACACTGCCACCCATTGTTTTTTATGTCCTGTTTAGGGGTCTTAAGCTGGCTTGTCGTGGAGTTGACTACCATCGCTGTCTTCATAGCTTGACTTCCAGTTCAATACCACCACCATTACCGTTACATCCTGAGCATGCCTAGCTGCTAGAGGGACCACCATCACTTATTATTCTTGCTTTATGTACTGCTTGGAGGGTTCTGCTGGCCATTTCCTCATGGAGCTGATCTGCCTCATACTGGGAGCTGGTATCCTTGACCCAGCCCCGGGGTTCAGGTTTTCTGAGTCAAGAGAGACTACAAAGGGGGATGGGGGTCCTGCCCCTCAATCCACTGCTAAAGTAGGATGCTGCTCAGGCAGGAGCATGGTGTTGTCCTCATGCCCTCCACCACTTGGCTCACAGCTGCCTGCCCGTGGGAGAAGCAGAACATGGAGTAGAAGGCTCCGTATTACTGGAAAGACCCAGATGACAGGTCAGACCACATGCACAGCAGCTCAACGTGAGATTCTCCCCAACAGTGTAAGCTGTGATCAAAGACAGCAAGACTGTGGATTCCCTGATGATTCAGGTTGAGACACAGATCAGCTGGGTTTCCAGAAAGAAGCAGGGAAGCAAACAGGCAACCAGGAAGAGCTCCTGAGAGAATAGGAAGAACAAAATCCAAATTCAGACCTCAGTAACTTGCTCTTTGGAGGAAACAGAATTTGACTGGAACAGCCTGTGAAATAATTTATGTCCTATAAGCAAAGACAGTAGAACAGTCAGTTTAATAGCTAGTTGCGACAAAAAAGAAAATCTGAGAGAAACCTGTGTGTCTCGAAGAAAAGACCCGTGTGTGTGCGCACACACACCCTAGAATGCACCTGTGCATGTGTGGAGGTCAGAAGACAACCTGGATGTTGGTCTCACTTTCCACTTGTTTGAAGTGGGATCTTTTAGGTTGCTGGCCCACCAGTCTCTGGGGACTTTCCCGACTCCCCATAAGAGTGACAGGAATAACAATTCACACCACACCACTGTGTCCATTTTTTAAATGTGAATTCTTAGAATTCGAACTCAGGTCCTCACACTTGTGTAGCAGGTGCTTTCGCCCACTGAGTCATCTCTCCACCCCTACCAGGACCTTTATTAAGGACTGTGAACTGTGGGAGCATCCCAGACTGTGAACTTTGGGGAAAAGCCATGCAAATTTCACAGCAGATGGAAACAGAGACACCACTAAAACAGGCTTGCTGGTCACTGAACAAATAGACAAGCAAATAACGACTCCAAACCTCAGGAGAGGACGGGTGAGACTCTAGACCAGCTAGACTTCTGATCCAATGTCCACTTTCCAATAGCAAAATGCCAAGAAGCATGGCCACTGGACTACCTGTGAGAAGGATCAGAGAGCAGCTTCGACTAAAGCCTCAAGTTAGATATCATATGTCTTTTCAGAACATTATGGAAACCATGATTTAAAAAGCAAAGAGTGACAGACATGAAGAGCATGTGATAGCAAATGTCTCATTGCTAAACATGGAAAGAAAAAAGAAACTTGAAATTCTGAATTTGAACAGCATAAAAATCGAAAGGAACATTTCACTAGAAGAACTCAAAGGTGAGTCGGATTGACAAAGAGAAGCTGCGGATTTAGAGACTACGTGGCTGGGAGATGACTCAGTGGTTAAAGCCTTTGCCTCAGAAGCAAAAGGACCTGGATTTGATCCCCAGATCCCATGTAGAAATGTCAGGAGGATATGGTGGTGGCCTGCAATTCCGGATGCAAACCCAGGATGATTCCTGATGTCACCCCCCACACACACATACAAGATTTAGAGACAATGTGTAGCAGTTAACTTTCTCTGTTGCTGTGAGACATCACTCAAAATCAAGCTGTTTAAGGGCAAAAAGGAGATTTATTCAACTTACAGTTCCAGAGAGGAGATAGTCCATTATGGCAGGAAAGGCCGGCTGGCAGCAGAAACTGGAGATGCTCTAAGTCATGCCCTTCATGGAGACTGAGAGCTGCAAAACTGCTGTGCACAAGAGCAGACCTCTCCCAGAAGTGGGGTGGGGCTAATCAACCTCAAGGCCCGCCCCCTGTGATTGTTCTCCTAAAGCAAGGTCCACTCTAACGATGCCATGGCCTTCCCAACCACATGAGCCCATGGGGGTAACTCACATTTCAAACCATGACACCATGACCCAAGACTACTGAGAAAGGCAAGTGGGCAGAGCAATGTGGGTCGTTGCCAACGGCATGGGCATCCTCACAGCGAGCGGCACACCTAGGATGGAGGCAGCAGAAGGAAATAAGGGCTGATGCTTCTCAGATATGAAGAAAACCTTCATCGAGACACTCGTAAAACACAGTCAACTTCACATAGGATACTTGCAAAGGGATCTGCGAACAAAGTGAAAATGCTAAAAAACCAGAGACGGCAGGACAAAGGAGGAAGCAACAGGACTCAACCCTTACAAGGGATGACTTCACATCAGGTGCAATGGAGGCCCCAGGCAGTGGATTAACATTCTCTTTCTTTTTTTTTTTTCTACTTTTACAAGCCCATTGAGTACTCATCCCTGCTTCTCTCCATTCCCCTCCTTCCCATCCTTCTCAACCCCTCTCTCAATCCCTCCCACTCTCCCCTGCCCCTGGCTGATTGCTTCTATGGGCCCCAGGGTTCCTCTGGCTTGTCCTCTCTTGTGGGAGTTCAGGCATCTGTGGCACACCAAGTTGCCTCTCTTTGGGTCACCCCACTGATGAGAGCATTTCCCTTCACTCACCCAGCTTTAGTCCCCAAGGTTTCCACTCTAGTTCTTATTTTTCTTAAGTTCCTAGGTAGTCTATACAGACATGATGGTACATCAGTCATTATGCAGGTCTGGTAAGGACAAGTCTCACTGCAGTGAGTTCCTAGATGCAGCAGTCCTGCCTTGAGCACAATGTCTTGTCTAACAGTGAACCTTCCCATCTTCAGGTTCTTACGATCTCACAACCCCTCTTCTGCAAGGTTCCCAAAACCTTAGGATGGGGAGAAGAGCAAACTAATGACCCCTTCCTGCCAATAAAGATTCTTTTACCCACTAATTTAAAAATGTAGGCAGATGTAAAGACAGTCTCAGAATGATAATAATAATAAAAAACGCTCAAGAAATTCTGTTGTACCTCTGTTCATTTAAATCGTACTAAAAACAAAACACAAAACAGTACACACACATCAGCAAACAGAATTCCACAATTACTAAAAACAATATGAATGTTCACTGTCATTTTCTTAACCAATTTAAAAAGTAGTTACATAGAAACAAGTGCATATTTTTGTGTTTAAGCCATATAGACATATAGAATGGTCTTTTTGTCAATAATGGCACAAAAGAGATGGTTTGCAGCAAAGATGTACCAAGCTAAGTAAGGCAATAACCCTGAGTGGTAATTAGAATCCACAGGGACAAACAGAAGGGAACAGAAATAATAAAAGAAAGGCAAGTGTAACAAAAGGTATAGATAACATACTTGTTTCTTCCCTGCCCACCCCCCGCCTTCTTTAAAGAGAAGGAAATTATATAAAAATTACACACTGGTTTGTAGCATTTATGGACAGAACATGCACAAAATAACCCAAGAAAGGAAATCCGTGAGTAATATTTCTAGATCTCGCTGGAATTCCATGAATATGAATCTGAACCCGAGTCCGCTGAGTTAAACTGTACAGGGGATGCCCTAGGCAACCGCTAAGGAAATAGCTCAAAATACACTGTGAAGAAATTAGTAAAGAAATGAAATTCTTCCTATGGATATTTGAGATTTATTGTGAAGTTTTGGCATAGACTGCTGTCTCTGTCAGAAACTGTGAGGTCTGCAGGTGGGAATTCTTCTGTGGTGGGAAGCCTCAATCCTTTTACCACCTTTCAGCTTATTGGATGAGGACCACAGATGCCCTTTGCTTAAAGTCACCCGATTGTAGCTCTTAATCACAGTGACAAAATACCTTCATGGTGACCCTTGGATTAATGTTCACTGACTAATTGAGAGCGATAGCCTGGTTAAGCTGACCCATAAAGTCTTCCCTGTGCTTGCAGTTTATCCTGAGGAGCAGCAGTTTTGGGGGTCACCTCACCCCTGCTAAGATCCCCTCTTCCTCAGCGCAGCGCAGCCTGTGGGTCTCCCTGGAGGTGGGAACATCGGCCGGCCATTCCCTCCGCAACACGTGTTCTTGCTCCCCTGTGGCCTCTTTGCTTTGCTTGTCCCGAGCACTGTGCATTTGGAGATTGTGTCCACTCTCTTGGATGGTGTTTGCTCGTGCAAGGCCAAGTTTGACACATTATTTTGGCGGCCACAGGCCTCTGGATCCACGAGCCAGTGTTTTCTGTCATCACCTTTGCTAAGCGTCCCAGGATCCAAATAAATACAGCATCCCCTGAGCGACATTACAGCTGTCTTAAGAAGGTATTCACAGGAAAGTTCCTGGTTTAACATTTTTCCCCCATTTCCCCGGAGCCCAACATTGAATATTTTCACTACAAAGCTTGACTCAGGACAGAAACATAGCAGATAAACATTGCCATATGTTTTTAAGCCTTGGTAGATTTCTCTCTCTCTCTCTCTCTCTCTCTCTCTCTCTCTCTCTCTCTGTGTGTGTGTGTGTGTGATATTGACACTGCTTCAGACGTTCCATAGGGATTCT